>WKFP01015237.1:1612633-1717121 GCA_011057875.1 Pterocles orientalis | reverse complement strand
ACTTGAATATGGGAAAAAACTGCTTTACAGTGAGGGTGACAGAGCACTGGAACAGGCTGCCCAGAGAGGTTGTGGAGTCTCCTTCTCTGGAGACATTCAAAGCCCGCCTGGATGCGTTCCTGTGCGATCTGATCTAGGTGTTCCTGCTCCGGCAGGGGGATTGGACTAGATGATCTTTTGAGGTCCCTTCCAATCCCTAACATTCTGTGATTCTGTGATTCTGTGAATTTGTTGACTTCTGGGGCTGAATGCTGAAACCCACAGTGTCACACTATAGAGGAGCTGGGCAATAGAACAAGCCTTTGGCTTCTGGCATGATAGACAGTATCTATAGAAATAATGATTAGCTATTGACTTAGTTATCTTGACAACAATATTTTATTATACAGTTTTGAGTATCTGTGTTAGCTACAAGACCAATTCAGTTTCTAGCCTTTTTGAAAGCATTTAGGAGCACTTTCCCTACCAGCCAAGTCAATATGAAAAGTCTTGCATCCCTTCCTGAGGCACTGCCACTCTTTCTTGGACCATACTGAAAAATGAGTCAGAGAAAAGGTCCAGGTTTAAAATAGCAACAAAAAAACGCCAGCTGCTGATTTTTAAAATGTGCTTTGCATGCAAGTCCAGCAGAACTTTTTATGCCAAGAGGTGGGGAAAAGCACCCTGTAGTAACTTGTTTGACAGCAATTTGTTAAAGTGCTTTTGAAACCAGAGAGTGTCTCTTGCATCCGGAGATGATGGTGTTAACAAAACTCATCCCCCACAAACCAAAACTTGACTGAAAAAATAATAATCTTTCCAACATAAATCAGTTTGGAATAAACTACTGAAATCTTATGTTGTAGGCACTGAAAACTGAAAAACAGTGTTTCAAACTGTTACCCTTTTGCAGCTGTTTCTCCTAGTTTGTGTTTTTAAAAGTTCTCAATCACGTATTTATTAAAATCTTTTTTTAAACAAACTTTTTGCAAGTGAAAATTCCACTTGAAGCTCTTAATAGCTCTGTCAGTGCAATTGTATCTTGAGAGTTTGGCGCCTTTGGCAACAAGAATTAATATGAAAACAGGGTCCTTACTATGGGCTACTTCTGTTTCTTAGCAAGATTTGTGAGGCTGAAAAGGGTTCCTAAGTGCATTAAGGATATGGGAAAGAAGAAAGACAGGGGATTAGCTGGAGAGAATGCAAGGCTAAGGTTTGTCAAGAAATGAAGCAGATGACTCTTAAGAAGACTGCAGAGCTGGGTATAATTCTGACAGAGATGGGCAGAAGCAAGTGTTTAAGAAGTGAGTCACTATTTCCCCCCTTCCAGTCCAGCTGATAAACCAAAAAAAATGAGCAGCTTTAAAATTAAAGTAGGCTGCCAAGGAGCTGAACTGGAAACAACTTGTAGGCTTTATATAAATCTTCTTAAGACCTTAACAGAGAGTAGAACTTAAAAGGTTGGAATTATTATTATAGATGAGATTATTTTTTTTCCCTGCTTGGATCCTGAGCTGACCCAAAAGACTTAACTGTTCAAGGAGAGCGTCAGGCGGGTGGAAAGATATGAAGATGATCATAATATCCAGTATCCTTTAAAAAACAAGTATTTGAATTGTTTAACATGCTTGAAGTAGCGATTATGCCTTAAGTTTTTGTGAATTAGGATGTTTATTAGTTTATGAGTTAGACACTTGTCTACTATACCTTGTTTCTGCCGTTTGTAATACTACTACATCAATTCTATGATGGCACAATCACAGAGAGAAAGGTGTGAGAAATAAGAGGTGGGGGTTTTCTGTATGAAACCAGCAAATTCTGTGTGAAGGCAAAAAACATTTCTAGCATAATTACCTTAAAATAATTCTTGCTCCTTGACATTAGAAAGGTAAAGCTTTGTTCTGATAGACTCACTTATAATAAAGGAATAGGCACACCGTTATAGACACAAGGCAGATCAGCCCCCATCTACCCTAACAGCTTCTGGGAATATGCCCAGAAACCACCACTCCCACTCACAGCACTGCTGGCTGAAAACATATTAAGTGGATATAGAATTTAGCCAATATTCAGTAATGAATTTTACAAAGACTGTCACCTGTTACTTTCAAAAAATGTAGCTTTTGTTTTTATGTAACAAAACCATACATATCTCTGTGCATGTATGAAGAAGAGAGAGGCAATGAACTGCCTTCCATCATTAACAGAAACTCACAGTTAAATAATGGTTGCTTGTATCCCCAAAGGTTTGTCCTGTTTAAAATTTGGCTACTGGAGATTTAACTCTGGAAACAGCACTGGAGAACGCTGATACTCTGTCACTCTTTCGTACCAAATGGTTGAAGTTTGGGAGCTTATGAGAGCACCTGTTTCTTGCCTTTGTTTATTTTAGGTGACTCATCAGTGTCAGAAGAAAGAAAGGGGTAGAAAAGAGCTCTGGCTTTGCAGGACTCTTCTGACCCCTCCCTCCAGCTCTAAATTCAACTGTTGTAGATTAATCTTTGGACAAAAATGTAATGAAGAAGTCTGCCAAATCAGTAAGATTTATAGAAATAACATTCTCTTATACAGAAGTAATGATCACATTTTTTTATAAATCTAGCTGTTGAACAGGTAGCGCCAAGCACATAAAGATTTCGGAGTCCTCTAGATCTCCTGCAACAGAGAGAAGACATGTACGTTGTCCCCATTTTAACTGCAGTACCATGAAGGAAGAAGCCAAGTTGGTGTTTAAAGCAAATATTTTGGAGCCTTAACAAAACCCCACTTTGCATAGCTCTGCTCGTTATGGTGGTGTCTCTTACATTCTATATTGTCATTATGAAAACTGTGCTTCCCTGGGAAATGAAACAGTGGGAAATGAGACAACAAGCTCTGAAAAAAATATTGTTTCCCACGTCTTTATTGGTGTGCTGTGTTCAACTGAAAATCACATTTGTGTGACTATAAGAGAGTTCTTTCTTATGCTACTAAATTCTTCAGTCCTAGTTCAGTAATACAGTGAAGAAAGCGGTGCAGAAACCTGAGACTGACAGCTATTTGGATGCTTCTGGTTGAGAATATTGACTTCAATAAACCCCTTGACGCTTATATGTTGCTGGCCTGTGAGCTTTTCCTCTGACTTCCACTGACTAGTCTTTTTCTACTTATAGATGTTTTTCAAATTGAGTAAGTTGTTGTTATTGGAGACTTGGGTTGTCTTTGCTATGATACTGCTGGTGCAGTAATGCAAACATAATTCAATGGAATTTTTTGAAATTAGTGTTTAGTGAATAAACATTGCACTGTGTATTAATTCCTAGTGTAAGCAATAAGATAACATAAATAATGCTAAAAGAATGGGGGAGATGTAAGTTCTTCTGCTGTAAAGAAATTAGAAAAGATCTGTAACAAAACTGTATTTGTACCATATTTGTTTTAGTTCCCTTGTTCTTTCTCTAGTTTGTATTTGTTTCAACTACCACCAATCAACCGTACTCAAAACTAAGTATAACCCACACTCTTCATCTACCTATTTGCAAGAAATGTAGGCAAGGGAATTTCTTCCAACAAGTTTTACGTCAGAATTAAAAGGAAGAATAGGAATGGAACTGTTGCTTTGCAGTAAGACAGTGGGAAGTTAAGGAAAGACCAGCAGAAATGAAATTATTCTTTGTCAGAGTCAATCAAGTCAATATTTCTGAACTCACAAAAACCCACTCCAGACCTAACAGTGCACTTGTCATAAATGACCTAGTACTTTCTAGGTCTGTTTTCCTAAAGCTAATTCCATATGAGCATTAGGGCAATTAAAGGAATGTACTGGTAACAACTGAAAGCTCAGAATGAGTTAAGATGAATGAGGAAAGACATAGGTGAAGGAAAAACAGACTTTCTAAAAATTCTCTTGAAGCACTACTCCAGTATGGCATTATTTTTACCTTTGACTCTTTGGAGCTTCAAGAAGCAAACACCATCTACTAAGATCATAAATAGACCAGGGAAATAAAATTATATCTGGAAAACTAAGCCCTCTTCTGCAGTTGTGCATGTCTTCAAACAGCTTCTCTGATGCTTTTGGGTTCCCCATAACATAATTTCCATACTAATTCCACACAACAACTGACTGCTCAGTAGAGCTCACAGACATTCTTCCGCTATCTCTTACTTATCACTTAAATAAAAAAAAAATGAACTGCTATTCATTTTTTTCCAAGGCGTTCCAAATCATTAGAGCGGTAGATAGCCTGTACTTGCCATATTTTGAATGTATGCTTTCCCTCTCTTCTGGAGAAAGGTCCTTTTTCAGGCAAAGTAGAAGTATATGGAATACTGCTTATATTTATTGACCTTGATGATGTTGTGCATACTTATACTGGTAAAATTTGACAAATAACAATTACAAGATATGTTTCTTATACCTAAGGCAAATAATGGAGAAGTAATTAGGAGAATTAAATGTTTTCTTTATGTTAAGAATAGAAAACTGGTCGTCAGTTGTCTGTTGGTCATTGACCTGTGATAACTGGCATATAGTGATACTTTTGCCTCAAAGGGATATTCTTGAATGCCACATTAAATTGCTGTGACAAACCATAGATAGCCCAGAAATGCCCCAAAGCTACATCAAACTCGAAAGGCCAATTGGATGCACTCTTTTCCTTCCCTTGCCTTTTACAATACTCTCTGCTGCTTTCTTTGTCTACTGATTGTTTTCTGACATGCTTTATTCCTTCCCCTAGCCTGTCTGTTATTCTCCAACACTGTTTTCTTACCAGTACTACCTGAAGTTACAGTGAGCAGCAGTGCTTTGGTAGTTTTTTTCTTACTAGAACTTTTGAGACTTTCTAGTCTCTTGTTTCCTTCTTCTTCTACTCCCCTCTTCACTGACTCTGTTAATCTAGCCGTCGCTGATTTCAGTTTGAGAAGGAAATCCATAAGATATTCTCTTCCTGAATACTGCCTGAAACAGCAAGCACTGGCATAACCTTTCGAAAACAATGTTATAACCCCATTTTTCTTGTATTCTTTTTTTTTGATCTTGACTATTTACAGAAGTCAGAGATGTGCTCTGTGTTGCCATGGTGTTGTCTCAGATTGGGTCTGGAATCCTCCCAAGGAGGTGTGTGGGTAGCTCTTTTCCTGAAGTTTGAAGATGCACCATGGACATTTTTCTCCCTTGTGGCCAGTTCAAATGAGCAGAGAAGAACAACCAAACCATCAATCAAATTTCATTGAGTAGGGGTCAATCCAACATCTGCCTTGTGTACATTGTGCCTGGATAAACACTGATACATTCAACTTCTGGTGCTGCCATTATCATTTCATGTATCTTACAAACAAAGAGCTCACAGATAAGAACCCAGGGATTAGCTGGGCATATATATTTGTTTTTTCTTTTTGATGCAGAAGGTTAATCCTCCTGAAGGACTCTGCAGGGTCTGCACTATTTCTTTAGCTAATTCTTCTCACCTCTACTTCCCAACATACATTTTCATTAAAATGTTGTTCACCATCCCTGATCTAGAATTCTAGATTTTCTGGGTATTTTTAGACATAATTACTTATCAAAATATTGTCTTCATGAAATTATTTTCACAGTGTGCAGCACTCTTACGGACTGCTTTTTTTTTTTTTTGATAATATATTAAGCTCTCAAAAGCTGTTGTAAACATTTTAATTTCATGACAAAATCCAAGATTTTCAATCCCATTTTCTGAAAACAAGGACTGCTTCACTTACTATTTTTGATAAAACTGTATTTTAATAGAAGAAACTCTAGGTTGTAGTGTTCGTTAAAATACATCAAAATAAAAATCTAGCAAAGACAAGATAACAACCAAACCACTGCTCTATAATATTATCTATCCCCTTATGGCTTGTGCATTAAAATATCTGCCTACTTTTGTTATCCAATCTAATTATGTAAAAGCTTCCTAAGAAATAGTTTTCACTGAGTAAATTGTTTTGGAAAGCTATCGTTCACTATTACCACCATTTCTGTCCTTAGTGCTTTTTTTTTATTCTTGTCTGCAAACAGAATTTTTAACTGAAATAATGTAAGGGCATGTTGCCATGAAAAAACACATACTAATCTGAAAACAGATATTTTAATCTCAATTACACCTAAAAAATGGCAGACTTCTGGTATTATATTTGACTTCTACTGTTTTAACTTTTGACCCTCATGTTTAAACATTAGCTGTCTTACCTCACTATAGCGAGAGCAGGCTCAGCAAAAAGAGAGAATGGTTTTCATAGGATCTGAATGTTTGAACTTATTTTTTAAAAATAGGTGTGTCTGAAAAAATGGAAAAATGCATTTTTCATACTAATTAAAGTAAAGATTTACAAATTCTGAGAGCTGTAAACATCACTTTGAAATCTGCTGGTAGGGAAGATGATATAGTCACAAACCTCCCTGCACTTTTATTGATAAGGAGATAGGTGAGAGTGAAACACTACAGATCTTGCAGACTTTTGCTGATACTACCGATGTCAGAAGTTATGTTAATTTTACATTAGCTCACTTCTAGCTTCTTTGCACTTCATTATTATCACTGAATGCTGTTGCTGGAGACAACTGGAAGCAGACATGCTCTTACCTGTCTTCTTTCTCTGCCATAGTCCCTCTTCTGTATTTTTTTTTAAAGCATTTTGGCACGTTAGCTAATTGAAGAGTATTGTGTAAGACAAGTATTGGTCTGGGTATGAGCATTCAGAATTTACTTAAGGAGTCTGCAAACCACCCACCTCTAAAAGCAGGAGTAAATCCCAGAGAAGAACTACTCACTCTGAATTTGCTGTAGTCCCTCTGGGTTAAGCATCTGCATTCAATAGGAACTGCATTTGCCCAGAGAGAGGCGAATGCAGCCTTCTGTGCAGCTGCTCTCAGAGGCTTTTTTGGCCAATTTAAGATCATACATAGTGATAAAAAAGAGATTGTGCCAGTTGTCTCCACACAGTATAGAGAATTTGGGTGGGTTTTTCCATGTTCAGATTCAGGGAGGAACTTCATCTGTATTGGAACATGCATCAGTGGACAAAACAAGACAGAAACTCTGTAGACAGACTATTGAAAGAATTCAAGAGAAAATGCATGAAGAAGTGTGTGTTCAATAGCTTATGGTGAAATGAAACATAAAACCTGTTCATATGTACAAACAGCCTTGAAATGGGATGGCTGCTGATGGACATCACTTCTTGCTTGGGACATTCAGCATAAAAGGTTGAACTGGTTTGTGTATTTAATTTCTCAGATGGCAAGCTTACGGAAATGAAACCAAAGCAAAAGAATAATATAAACATGGTAAAGATTATGATGTTATTGAATTACTTATGTTAGTTTCACACAATCTTTTAGTGTCACTACAACTTTCATCACCTGGTCACATAATACTGTGGTGCCAGAGCTGAAAACATCTTCAGTAAGTTTCAAAAGACTTTTTTGTTTTACAAGGCAAAAGTGCAGGCGTGTACTGGGTGCAGGTGGCAAGGTGCAGGCAGTGGGGGTGTGCAGGGTTGGCCTCTGTGAGAAAAGCTCAGGGCCTACTCCATGCTGGACACAAACAGTTCCAGTCAGCTCCAAATGGAAGGAAAGACCTTTTCCTTATTGTGGCATTATAATTAGAGTCATGACAGTTTGCTAATGGGTCTATGACTTTAAAGGAAGTCCCAACAAGGAGGCACCTGCAAAAGATATTTATGTTGTGATACAGTTTTTGAGTGGTCCTCAAGTGACAGTGCATGACATGTTGTGTGGCTGCGGCTCTGTACCTGTTCTTGAAACCTTTCATTTGGAAATAGAAGGAAAAAGTTCATCCTTAATTATAATAACCTGTTTTCCTTCCTTTGTGATTTTTCATAGTTCAAATTTGATCAACTGAAAAGTGGTATTGAAAAAGTGTGCATCTCATAATTCAGTTCAAATCACTGCTTTCTTGCTACCTCACTGGGTGATCTTTTGCAAAATTAATGCTGCACATTAACATATAAATAACATAACTTCTATCTACCTAGAAAAGACTAAAGAATTCTGTTGGTCCCCAGAAATTATTACAAAAGGAAAAACAAAGAATCAGATGTTAAACTCAAAGTGTTGATATTTATCTTACTTCCAGTTGCTTAAGTCTCCCCAAGACATTTCTATCCCAGTTTTGCAATTAGTTGAAGAACTCTCAGTTCTGGTTCCAGGAACAATTATATGCAGTAATTAGTATTATAAAGTTAAACACAACTTTTCAAAACCCAAAGGTTTGTTCTGATTGCAATTTTTTGTCAAAGCTTTTCATTTTCATTTCTATATATCTGGTTTTAATTGCCTACAATGAGCTTTGATGTGCAGTTCAGCAGACAAAATATCCACACTTAAAAATCTGTGCTGGGGCTATTTCAAATTCTATCAAAAGAAAAGTTACAAACAAGCTTAAGAGTCTGTTGTGGTTTTAAGGCCACCCTAAGGCCACACAGCAACTATGCACCACACAGCCTCTTGCTCTCTCCTTCCCTCCAGTGGGAACGGAAAGAGAATTGGGAGAACAACAGATAAAAATCCTTGTGGGCTGAGGCAAAGACAGGGAGGGTTCACTCACCACTTATGGTCATGGGTAGGAAACAGACTTGACTTGGGGAAAACACAAAACAAATTTAATTTGTTAACAATCAAAACCACAGTAAGATAATGAGAAAGAGAACTACATCTTAAAAAAGCACCTCTCCCCCACCCCTTCCCTTCCTCTGCCCAAAGGCTTTGTTCCGCAGGAGCCATCAATGTAGCCCCTCCCTTGCTACCAAACAAAATCCACCACACAAAACCACAACAGAGTACAACTCCATGCTTTTTTTATTCGCACAAGTGTCTTTGGCTGGTTTCAGAGGTGCTCCTCATAGAATAGAATAGAAACTTTAATTACTTGCTCATTCAAAATGTGGGTTAGGAATCTGAAACATTTTCCAAACTATGATTTAGGAAGGAACATTTCCTAAGATGCATTTTAAACTGCGTTACCTTTGTTACTTCTTGGAGCTAAATATGTGTTAAAACTGTGACAGCCCAAAAGTACAAGTCCTTGTCACTTTCTATTATCCAGTAATTTAAAGGATTTTAATTAAAATAGAATTCAGTACATCAAGAATAACTAGTTTGCAGTTATAAAAAGAAATGTGTTATATAGTCCATAATGAAAAAAGTTTTGAAACTGTACGAAATACAATGAGCACTGCACGCTGCAGAGCAAGGTGTCCTCAACTGTAGTTTTTAATCACTTCATCTTTCCAAAAGAAGAGTAAATGGACTATTTTGTTGTCAGAGATTTCTTTTTTTTTTCTTTTCTTTTTTTGTGATAAGCATGTATCTGTGTCAACAGTTTTGTTAAAGATAGCATGTAATGATATCTTTTGTATTGGGCTGCAATTTTTGTGATGCTCCTTAGTTTATGGGGGAGTTATTTCTGCGATCTTCACCTCCAGAATAAGGCAACTATCAGAAACAATTTCAGTCTTGTATCTGCATATGGTTACGGCCCTTGCCTTGCTTTGTGTTTCGTCTGAAGCCACTGCTTTCTACTCCTCCACACATGCAGGTTTCTTTCCTATGGAAATGTAGATAGAGCAGTAAGTGGGGCTTTCCGCATGCCCTGTTCTTACCCTGGTGTGAAGGCAGGATGTTATCAGGCCACACAAGCTCCCACGTGCTTTGTGCTCACCACTCTGGATATAGCCTTGAGTATCTAAGCACTGCAGATAAGTGCTGAGACCTTGAATTTGATTTGATATTCTATGGGAAGCAATTGTAAAGAGCAAAGGATGGGTTTAATGTACTCCCGGCGGCAGTGCTGCTGAGGAGACGTGTGGTTGCATTCTCTATTAGCTGGAGTTTCCCAGGTGTTCTGCTGCTTGGGAGAAAAAACATTCAAGGCCTCAAAGAAATGATGTGCTTTCAGGAAATGTGTACACAGTAGTTATACAGCCAGATGACTTGGTCAAGGGGCAATTTCTCATATTTTTCCACTAAGCACAATTTTTTTCTTCTGAAACTTCATCTTTTTGATTTAGCTTAGTATTATTTGACTTTAAAAAATGCAGCGACTAAGCCAACTATGTTTTCTGTTTACCATTTCAAATTGGTTCTAGTTAAATATTTGGAAACACCAGAAGAAGACTAAAATGTCTGATGAAATTAATAGGTAAGGTTGTGGGTGGTTGTTTTCATCTAAGAGTGGTATCGTTGCTACCTGTGTAATTGTTTTGCACTGTGTGCTCCTTGGAGAGCTGCAAATGGAAATACTCACACTGCCCAGCAGGATCGTGAGGAATAAGGAAAGAATCTCAGAGGAGCTGAATGAGGGCTCTTCACAGATTCATGATATATTAGGTAATTTCTCATTTTCACTATTATTTTCACAAATTCTTGACATACAAACAAACAAATCCATAGAAAAATCTACAAGACAGTTCTACCAAAGTCATTCCAGTACCCAGTTTTTCCTTCTGTGTTTTGCTTCTCCTGACAGCAAACCAAAAAATACCCAAACCCATTATGGCATAAGAATGCACTCAGCCCTGCTACCAATGTAGTAGTTAGAGGAAGGGAGTGCAGCAGAGAGAAGAGAAAATTGTAGGTGATCTGAGATATAAAACAGTAGCATATTTAGCATGCATTTGCATATGCAGAACAAATGCCTTTTCTACATCTGAAAGCATATAATACATTATTTTTAAGTTATAGAGCTATAAGCATTTAATTTCTGTACTTGTAATCTCCAGCCAAGATGAAAAATGTGTTGGAGATAGAAGACAAGTTTTGATTAATAGTCTGGATAAAACAAACAAACAAAAACAGACAAAAAACTCTCTATTAACCAGTGTTACAGTTCTTACAGACCATAAATATCTGCATTTAGATTTATAATGGTTGCCTTTGGGTTAGAGAAAAACAAATCAGCACTCCTTATCTAATACAGCGTCTCTGTTCAGCCTGTCAAAGTTCACTACCTTGACCAGCAGGCTGTTTGGTATTGAACCTGCAGTTTAGCAAGCTCAGAAATCAAGAGTTTTATCTACCAGGTGACAAGCAGTAATGGAAAGGAAGAGGATAAGAGACAACACTCGGAAGAAAAGTAGCTGACACAGAGAGCCCAAGGAAGCACTGACATGTTTGCAAACATATGCTTGCAGGGAAAGTGAATTCAATAACTTAGCCACAAAATTCTGCATTAATTCCTCAAACATGTCATAGAAATATAATTCAGCTTAATAATGTGTGGAATTTTTCTTTCTCAGTTTTCATCAGTCTATAGAGAACAGATTTTAGAACACCATTCTTTGCCTTGCATTTTCTAATTTTGCTTTCTGTTATAGAAAACCAAAATACAGTCTTGTTTCTACCACCCACACTCTCCTGAAACATTGTGTACACCCATTAATCTTGCCATCATGGTCACGTCTCAGTTTTGTGTTTAGAAGGAAGCTGTTAATACATTAGCTTTCCTCAAAAGAGCCTTTGTAGCTACCTTCATTCTCCCTTTTCACTTACCTACGCATTTTCAAGTCACTTTGAGTCTTGCTAGCTTCTCACTGAGGTCACCCAAAGCAGAGAGAGGTAGAGAGAAAACATACCCCATTATTAAATAATTCTCCATTATAAAATAATCCAGAATACTGGTACAGAGGTTGACTTCTCCTGTAGGTCAGAAGATCATGAGGTGATTGACAAATGAGAGGATAAGAAGGGAAAAAGAAAAGCTATAACTCTTAGGTAATGAAAACTTCCGTACTGCTGGATTTGGACCATGCTTGTGCTATTTAGTCTCATACACCTGCTCCGTGCTGTCAGCCAGTAGCTCCTTTGTTCAAAGGTTTCCTTTTTTTCCCCAGCTGTGCATCTGTGAAAAGTCCTCCACACTGTAGCATTTTCATTAATCTCAGCACTAACTTCATAGCACTAAAAAGTTCATAATATGAAAAGGGAAGAATCTAGTAATAATGTTTTTTAAAGAATCTTAAATATGGACAAGGTTCAAGCTTCTCAATGGCTAAAGTACTTTCTAAGAGAGTTCCAGAGTCATGTGAACACATATTAATTTTTGCCACAGATGCTGGGGGAACACCTGTAGTTAGAACAACTTCCACATATTACAAAACTGAAATAAGTAGAAAGGCATTGGGTTTGTGTAGCTTTGTGTAATGTGGTTGGTAGCTTCAAGAAATGACTGAGAGAGTGTGATGCCATCATAACCTGGGCATCGTGATGGTGTCATGACTTAGTAGGAGTTGCCCAAGTGGAAGCTGGGTACAGATGTCGTTCACTATTTGTAGAAATGCATACACAGTGACAGGTGAGGAAAACATTGTTTCCCATATAATTTAAAAAACATAGGATTTTATAACTCACGCATGGTGCACAAGTGTGAAGAAAAGGTGCAGTAAAACAAGAACTATCGGCAAAAGAGAATGTGATTGCTGATGATGACAACAATTTTGGTTAAAATTATTGCAGCCTGTCATGTTTCCACTTTAACATTATAATTTCATATATGACACTGAGGACAAAGAAACATGTTACCCTTAAGCTGTTTCTTTGATTCACCTTCACTGCAATTCGCATTCTCTCTGTGGTAATCAATCAGACATTAGAAGATACATTCTCTCCGCTATCATCTTCTACATAGAGTCCTAGGGGAACATTTCTTTTGAAAAACATGGTGGAGAGGCAGGCTGTACTTGTGGGGTTTTTCACCATGGAAACTATGGAATTTGTGATCCCTTTCCAGGACACGATCTGCGTTATTTTAGAAAACACATTTAATGGCAACACTTAACAAAAAAAACATATGCACATTTTCTAGTTCAGCAAAACCAGCTCAAAGAGGGATTATTTTGTTGGAAGATGAGATGGCATTTTCCCCCTCTAGTTTCTCTGTAAATATTGTGCTAAGCTATTAAGGATCCAAGGTAGCTGAGACAATGGTAAGTGGATCTGATTGCACTATGATGGGGAAAAAAACCGCCACAAATTCTAATCAGCTCTGACTTCAAGTCTTTCAAAGTTTATCTTTTTGTCAGGTTTGGGGTTTTTTTTGTGTGTGTTGGTTTTTTTGGCTTTGTGGGTTTTTGTGGGTGTGTTGGGGTTTTTTTTTTAAGACTTTTTTCTTCTTTGTCCCCATCCTTGTAGCCTTTTTTTAGCTAGGGCTAAGGAGCAACTGTATAACCCTACTAGCACAAGCTGGAGCTCCACCTTCCATACTAGTTATCTTGCTACATGGCTGTGTAACAGCAAAAACCAAAAGCTGGCACTTTGTTGACAGAATTCAGGTTTTTGTCATGAGCCTTATGACATCTGTTGTTTCTACTTCAAAGCCCCTCACTATCAAGAGGGAGCTCTGTGGGACAGGATCACACAGATTTTTCTGGAGTGGGTAGTGGCACTGTGTCAGGCTGGTGGTAGGGAGCTGTACTGCCCCACAATGTATGCGAGCCCCAGCAGCTTCAGCTTCTGACCTAAGGAACAGGGTTAGTAATTTTCCACTGCATGGCAATGGTGTAACTCCTTCCCCCAGGAAGAGTTATCGACAGGTATTACAGAGCTATAAGGATCTTCAGAACCTGAGCACTCCTACCTTATTACTATGCTTGAGATTCCCAACCTTATTAGTGCCTGCGGGGTGTGAGTCAAAATCGCTAGAGCAGAGATAGCTGCTCATAGGCACTGACTGTGGGTGCGATCACCAGAGCCTTATGGGTTTTTAATCTGGGCCGTTTGTTCATCTCCACCTAACAGACAAATATGTTTATTAATAAAGCTATATGAATAGAGGAATGAAGAATGACACTCACAGTAAAATGAAAGCTATAACATAAAGGCAATTTTTTCCAGCCCTCTAAGTAGAATTGCGTTAGTGAGAATTTATAGCAGTATGGGTTTCTGTTATATTACAACAAGCATTAGTATGAGTGCCTGCACGCTGTACATTTGTAAAACATCACCTTCAAGGGTGCACCATTATACTCTAAGTGTTTGCATTATTTTAAAAGAAATCATATTGCTTTTAACATTTTCATTATGTATAGAAGTCATAATGAAACACAAAGCTATGTTTGCTAAGATGTCTCTTCTGTATTTTCACAGAACAGAATTTTGAATATTTACAGCAATAAGTGTTTATGTTCAGGAATTTTGCTTTGACAATGCAAATTTTTTAAAACAAGGTTGAAAGACACTTTAATTCAGAGCCTAGAAATAAAATGCAGTTGTTTTACAGCCTTAGTTGTTGTACTTTACATGACTCTACCAGATGATATGTTTTCACCTTCCTGTGCTTGTTTCTCCGATCCCCATCTAAAAAAATGACTAACCCAGCACAGCACCTCATCAGCGTGGCAGCAAAAGGATTGGTGTCTATTCATGGAAAACGCCTGAAAGCTGTAACTGTCCAAAAGTGTACCGAATATCAGATTTGTAATCCCGCTTTTCTGACAGTTTAACTGTTGCTTCTGAAAAGAAGTTTGCAGCACAGAGAGAAAGAAAAGGCCTCACGACAGTCTGCACAATCCGACATTATTTACTACCTATCTGTATAGCACAGCTTCAGCTGGTAGAGAGAGTTAGGGCTGAGAATGAGAGGTGCATACCGCTGCTGTGAGAAATGTAAATCAGATTAGAGTTGCCAGTCCCTGCTGAGAGGTAAATTTCTTTTCCAGAAGCTGAACACACCTTTTCTTTGAAACAGCATCTTTGTTCGTAGGAACTACTAGTCTGCATCCATCTGCCACACTCAAACCCTGGACCCTTGTAAACAATCTCTGCTCATCCTTGGCAGTGAACTTGTGGTCTGTCAGCCTGAGTTCCTTTTCATTTATATACTTGTTTTGCTCAGTGCAGATGAGAGTGAAGAGGGGAAGAACAAGAGGGAATTCATGGAGTAAACAAACTGTAGCTATCAGCTGGGGTGATCAGCTTGCGAGTGTACATAAAAGATGTCTTCTGCTATAGCTTGCTTGATGCACTATTGCTGTTCCTGTTGTTGCTGTCAGGATTCATGAGCTGACAGGTGAAACAGGTGTTGGACATACCAGTACAAACAGTGGGATGAGTATTTGAGCTAATACAGTTATGGCGACTGGCCGATCACAGGAATTATCTATCTGAGGATGACTGCAGATCTAAAATTTACTGCAGCTCCCCATGGCCATACTTCAGCACGCTCTGCAAGTGGTTAATGTTGAAGGCTACTCAGACTTCAGCTACATCAGAAAATTCTTGGTGGTCTACTAGTATAGTAGTTCTCTGGTAAATGCAAGTTTCTCTGTTTTGGGTTTCACTGCAGCGTGTACCTTTCTTTCTTTTCCCTGAAGAACAGCATGTTTTCAAGCAATCTAAGAGATCACTACTCCCCTAAAATGCAACATCATGCTGAAGCTGTTATGCTGAATCTGAAATGTGTAATAAATGGACTTGGTTTGATGACATTTAAAGGAAGAGAGTGTGTCTCTCTTCAGGCTTTTTTGGGAAAAGAGTGTTTGTAATGGCCTCTCAAGATGCTTTTTTGAGGAAAGTTTGTATTTAAAAGTCAGACATGCAAAATATTTTACACAACTGAGACTGACAAATACGTCAATTATTGGTCAACACAGTAGCAATCTATACTCTGCAGCCCGTCAAATAATTGGCCTTTGCCACAGAAGCAGATATTGAAGGAATGAAGAGAAAATAACTAATGGTTGTTATAAGTAATCTCTACCTGTAACACTTTTTTTTTGTTCTCTGTAAGCCCTTGGGGAAACTAATAAACTGAAATTTTGCAGCTGCTTCCACCGCAGCAGTGTCAAATACCTAGACCAGAGCTTGCCACAATTCCTGCGGAAACAGGCCATGTGGTCTGGCTATGAATTCATGGAAAGCTCTCTTCTTTACATGTGTCTAAATGTATTCCCAGAGTCTTTGTTGTGCATTCCAAGCTGCATGTCTTCATGCTGTCACACAGCTGGATACGCCCCTCTAACATGGCCAGATCCAGATCTCTGTGTTCTTGTGCTTCAGTTCACAACATAACCCTTGGCTTTCTTGTGCAAGCCACCATCACCATGTTAGCTCTGTCAAACAAACTGCCTCCTCTCTAACAAGGGGTCTGAGACCTTGGAGCTTCAACACAGTGCCACACCCAAGGTAGCTCAAAAAAGCCAGTAGGCTTTTAGGCTTTGAGCAACCAAAATAACTTATAGCCTGAAGCCTACTTCCCACCTTCTTGCTGGGACAACTGTCCTAGGAGGGATGTGTCGCTTCAGCCACTCTTTCTCCTGCCTACCTGGAGCCATGGCTTCCCTTGTGGTTCAGCTTGGGGTGAGTCTCTCTTGCTGAGATTTTTAAAGATGCAGAGCAATGTGTTCCAGAGAAAGCTCACTTTCTGCCTGAGGCCATGAAAACATTGCCATTAACTTCTGTCCATATTCAAATATTTTTAAAATATTAGATTCAAGATGTGATAACAGCTTCTTGGAAGTATTCAAGTTGCTCACACTGGTCAAAATCACTTCTTGCCATAGATGTTGTGCTGATTTTCCAATTTTCCACGCTCAGTGAGCATTCCTGGCTAGGTCATCAATGTCACTGATCGGAAGCAAATTATTTTTCTTCTTCTCAAAGTGACTGAGACATTACCACAAGATGTACTTTTCTGTTCTGAGGATTTCCATGTATTCATATGTGAACTACTTGTCCGATCAGTATATGACACTGCAAGCTTGTGCATACCCATTAGGTCATGCACTAGGCCACTGAAATGAATGGGTTAATCTTTTTGCCTCTGTAAGTCACACAATGTCCTTGTATCTTCAGGGAAGTCAAACTCCCATGACAGCAAAGAGCTGCAAAACGAGCATCATTCCCTTTTTGCACCGAACAAGAAACCTCAACTCTACGGTGAAACCTGTGCATGGCTCTACCCTTCCCCCGACCCGCCGCCACCCCCCCGGCTCCACGTCCCCCCGACTCGAAACCCTCTCGCCTTGCACCCCTGGCTGCCTTCCTCGGGTCTGGTAAAACACCCGAAAAACCCATCCCACAGGGATGCGGCCGGACTGTTCCCCCCCTCCCCGGGGTGTCTTTTTCGCCCGGGGAGGGAGGAACCTGCCTGCTCCCAGCCGCCATCCGCGCATCTCCCGCCAGGTGGAGCAAGAAACAAAGAATAGCGCTTCTCTCATTTCACCGACTTTTTTTTTTTTTTTAACTTTTTTTTTTTCTTTGTCAGGCTTTAATTTTGCCTTTCCCCAAACCGAAGTCTCCGCACAATAATGAGGCAAATCGGGACGACGATATTTCCTTCTCATTTAGGTTACTGCAAGAGCAGGTAATGCTCTCTGCAGTTTGCAGTCTGTCACCGATAAAGGTTTGTAGGGAGGTAGAAGGCAGGGAAAGGAATGAGCTGCATAAATTCTCCTTCTGTGTGCATACCAATTGTAGCAAAAAACCATAAAATTTAAAAATTTTAAAAGGCACATTATTCTTTTTCCATTAGTGGGGAGAAAAGTTCGGAAAATCTATTCATATACACAGCAGCATAAAATTCACATTAGCATCTCATTAAGTCTAAATGCACTTAGGGACGGATCCAAAGGCCATCAAACTCAATGGGAGACTTTCCATTGCCTTCAAATGGGATTTGGAACATGCTGTTAGTGACTGGCAAAAGCTCGTATTAACAAAACAAAAAAAATCCTGACATAACTTAAAAGGCTATAAAAGCATTTCCATCCCTTGTTCTGGGAAATCCCTTCTACAGCTGATCAAATGTAATCACAGCAGTCACCTCTGTGGTGAAAGCTTCCTATTAGGCTGACAACAAGATAGCTGAGGTACAAATTCAAACGGCATTGCTATATTACAAAAATTGGAATGGAAACCTCATTTTTTGATCATAGTGGATGATGCATAATAGCAGAGGTAAACCTGAAGTGATCAGAAGTTAATTTAAATGCCGTGTAAATATTATTTTAAAAGGGGGAGAAATAAAAGCAACTGAAATCTAGCCCAGGAAAAACGTATGCTTGCTCTGATAATATTAAAAAAAAAAAAATTGTGTCCTAACATGCTAGAATATCTAAAATGAACTAAATTAGCTAAAATAGACTTTATATGGTCAAAAGTAAAACTGTCTGTTGTGCACAGTACCATTATAGAGATTTGAGTACATGATATCATCACTAGTGCTTCTGGTTTTGTGTGTAAAGATGAGAAGTAGTACATTTGAAAAAAATTCACTCCTTTGGGCAGTTTTGAATTCCTTGATCTTTATTTACTTTTTTAAAATGCTGCTTCTAGCAGAGACAGTCAGGACCAGAAGCTCCAGCTCTGAGTAGGTTTCTTCTTTCACTATCCTTAGCTGGGACTAGGTTATTTCAGCTGATGATAAAGACAGGCCTAGAGTTTCCTCTGTATGCTTAAAACACCAATCAAGTGATATAACAAGACCCATTTTTTTTTTGTCACAAATATTTCAAATGTGAAAAAGACATGTCAATTTGGATAGGTAGAACGCTATTGAAGATGTAAAAGACTTTCCTAGTTTTCGTTCTGCTGTGAGGTTTTAAATATCCCTTTTCTCT
Organism: Pterocles orientalis; assembly: GCA_011057875.1. Classification (NCBI taxonomy): domain Eukaryota; kingdom Metazoa; phylum Chordata; class Aves; order Pterocliformes; family Pteroclidae; genus Pterocles; species Pterocles orientalis. Next base: position 1,698,566 of record WKFP01015237.1, on the reverse strand, counting down.
TTGTTATCTTCAAAATTCCTTTTGCTTGTTTCACTCCCTTCCTGGTACTCAGCCCAAATAGTGTGGTAAGAGACTCCATCTTCAGGTGTCTTCATCTCTGGCGAACTGCCTTCTTATTCCTCATGTCTGTTAGGAGCTGAACTGCAAATTTCAGTTTGAACAGTATCCTAATTTTTGAATGCTAGAAAACCCTCGGTCTAAGATGGGGCAGTGGTGTTCCTGTAGAAATTGTAACTTTTATGGTATTGCCAACAATTAAATTTCACCAAAGGAGGAGGGAAGATGTAGATATCACACAATATTTTAAAAATGCCTCTAGTTATTACATGTGACAGTTATGGTAGATCCTAACTTTAACATAATATTAAAGTTAACTGATTAATGAAAAAGGAATCCCTGTAAAGAGTCATGTAGCTGAATGTCTTCCTGGCAGCACTGGTTTCACTTCTAATTTTACTCTCCTGTCTCCTCCTAACCTCCATTTCCCTTTTGCTCTTTTTGGTCTTTGAGCTACATAGCCTTGCTATCTTGACCCTCTCCCTCTTTGGTGGCTCACCTTCATGAAGAAAGAAAGGGTCTAGTAGTAGGAAACACTGAAATGCATATTAAAATACCATTCCATGCATGTTAAAATACTTTTCACTGATTTGCAGCATAAGTTCATCACAACAGAGGTCAGAAATCTGGCCCTTGGTGAGTACTTTGGAGAAACTGTCAGGAGCTGCTAATCTTATACAATGTCTATACACATTCAGGCAGAAAAGTGATGTAGGGGAAAAAGATCAAACTGGCATCTGGGTTTGGGATCACATTTCACCTGTCTTTCTGTTTCTGATTGCACATTAACTCGTGTTTCTTACATTTAATTTCATCCCACTTCTTCTTGAGTGAAGAGGAGTGTGCCATACATTACAACAAGAGCAAAGTATTTTGCAAATGTTTCTTCCTTTTGCTTCCTTATCCCTTCCCCTCATAATATAATTAAACACAATTAAGAAACTATCAGAAACAATCTTTTGTCATTAATGGATAAACTGTCAATTTTGGTATCATAGTCCTGGAAATGTGTCAACTCTGGAAAACCAAGTGGGAAGCATCTTAACTCTAAGGTACCTCTTTGAACAACAGCTTCCACACTGCTTCCATGCTGCAGCTACTGAAGCAGTGCGACACCAGAGATGAATCATTGCTGAGGTCACCACCCGGGTCCTCCGCCCTGCCACACACTTGCTGGAAGGAAGCAGAGCCAAGGTGCTGCCTCCATAGGGGATAAATACAGATGCTGCTGGTTTTATTTGTCATCACCCAAGGAGGCCCAAAGTTTAAGTGGGGATTTCGGTGGAGAACACTTGTGGATTTAGGTGCTGAGTGCTTACGTGGAAGCTGAAGTCGTTTTGTGGATAGGGACATTCATTAGAAGCCAGCTAGCCTTTATACTGTATTTTGAAAACAGTTATTGCATGGCTTTATTTCCCATTAATCTGTGAGAAACTTACCTTTACTTTTAAAACTGCAGGGTGAATTGTTTAGACAAACCAAGCTTTTGTCTAGATTTTTGGTTCCCCTGACAGAGCACTGCATTAAAAGAAAAAAAAGGATGAAAATACAACAACATCTAAATTTGTCCTGTTAGTAGAATATTATGATTCTGTTGCTAGTTAGAGGAATCAGGAAACTGTTCATTTCACTGCATCACTAGTCTTTCAAACATCAAACTGAGTGAATTGCAACAACAACAAAAAGATCTAAATCCTATTGCGTTCTGCTGCAGCCATCCATGCTCATGCTGGGCATTCAGAATAGTAATATTAAACGAGAAACTAATTGCTTAGCCATGATGACAATTCCATTCTCTCAGGTTGTGGCCATTTTCTCTCAAAACACAATGAGCATGGAAATGCAGCACTGATAATGCTTCTGTTGTCTTTATTTAATGTGAAACAACATCAGTGAGTCACCCAAGTCTCTTGTAATTTTATTCAGTTTGTGGTCGTGCTGGCAAACGTACAAGATACATAACAAATAGTGTCTACATTTCACCTCTTGAGAAGTTAATCTATGTCTTCCATAGTTAAATAGTAAGTATTACTTACTTATATCAATGTTTTACACTTCTATATGGCCTTTGGATGTCAGATTATTGATACTTAAGTAGATCCTCAAATGCTTCTCAGGGAGAGATAAATACCATTATTATCCACAGCAGCACAGAAAGGAGAGGTGATCTTTCTAAGTCCATTAATTGAGACAATTTAGCTTGAGAAGCCTGATAACACAGTTACAAGCACACAATACAGCCTGGCCAATCTCCAGCACTTTCTTTTAAAAAAGAGCAATTTAAAAAAAAATTATGACAATGACTTAACAATATTTTTCTTTTTCCTACTTGGCTCATAATTTCTGAGCATGGAGTATACTTGTGCTTATTTGAGCTGAAGAGCTAGAAATTTCTTCTGTTTTACATTTCGGCTGATAACCTAGCAGTTTGACAAACCGAGTCTAAGATTTGTGGAGATATCAGGAAGCATTTTGAAATGCCAGAGTAGCCATCAGGCTTGCAGAGGCTTTGAGACATTTTTCCCATAACAGAAAGTTAGTGAATGAAATTATGTAGTGATCAATGAATTAACCCTAATTGGTGACCTCCAGATTTAATGCATGAGAAATTTTTAGTCTCAGATGGAGAAGATAGAAGGATGTAGGGTGAGTGGGTGGAAAGTGCAGCGAGATGTCGATAAGAAATCCTTAGCACCTTGCTAAAAATCCCGTTGCTTTAGCAGTGGGGCAAACAACTGAATCACGTATGATTCAGTGCCACTTAAAACCACTCAAATCAAAATTAATAGCTTTGTTCAGTCTTGATTAAAATATATTAATATCATTTCTATATTAACATTTAATATCAATTTATAATTAGACATATGAAACATGAAATCCTATGAGCTAATCCATATGCATTTTATTAATCTGAAAATTATGAATGCAAATTACTTATAGGAGCTTACATGTAAGTCTAAATTCTACTCTCATCAGTCAGACTGATTATGTGTGGATATAGTTTTTTGGAGATAGGTTAGTTGGGAAATGGTTTTCCTGTGTTCGAGTGTGCCTGTGAATGTGAATGAATGTTTTGGACACATGACTATACTGTGCTTTTCGTAGGGGAAGGCTTAAAGCCCCTGGCACATCTTTTTCTTAGCAGACTTTAATGTTTTTTGAAAATATGGCAAGCTTTTAAAAACAGAGATTAAAAGGAAGGCATGGAGGAACTTTAATGTTTCAAGTTAGTTTGTTATATGAGATTATTAATTTCAATTTGAGTGAGGACCAGTGACTATCCTTCAAGTAACGTGGAGCTGCTCTAGACACTGGCAAAATATTTGGGCAGCAAAGTGATTAATGACCCTTCTCTTCACTGTGCTTGCAAGAGAGTCCCAAGAGTTCCACTTTGCTGCTCTCACTGCCGCACAGAAAGGTACCAGGTTATTGAGTGGCTGGTGTCACTGGGAGGAGGGATAGATGGGAATGGTTCCCCCAAAATCAGTGGTTGTATCCCCACAAGCCTTTGCTCCTGCCTTCACATCTGCCCTAGCAAACTGCGTGGAGCCCAAGCTGCTGCACAGCCTTGGGGCAGATCTGATGTACTCAGTGCACACACGACTCCGCTTGACCCAGTGAAATGAAGGTATAGCTTCTCTCACTTTCCTCTGAGGTGAAATGCTGGTCATTCTCCAACAGCCTTTGTCAATAATTAAGTGAGACATCCTTGTAGAGAGGATATGTGATTTTAAAAACTCAGCTTGTTGTATGGTCTGTCTGTGCTTACGTTTAGGAATGCATTGAATGAGCTGGCTAGAAGTGTGAGGACCAAGAGCAGTTTGGGATTGGTGGGGAAAGAACTTACTGAATCTTTATGTCTCTTCATCTGGTAACTAAATATGACAAATTTGATATTTCTGATAGGAAATAATAGTAATAATTAATTTATTAAACAGATCTAGGATGTTACCAAGGAAATATCCTGATACAAATGTAGCTGGTCAACATGAGTATATGTACTGTTCAATTCTACCCTTCTCTGTGCTAAAGCATGTCCTTGCTCTGACACACAGCTGATTTCCTTTAAATGCAATTGCTCCAAATAGCTTTAATTTTCAGTGTTGCCATGCTGCCACCATTTGGTCCCATTGTGGGAGGAAAGTGTGTAAGTCACAGTTGTTCTGCGGACAAAAAGCTGAAGCCCAGGACAAATTGTTAACAGAAAAAGAGTCAGACCCACTTTTCTATTGATTTCCTTTTCGATTTTTTCTTGTTTTATTGTTTGTTTTTGCTGTATGGTAGAAGGGGAAGGCAGCCAGCATTGCTGTTAAGAATAAATTACCTTCATTATTTATTCAAATATCCTAGAAGATAAGGTCATTTAATATGTGGACATATGAGAGCCTAAGTGAGCACCATTTTCATTAGACATAAACTGATGCTATTTATGACAAATTCCTGAGTTTAACTGTTCTCACTGCAGATGGGAATGCTTTCTTAATCCACATATTTAATGGGGGCATGAGCTGGGTGGTTTTGCTCTAAGAAAGTGATTAAGATGTTAATATGCCTGGGCTAGAATATTAAGGAATATTAATCCATGAATTTGTGGTCTTAATTGGATTGAGCTCTTGCAAGTGGATGTGTAAAGCAACAGTACACACCAAAATCAAGATCCCTAAGAAATGCCGTAAAATAAAGCAAAACTAGTTTCTATGAAATTTATGCTGCCTTATGCTGATAACAAGATTTCATATCCTTTGTAGTTTCATTTTCTCTCTGTTCATCCGTCTGAAAGAATCTCAACTTTGAAGCTCTTGGAACAGAGAACATAACCGATTCCAGCTACTCTTTATTGATATATTCTCAAGGACACATCACTCATCTTTAACTGAAATTAGGTGATCTACAATGGTGTCAATACAAGATAAAGTACACTTTGTGTATTCTGGATTTTATGAATTTGTCTTTAATATCTGATTCTGTTCTTAGTAGATCAACAATAGGAACAATTATGCAAAAATAATCCCATGAAAGTTAATCAAGGCTGGTAAAAGGGGATGGTGATATTTTCCAAACTGAGAATATAGCACAATACACAACACATACTTAAAGAAAAATTGTTGTTCTTCTTGAAAGAAGTATTCTATGAATTATCTAGCACTGTGTTTACTGCAATGACTTCGAAAATTTTTCAAGACTTCAGCTTGGGAGTGTGTGGGAGACTTATGAGTTCACATGTGCCTGGTTATGATACTTGATGAAAATTGTTAGAATGAGGCAAAGTTAAGAGTAAATCTACTAGACATGATTGTCACAATCCCCTAAGGACATGAATGTCATGCATAGCTCTCCCTAACCTGAAAGGAAAGGCTGCTTGTATGAGGAGTTAACAACTTGGTCTCTGGACCAAATTCAGCCTGACATAATTGGGTTCAACTGTTAGCTTCTGAAGAGTTGCATTCACTCTGCCAGTCCTGGATTTGGATTTGAAGTTTTGGCAGTCACCAAGAAATTATTAAAACTGCTCTTTCATCATTTCCTGTGATCACGCTTGCATAAATGAAAACATTGACAATGTGTGAATAGGTCCTCAAAGTTGAATATTGCTAGCAAGACATTTCTGTGATTGGTTATAAGCGTATTCATCTTTATAATCACTTATTAATGTGGAAATTAATTTTCAAGACCAAAAGATTTTAGTTTGAGATCCATATAAATTGCAGGAAATATTAATTTTTAAATGCTCTTTTTCTAACGTTACATGATCTTTTGAGTTGACATCACACCGACTAACTTGAATTTCTTCACAGAAACATTGGAAGTTGAAACATTTGAAGACATTGATATAATTTTTTTTTCTACCACATCCAATGTTCACCATGCTATTCCATCTATTTTGCGGATGTATTTTGGTTTTTCAACAGAACTGAGCAAAAGGGCAGTTTTGTGGTTTTTTTTTTTTTTTTTTTTTAATGATGCATGATTCTAATGATATGATGTGAAGCTAACAAATTTCCTCTTTATAAATACAGAAAACTTCACATATTCACCTGCAGAGCATGGAGCAAAGGTCGGTTCCGAAGCTGAAGTTTATTTTTGTTAAAATTTGGAAACTCTTCTTTAATAAAAAAAGAAAACTTGTGAGAATGAGTGGTATGTGAGATAAGTGTAATAATAGTAATCAGATTGCAGTTACTTCTCTTTGAAGACTTTTCTCTTGATACTGTTCGTAGCCACTATTCCAAAAAATAGACACTTGAGTGTTCCCTTAGATGTAAATAACATTAATTACGTCTGTAGTGGTAGGACACTAGTTGCCTACAGGCTCTAAGAAACTATAGCTCAAGAATACAGGAACTATGGAAAACACTACAAAGTGGGGTTTACATTTAAGGCTGAAGGCAAATAGCAAAGATAAAGCACAGTACAATTTGCCCAGAAACACATCATGAAAGAAATCAGAAATTTTGTTTTTCATTACCATTTAGTCAGCTGCTCAGTAACATATACTAATGACAAAAATGTGACAAGCAGGCAATAAGAAATTAAGTATCTCATAGAAGCACCTTTCTCTCATTGCACCAAAAAATGTCATGTTAAAAATGTGTTTTGCAAAATATGCAATATTTGTTACGCAGGTGAGCTCTGTATGCTCATTTTTTCCCTTTTCCTCATTTCAAAAATGGAACTCTAAATGTAATGTTAATAAGGGAGGAAAAAAATTACAATTTCTTGTACACAGTCAAAGAGACCATGAACTGATAAATCAAATTAGAGTTTGAGTTGCCTACACAGTCTTTGAAGATCATGCCTCACTGAGATGTACCGTATAGGAAGTTCATCCCCTTTCCACTACTGGTTTTGGCAGCTTTCATCCAAACTGGTCTAAACATGGGAGCATCACGTCAGTTTAATACTAAACAGCATTCTATTTAAAAATACTGAAGATTCTTAAGACTGACACTTATCTTCATATTTCTGCCTCTTAATAAGTAGCCCGGTCTTAATCTTTCCAGCCTTCACAGGGGACAGGAGATGCTCAACACAACTGAGAATCCGTTAGCTTAAAGACTTAAATATGATGTTAAATACCTATCATCAGGGCCTCAAATTTGAAAATGTTGCCCTTTTTTTTCCCAATCCAGACTGTACATTTGTAGGAAAATAGTGAACGATTTGGAAAGATGCAACCTAAACATAGTTTTCAAATCTTTGTTTCAAATACAAATCAAAAGCAGAGTACTTGGAGAAGTTTTTGTGTTTCATGTAAGGAATTTTTTCTCAGGAGCAGGGGTATAGTTTGTGATTATATTGAAACCCAAGCTTTGCATCCTTTGGATTGGTTTCTTGAAGAGTAACACTGAACAGGTCACCTAGATTTATAGGAAAATATTAAGGTAATATAATCTCTGCAGTACTGACTTAAAAGAGGGTACAGAGTGCACCATCAGCAAGCTCGCAGGTGATACAAATCTGGGAGGAGTAGTCAATGGACCACATGAGTGTGCTCCCATTCAGAGGGACCTTGGCAGGCTGGAGGAATAGCCCAGCAGGATCCTTGTGAAGATCAGCAAAGGAAAGTGCCAAATCCTGTGCCTGAGAAGGAATAATCCCGTGTACCAATACAAGTGGAGGGAGAGCCGATTGGCTGTGAGGTAACTCTGCAGAAAGGGCCCTGACAGTCCAGGTAGGCACCTAGATGGACATAAGCCAGCAATGTGACCTTGAGGCAAAGAAGACCAGCAGCGCCTTGGGCTGCATCAGGTAGAGCAGCACCAGCAAGTCAAGAGGGGTGATCCTTCATCTCTATTCAACCATGCTGAGACAAATCTGGGGTGCTAGGTCCAGTGCTGGGCTCCCCGGTACAAGAGAGACATAGATACATGGGAGCAAGTGCAGCGAAGTGCCACAAAGATGACTAAGGGACTGGAACACCTCAAATATGAGGAGAGCCTGGGAGAGCTGGGACTGCTCAGCCTGGAGAAGAGAAGGCTTGGAGGATCTTTTAATGTGTATAAATACCTGATGTGGGCAGTAAATATGACAGAGTCAGACTCTTCTCAGTGGATCACAGTGATAGCACAAGGGACAATGGGTACAAGTTGAAATACAGGAAATTCTGTCTGAACATAGGAAAAAAGCCTTTTTCCTAAGAGCACAGTAAAACACTGGATGCCCTGAGACGTTGTGAAGTCTCCACCATCGGAGACGTTCAAAACCCAACTGGACATTTAGCAAATGCCTCTCACTGACCCTACTATGAGTAAGACCTAGCTTTGAATAGAGATGTTAATTGCCCAGGATATTTATGAGTGTTACCTGAGATACTTACGATGGAAATCTAAGGCAAATATATTATATTTGCACACTTATACTCACACAAAACTAGACAAGTATGTGAATGTCTAAAAGAATGCATGATTCAGGAGTGGACTACAGCAGTGCTTAAAGAAAACTGTGCGGATATATTCAGATAGGTATGAGCAAATTTAGATAGATGAAAGAGATCAATTATGCAATCATTGATAGCTATGTATGTGCACAAATCAGCAGGAGGGACTTTAATCTCACTTTACAGTTTTGGATTATGAGAAATACCGGGTGAGAAGGCAATTTACTCCTGAAGAAAAAATACAGAAATAAAAGTTCCTTTGTAGATGTCTTTCACAGGATTAACATTTAGATAAATATCCAACAAACCTCATTTTTGAGCTTTGTAAAGTGATTTCAGAAGCCAAACAGAAAAGAATCATGCTTTGCCTGTAATAGCAAGAATTGCCTTGTCCAAATTCTTTTCAATAGTATGATTTTTCCAAACAGCTGTAACTTTTATCAATATTAGTCCAAGGAAAAATAGGTTTTATTCTTGACATGTGGGATATGGTGTCTGTGCTGGGAGGCTGTATAACTTCTTTCAAAAGCCATATTCTTTGGGATTCTCATGAGGAATCTTAGGAAAGGCTGATGTGCATTGTCTTTATCACAGTGTGCTTTGACAATAAAATGACTGTCTGTCTCAGCTCATTTGCTGTCTCCAAAGGAAACTGATTTACAGATCTTCCTGCTAGCTCATCTCTTATTTAATCTATCTGCTTATAATTATTCTTGTAATTAACTTATAAATTATTATTACTAGTTTATTCATATTTAGAGATGGGCACTCTGACCGTTGCTGTAATGACATCTGGCATATTCTCTCTCCTGGTGTGATCTGTTTGCTCAGTTTTACCATAGCTTTGTACTCCAAACTTACTGGTTTCTACAGCTGAGTATCCCACTATGATATTTTGGGAACCTTATTGCTATAGAATGCTACGAAATATGGTTTTTCTACTTCCGAACATCACCTTTTCTGTAATTTACTCAGTCTGAAGTCATGAGCTCACTCTGTTCACCCCCTGAGAGTACTGGTAATTGGAGACAAATGCCTGCACTAGGGGAAGAATCTCAGAAATGGGGAATAAGATTTTAAAAATGCTTTTTCCTAATAAATTTTTAATGTTTCAAAATGTGAAGCAAATGTGGGAAATTTCTTGATTTTCAGTAGCTGTGTAACCTTAGGAAATCCCTTTGCTTTATTTTTTTGCATGTCAGAAAATGCTGTCAGGCAATGAGATACTGCTTGGGTAAAGGATCTGTATTGCAGCTTTTTACATGCACCACTGAAGATTGCTAGCTGGCAGTGTTCCTAAAGACTGAAGAGGAGCAAATGAAGGCATGGGATTTCAGGCTTATGCTGTAGGAAAGGGGGATGGCAGATACAGACCCTGTAAGAGTTCGCAAGATTTAATTTCATTTAAGATGCAAGGGTCACCCTGGAGAGAGGTTCCAGCCCGAAGTCTTTTATGCTACTATGGCCAGCAGGAGGCAAAGGAAGAGCAAGTACATAGATCTCATGCTGTAGTTACATAGTCAATCAGTGATATACTTGATATTTCACAGCTGTTTATTCCAACATCAAAATGGCTCCTGCACTGTTCCTGCACATGAACACAAAGCACTAAGTTATATTGCTGCCTTTGTCTCCTGTTTTCCACACTGGCATAAAAGACCATGGTCTGGAACCCCTCTCCTGAATCGCTGGGTCCTGCTGCCTCTTCTCACATAACAAGACAATGTTAAGAACTCAATGAAAATTAAATCAGAATATATTATATTAGTGATATATTCCCACACATGTATACATGCATATAAAATCATTTATAAATAATAATAATCATTGCTCTCTAACGCAATGTTAATGATCTAACATAGTTATTTTTCATTCTGCTTGTTAACTTATCAGAAAAGAATGTAGCAAAAACTAGGATCAGGAGCAAATAATTGCAGAGGAGAGTGAACAGGGAGGGAGACTGAAGAGATTGAAGACGTCATTTACAGAAGAGATGAATGAGAAGAGGCATGACAAATGTCTTTAAAATAATGAATGATAAAAAAAAGAAGAAAAACCCCTCCCTGTCTCCATCCTCCCATTGGCTTTCTTTCCCTTTCACTGGGCTGTAGGCATGTGTGCTGCTCACGATATGCTAACTAATAATCAATCATACTGCCCCCTTTTTCCTCCCACTCTGATCTTTGAGGATTTTGCACCATTGCTCAGTTTAAACCTTAAAAAGTTTTCAATAGAAGTTCCTTTGAAAAGTGCCTAAACTGCATAAGAACACAATAAATAAATTGTTACAATAATGTATGCAGTTTAAAAGTTTAAAGCATCCATTTTTCTTAAATGGTCTGGGCTCTTTAGTTTGGGTTGTTTCAGATAACAGAAGCTGCCCACCAGGACTTATGAACATATATTGCTACAGAAGGACTGCTGAAACTAAAGCTGCGTGTGGCATTTCATTATCATAAAAACAAAGTCAAGTTTTCATTACAGCATTTTCTATCTGCAAGGGATTTCTAATGCTTTAATATAATTTACTAATGAAAAAATTAAAACCTCAAAATATCTGAGGGGAGAAAAACTGAATTATGAATAATCACATTAAACCCAAGAACAAAAAGTAAATGCTAACTATAAAAAAGTGAGATTTTGCTGAAGATTCACACAATTCAATGTTTCTTCCAAGAGTATTAATCTTACTCCTCAGCATTTTGGAAAAGACACCAACAATCTCCATGATGTAAATACCATTGGAGTTGCAAGAAGACAAAAGGTTATGGTCTCCTACTGGTAAAAACAATTTTCTCCAATTTGTTGTGGAATCTTTTCTGCAAAGGTGATCCACAAAGCCACTCATGAAATCTTCTCTTAAATCATTTTTTTCCACTAGTTTCCCTTAAAAAAATTCTAAATACTTCAAGTAATGTAAGTTATTTTGCAATTACAGTGCTTTCTTGTACATTAGCATGACACAAATGTACAATATAAGTTGTACAGTCATTTCTCAGTGATTTTCAGTGGGACTGTATGCACTAACAAATGTTGTTGAACATAATTTTGGATAGTTGAATTGAGTATAAATGTGGATTAGGTTTCGTGTTGGATTGTGATTACCTTAAACCAATTGTACAGGGACTAATATCTCAACAGGGAGTAATAACTCAATATATTTACATAACCTTCATGAAAAAAAAAAAAAGACCTTATCTTTCTCAGGAATTCCTTGGTAAGATTTGCCTGATTTACTCTTATATCAGGTTTTTGCCTGTCAGTCATTCATTCAGAATCATGTAGCTTTGTGCAATTCTGTGAACTCAGTCAGCCCCTGAGTGGTGTGCATGTCGTTATTCTGTAACACAAAGGTGCATGCTAACACCAAATGTTTTTGATCTTTCATCGTGGAAAGTGTTCCTTGTCACTGCTGTGAGATGAGATTGGTTTTTCAGGCACTGTTTTCAGCTGTGAAGTCATTTCGATGATTGGTTATCAGTCCTGATGACTCCCATTATTCGTATTAGAGGTAGTTGCTGCTTTGATCCTCTTTCACGGTGAATTCTTAATATTCCTGAGCATTCCTTGGAAGTAGAAGTTGTTTGCTGACTGAGAGTAGCTTTTGATGAATTCCTTTATGAGAAAGCAGTGCTTGACTGGGAAGGAGGTTGCACTCCAGGGGTCATGAGCTGAGGGGACTTAGAGACCAAGGTGTGAAAATGGGGAAAAGTGAGACCAAACATCAGCTTGCTTGGATGCTTACACCATTTGTAAAGGAAACCATTCCAGCCATCGCAGGGGAAAAAAAAGTAAACGAAGGAAAAAGTGGAGAATGCATCTGTTTATCTCCAGTTCATATTCTAATGAAAACAATACAAATCTGACCCAGGAAGAAATTTTCAGGTGAAAAATTTTTCTCTCTCTTGCTTTTTTCATATGAGTGAAAATTTCTGTCTGAAGAAGAATGGGGCAAATAGATCATTTAAGAAAATATGAACTGGGAAAATATTGGTAATCTCACAGAACTTTTTTGCAGAGAGACCCAGTACTTTATACTTCACATAGAGTATATCTATACAGTTTATTTCAAACTCATTTCACTGGATATTTTAATGTATATGATATTCATCTATTTATTTATTTTTGTCAATGCTTGACCTGTACTTATGTACAACACCTTCAAATGAGAAAGATTTATGTTGTCATCTTGTGCTTCTTTTCTACGATATGTCTGACACTTACATGACAATGCCAGCTTTTTTTTCCCTGTATAGCTTGAATGACCCCAAAGTTAAACATACTTTTAACACATCCTCAGCTCGTTCATTTCCTGCAATTTTTTATTCTGTAGCATAGTTTGTTATTATTAGTCTTACTTTTTTCTTCCTATTTTAGCTTGTGATAATTGCCTTTTTTCCAAGAGCTGAAGATGACTCTATGTTTAAAATTAAACTGCTCTCCTGGCATTTTTCCTTTTCATATTTCCCATTGGTTTGGGGCTTTTTTCTTTCCTGAGTGACAGTGAGTATAGTTTAGCTACACAACTACCTAAAATAACCTGTTCTGAACAAACCCACAGCAAAGAGGAGCATGTCCTCTTTGGGAATTAACATCTGCAGGCAATAATTCTATTTCATAAAATCATAAGATAGAATATGTGACTTGAATTATAATGCTGGGTTTAGGAGTTAAAAATATACCTTCTTCTTCACTTGGGTCTGAAGCACCAGAAGAAACTTTGAGATTAATAAACTTTGAGAATAAACTTTGAGATGCGTATCTGTAATACTGATCATCTGAACTAATGAAAATCAAAATATTAAGGGATATAAAGATCAGGATACCTTTATTCTATTTCTTTAACTAAGTCAAAGATCTGCTTCAATTATTGCACAGAACTATTCATGGAGTGAGATGCCAGTAGAGATACTGGTACAGTGATCATCCCTATTTAGGTCGTTTATCTTTCAGCGGGAAAAAAGCATCCATCTCAGTTGTAAGAAAAGCCAAACAGAACAGGACTAAGTTCTTTGATGCTGCACCTAGATTGTGCTGACCCTTCTGGGCCGAATCACTTGCAGATTATTCTGCTGCCCATGGAGAACCTGGCATCATGGAAACCAATACGAAGCATTTGTCATTCTCCCTCTTTCTCCCTTGCCTTCTCAAGCCAGTTGCAACATAAACCTGATTACCTGTGTTCTGATATTTACAACTTCACATTGAAAGTAAATCTTGACTGTAAAGTTTAGTAATTGATGGAACAAACAGATTCCACAGACAAAAGATGACCCCAAGTGACGCAGTCCCTTCGTTGCAGCTTTTAAAGGGTTTAGTATTCATTGTAGATGGCACAGATGCAGATTCATAACACAAGTTATTTCCCTCCCCTTTGTAGACCAAGCTTAAATTATCATGGCATCCCCACTGAGCCTAGTACAACACCCAGTTATGAGTTTTGCAAACCTCAATAATTACCCATCTATTCTATAACTGCAAAAGCAGTCCTCTGGTTCTCTAGTGATAGCGTACAAAGACTTAATTAGATAAACGTTTCTGCAAGCCACATTTCTTTGAAGTAGATTTCTGACCAGAAATGCTGTGCCAAGTAATTTGCTAAAAAATTCTAGTCTTCTTTTAAAGGACATTGTTAACTTAAAATCTGACAATAAAGAAAAAAGCCTTAAGTGTTTAGATGTACCAGCTCTTGTCTCAGTCTTCTTTTGACATTTCACCAACTGTATTCATCCACCATGTTCCCTTCTCCCTTTTTTTTTCTGTCATCCATCATTTGCCTCTGTTGTTTCTCCAAAGCACGCTGACGTCAGAACTCAGTTCATTACTTATTTTCCTTCTTCTTTACCATCATCCTCAGTTTATTGGTGGATATAGTTAATATGGTTCCCAGATACCCAGTTTTGTGCCACAGTTATTCCGCTTATTATAGAAGGTCCTGAGAATAATAAATATTATATGTTGTAAACTATGTAGAGATGACCACTCACTAGAAAAAATATTTTTAATTATATTTAGGGTTTTTTGATGAAAACTGCTAGGATTAGTCCTGGGTGCACCAACACTAAAAACTTTTTGTGTGCTTTAACATATGTTCAACAGTAAAGAAGTAAAGAGGTGGCTGCACCTACCACTGAGTGCTATGTTTTGTACAGCAGCAAAAGTTGTGTGGAAAACACGTTAGGCACAAGATGCGATAGTACATTTTCATAGTTCATTGGACAGCACAGAGGTCAGCCTGGGGACCTGAGTAGGAGTGTAAGCCCAGGACACTGAAAAGTAGCCTTGATCTCTAATAAATACAAATTGTCAAAGCATCAGGTTTATATTCAGTTTGAATGATGGCTTCATCATGGAACAGAGCCCTCAATACCGTCTTGGGGCACTGCTGATTTGAAATGAGGAGCATTGCTTCTAAGTCATTGAATGCTCATTTTCTCAAATTCTGATCCGTGCTGACTCTTCTTAGTTTATGAGATCACAACCCAGCATGACCTGGCTGCAGGCCAGGGAGTAGAATAGAGTTCCAGGTCTTTCTGACTGCAAATTGAATTATTCCTCTTGACATTAAAGTCAACCCAAAGTCTCATCAGAACAGCACCGCCAAAGAAGTCTTAGCATGATGTATTGACATATGCCTGAAATTTGTGCTTTTGAAATTAATTATTTTTGCTCTTTCTATGCAAATACAGTACATTAATGTGAACAAACAATGATGAATGCACACAGTATCAGGAACGTTTTGGGATTAGGGACTTCTGAATTCCAGTTCTTTTATTGACTTTTATCTTCTTGAAAGTGTGTCCTTGACAATTTGCAGAGTCCTTTAGAGATCTCTGAATACTAATTACAAGCTACTTAGAAACATATGTGCTGCACAGGCTATCCATCCACTTGGATATCACACTAGTCCATCTTTTAATAATCACTATCCAGCATACAACTGCAGTTTATATAGAAATTTTCTACCTTCCTGCCTACAGACATTATTTAATTATTTACTACTTAATATTGTGCCTTAGTTCTCCATCCATACTAAGGAATTGACTTTTTCATTTTTTTCTTTATTTCCTTTTCCTTTTTTAATTTTTTTGAGGATTGATGACTAATATTGTATCTTTGTTTGGAAGATATAAGACAGTAAATAATTTGAAGTGAAACAAGTAAACCAACTCTATGCCACTTTGGAAAGCAGGTCTCTAAATCTGGTCTGTCATTTACACGGTTGCCTAGCAAATAGCATATCATGTGGAGTTTCTGGAGGGCAAGTTGTTAACAACTCTGAAATATGTATTTGCAGCCTAAGGACAAGAATACAGTCAAACCTGATCCCAAGACTAACCAAAAGGCCACCTGTAACAGACAATATAAATGTAATCTTCTAATAAACCAACCTCTCCTCACCTCCGTGCTGGTCACAGTAGAACGTGAAGTACCACAGCAACAAAATATAAAATATGTGAAAGACAAATGGTCTGAGAATTTGGGAGTGAACGTATCTGTACAAACAGCTATTTTCTCTTGCAGAATATTCAAAGTGTATTCTAAATTTTGAGGGTGAGAAGAATACAGGGAGTTTTGTCGTACTTGTAGTTCCTTCTATAATGGAAAAATAGTTGTAAAATTATGGTAAGATTGTGTCAGAAACTATTGCTCCAGCAGAGAGAAAAATATTGCTCAAATGCAGAGCTAACAGAAAGAAGAAATACTTCCTTTAAGTATTATTTTCCAAGTGTTCAGGTGATGTTTTCCATTGCCATGTGATTTGGTTTTATTATATTATAGTCTGAAACAGGATTTTTGTGTTCAGGGCTTTACATAAATCCTAGATATACGCTTTAGCAGATACTGACTCCATCCAATTTTAGCTTCAGGCAGTCAATATATTTCTCATCCTAGGGTATCTGCCTTCCCATAGCATTTTCTTTTACCACTAAAGGCAGTAGATTTGGGCTTCATTCCATCTAGCCTACTAGGAACAAGAATTTGCCGACTCTCACTCCCTTGGTGAAAGCTTTGCTGATGGTGAAGAACCCTTTCCTGCACTTCAAGAAACTGTCACTCTCTCTCCCCTTTATTTCATGGAATCATACCGCAAATTCTCTTTCTAAACAAGCATGGGAAAAACAGAAACACTGTGAAAAGATACTGGCTCAAGAAGTTAGCTGGACATGAGAAAGCAACAATACTTCAGTAAGTCAAAACCCAGGAAACTGGAATTGCACAGCTGTCCTGTGGTGTTGTCACATCTGTTAGGCTCCACTGTGGCTGCTGAGTACAGCACTTGACTACTGAAACTTATCCAACACTAGCCTTTTAAGTTGTGCCAGGTTTTCTTAGGAAATATAAGGTATCCACATTCTTGCTTTGCAGGCTGGAGTGCTGCATATCTGCCTCTGCAGCATCTCTCCCAGGCACATGAGCGGGTGGACCAAGGACCTTCTGCCTCCCACTGCATTGCCAGTAACCCCGAGGGCAGCAACCACCAGGAGCAAGTGGAAGGGAGAGCTGGGCAGCATAAAACCAAATCTGTGGATTCTGGTTGCTGTCTCCATGGGGTTCCAGTACTTCACATCTGTTTACTGAAAGAGCCACCTCTTGAGAGCTAGAAGTGTGTCTGAAAATGTCCAATAACCACCAGGCTGAGTAAGAAGGGCAAAAATTCAGAGAAATACTACGCTGAGGGCTAGTTGTGCTAGCTATGCTAGTGAAAGTGTGACCCTAGTGAAAGCATGGTAAAAAAAACCAAACCAAAACCCACTTTATCTTGCATGTTCAAGTTTACATTCCCTACTCTAATACTGCTGTTCTGTGGAAAAAATCATATTTGTCAGCTTTCTGTTAAATGTTGATGGTATTACAGGATTGAATGATTCCTGTGAGGATTTAGCAGCTTCATTTGGCCGCACTCAAGCAGTTAAAAAAGCATTCTAGAATTAAGTAAAACAAATCCTCATATTAATTCCTTTGTGAGGATAGTCTAGTTTCAGAATTCAGGCATGACATAACTGAGATACATACCGTGATAGAAATGGCCATATAAGCTCAGTTTAAAAACTCACACGGAGCTTAAAAAAAAAAAAAAAGATAAACATTAGCATTTTTATATGGCTACAAGAGATTAAGTAGATAATTAAGTTAAAGAGAGTAAATTAAATTACAGTGATTTCTATTGTGTGGATTTTTATGTGGTATATACTAGGAACTATAGATTTAATTGCACAAATCAGTCTTTCACTAATGAATTCCCTACTCCTCTCCTCCAGCTGTAAAAGGCAAGCTTTAATATATTCTCTTTAATATTTTTCTTTCAAAATACATTTTAAAATATATTTTCATTTAATTCTTTAAATTTTTCAGATGACGCTTGATTTTTTCACAAGTCTGCTTATGCAAATCAACAAAAGAGAGTCTCAGAACAGGATAAAGAGTTGAGGGCGATGGCTGAAACATTGAAAGCAAAGGGTTTGTAATTATGTTTTCAGAGTTCAGACTGATAGGCTCCAGAACTGAAAAAGAAAATCATCTCTGTTTAGTGACTTTCCAAAAGAATTCAAGGTTATTACTTACCCACAGAAAGAACCCTAAGAAGATGTAAATCTGCAACAATTTTGACACTAGCTGTTCTGAAAAAAACCTAGGACAAACTCAAAGGAAAGAGAGAGGGAGAGAAAATCCGAATAAGGCTAGCTCTAGGGTCTGTCTTACATAGGCTGCAGAGGAATGATAGCAGCTGAAAAGCAGGCTGTGTGGGAGATATGTGAGCTCTGTTGTGACCCCAAAGGTCAGCTAAGTCTGTGTTTCATGTGAAGATTGAGCTCTTAATGAGAAATCTTTCTAACAAAACTTAGGCAGGGAAGCCACAAGAAGAGCAAGGAGATGGCAACACATGAACAAGGGTCTTCACCTATTTAGTATGTCTGGTACTCCTCTAAACCCCTCTGGGGAATTTAACAGCTTTGAGGCAGATTTGTAACATGCAAAAAGACACTTTTGAGCAATAGTGGTGGACTTTTCAGCTTGTGTTGTGCCCTATAGCACAAAGATCTGAACGCCATTCTACCACACAAGCTGAAATAATTTATTTTCATTTGTTTTGAACAGTTCTTCAGATTTTAATTTCAAAGTGTAAAAAATCCCAAAAATATAAAAAATGTGAGTCAATTAAGTAAAATTTCCTATCAATTTCAAAAGATCTTTCTTGATTTTGCAGTTGAAACAGAAACCATTATTTGCACTGCTCTATCTTTAGTGGTGTGTGTCACTTCAATCACAGAGCAACCTGAGTTAGAAAGAAAATAGTGACTGACAACCAAGCTTTTAATTAAATGGGTTGATTCTATTGTACAAAATGGTATCTCCAAACTCATCTATTTTAGACAAGTTTTCCAATTTGAGCTTCCTTCCAGGATCTGTGAATGAAGAACTAATTTCTCTTTCAAAGAACCAATTATTCCGTTTGGCACGGAAGCATGCTAAAAGGCATATAGCTATTTTCTGTTAAATTCAAGCAGTATGTCTAGCCAGTGGCATCTTTATTGACAGCAAATCTGCAACAAGATAAAACACATCTTCTGATTCTATTCCGGGCCTCATATAATTTTAATTCACCTTCCAGTGCAGTTAGGCTAATGAAAAGTCAAGTATCAAGCTGGAAATAAATGTCTGATCTTATTTACTTCTGTGCCCGTTGTAACTTCTGTCATGCACTGGGATAGTTAATAGATGTATGAGAAGAGCACTAGTCCTCTTGTGGAAAGGCAGGTTTAGAGAAGCTTCATAGGGGAGGAAAACATTGAGAATTCTTTTGCCAGTAGGCAGAACAATTTGTTCTTGTTTACAGAGGCAGCACTGTATTTAACCCCCAGACTCTACTTATGTCTCTGAAGACAGAGTATCTGCCACCATAAAAACCACAACCACCTCATCTTCCCTCCTAACAGTGAAGCTCTCTGAGTCCCACTATGGGCAGCACTCATCCGGTCCCTGACCATCTCATGGAAATGCTTCAGACTGCGAAGCACAAAATGTAAGGTCAAATACATAGAGACTAGTGGCAAAATTTGTTCTGGTCGTCTGGGAACTCATCCTCTGGAAGCAACAAAGGAAAGACCTATATTGAACTACCAGATCACAGGATGGATGTGAGGATTTATTGTGCAACAAAAATGACAAATGCAACTAAAACAGGAATGTTTTTGTTATAGGTAGGGAAGCACAGGGAAGCATGGTAGACCTGGTCTAGAATCTTCTGAAAACTCTGTTTGCTTTTATTTGGTTGGGTTATAAATGTCAACAGGAATGGATTCAGAGAAAGAATACAACTACGACCACAATAACTAAATCCCCAACTCATGCGATGAGACCAAAATAATTTGACTTAATTTTACAAGGTAAAACAATTTAAAGAGGGCTTTTGAGAACCACCAGAGGTAAGAACAAATATTTAAACTGAAGGGCAATGCTGCACAAAGAGCAATGGGCCCATAAACTGTCTATGTACTCAGGCTGGAAGTAGGTGTCCTATCATCAGAGGGTAAAGAACCTTTTACTTTCTCTATACTAATAGTGAATAAACTCATTTTAGAATGAGTCTGAGTTCTTTTATAAAAGCAATTACATTATGTGATTGTCTGCAGTGGAAAAGGAGATAGGAACTATAAAGCAGGAGCTTTTGTGTAGTCTTCAATTCCTTTACTGCTTAGTGACTTCTCTCTGTTATTTTTTCTCCAAAGCTAATGATAGTATCTCAATAGCTAGGCTGCCCTGTTGCAAGTATAGGAGATGTAGTGGACTATGCATATTTCCCTGACTTGGCCCTTTTGTCCTTTTTTCAGCAGGGGACTCTAACTTTACATAGAATGTCACATTAAGTCCGACTTCGGTTTCAAGAACAGATGAATTTTTATGAAGGAAAAGGACAGATGAATGTTATTGTGTTCTCTAAGAGGCATCTCTTTCCTGCATGGATGCAGGCTAGAAAAGACTTGTCTGCCCACATGTGCAGCTGGTTGCTTGTAAGGAAACTTTATCTGCTTCTCTGGGGGACAAACACCACAATGTCCATCACCAGAAACAAACACCCTGCTTGTTTGAAATAAACCCATGTAAGAAAAGGAAGCCCTGAGAGACCCAAGACCTTCTAGACCAGGAGTTTTCTTTGTAATCGTTCAGTCCTAGGAATTTAGATTTGTTAAATGTGGTGCCAAGGAAAAAAAAAAAAAGACCCAATAGTTTGTTGATCATTAAATAATACAATAGGTAGTTCGAAAACCATATGGAGAGACATAGAAAAAAATCATATAAGCATACATAATCATTGTTCCTTCTTTCTACATGTCAGTCTCTGAGAAGGGTCTATCTCTGCCTCTAGTTGCACATAGTATTTGAGCTGTCACTGTACTAAATAGAGATTCTCGGGAAGGTGTCAAAGCACAGCACTGAAAAAACTATTTTGAAACTGAAAAGAAATTATTTCTGTAGATGTAGAATAAGAATTTACTCCTCAGGCAGTTCACAAACAGCCTATAGTGAAAGGTATGTATTGTTACAGGTAAAAGAATTCCTGTTCTCTACCACAACTTTCCTTGTTTGAGCATTAACTGAAAAAAATATGAGTGCATGTGGTTTTATACACACACAGACAGAAAATAAGTATTATAGTATCTTAGAACATAAGTCATCCACTGACTCGAATAAACTGTGAGCCGCATGGGCAAAATTGGTTAATTTCCACAGAAAACAATATGAACAAATACAGGATATGTCTGTATGAAAAAACATTTTCCCACCAGGAAAAAACATATCTCACTGCTGAAAAAGGTCCGTGACTGTAAAATGGAAACATGTTAAAAGTCTTGTCCTGACTGGTTGACTTCATGGAGCTTAGGTAGAAAGCTATTGCCCAGGTGGAACAGAAAGATCAAGTCTGTAGTGCAAGATATGACTGCTTTGTCCCACTCCTGAGACAGACAAAAAGATCAAAAACTCTTCATTTCCAAGAAATGAGGTTCAACACAAACTGTGCCTGCTCTCTTTGTGCATAGATTTCTCTGCTTCTGTCACCACTCAGAATGTGGCAGGACTGAATACCTGAAAGAAAGGGATTTTTCAAGTTGTAAGAAAGAGTGCGTCACTTTTACTCCCAGCAGTCTTTAATATCGTATGTCTCTGGCTTGACTGGTCAGGATTATTTTATGTCCCAGCAGTTTTCAGGAAACTCCAGGTCTGCCCTTCCTGCAGCTCCTTTTTGCACTGACAAACTCCTCACAGGACATAAACTGAGCTCTGTGTAGTAAGGTGTAAAATAAACCACATCTGGACCAAGGTAGTAGGCTTACTGTCAGTTTGTTTAAAACCAACCTTTTAGCCCCTTGTCAGGAGTTTATCAGGCTCTGAGGAGTTGTCTCAGGAATGGACATCTATAAAGCAAAAGGGAAAGCAATTTAGAAATATGGCAGTATCACAATGCTGGCCAGGTCCTGAAGGCACAACTGCAGTTGGAATAGTGTGCTCTGAATTAACAAACTAACTGTCAGTTGGGCTATTCAACATGATTAACAGCCGGTTTATGGGTTGTCTGCCTTATTCAGTGCATATGTGTATTGAGGGTCTGCTGTAGTGATGCAGGAGAATAAATAAAGTCTCTAGGATGGTGGAGAAAAACATCCTCTGTTGTTTTTTAAAGGAAACTGAAATGCACGTAACATTTTGATCACTTAATTTAAAACCAGTTCAAAAGAATTAAAATGTCCACCCTTCAAAGTTGTATTTAGTATGATAAATACGACTACATGGCAATAAAGCAGGAAATTGTGACTTTGTTGTTCTGGTGTTTTATACTTTGGCAGAGAAAGTGCTGATGAGCACATGAATGCATAAAAGAGACTGGAGAATCTTGGCTGAGTTTCTGTTAATAAGGCTTTATTGAAATACAAATATGTCACAAAAGTACAAATCCAGCTAAAATATCTCACAGCTAAATCAGGTCCACTAAGACAAAGCCATCCCGCTGGATGTTATCAACACTGCTAACTCACATGGCTAAAGAACTGGAGTTTCAGGCTGCTTGCACAGGCGAGTTAGCTACTTTCCTCCCTTAGTAGGGGTCTGTCAGCCCTAACAATTTAAATTAATTGAATTCCCAGGATTCTTAAAGATGGCTTCTTTAGCTTTTGTTCTTTTCCCACACAAACTTATTTTTCAACATAAGTAAGGCAGATTGGGGCCGGGGGGGACACACAGATGACATATTTTTCATAGTTTCTCTTTTTTTGAATATGAGATGCCTACATCTGTTATCGCTGTCTTACACTTCGAAAAAATAAATCTATTACTTTGTAAAGAGCTTTCATTTCCTCTATTTGGCACTTAAGCATTCAGCTTGCTCTAGGAGACTGCGCTTTACTCTCATGAAGCTGAAATTATTATTTTTTTCCTTGGAAATACAGACAGAATAAAACCTAAAGATTTATTAAGGAAAACACATTCTCTTTCTTCCTTCGTCCAGTTTGATACTGTGGGTCAGAACTGCTGTAATTTGTACTTTCTCTTTGAAATTTTTTTAGCATTACTAATGTAAAAGTATGTGCACATATCTGCAGTCCTTAAGAGAAAGGTAATTACTGTAAATTCCATGATCTGTCCTATTTTGTTCACAAATCTAATCCAAAAAGCCTCAATGTGTTTATCCTTTCCATTATATGTGGAATAAACTTCTGCAATTTCCAGATTCTCTTAAGGAAAAGTCCCTTGCTACAGTATTTATTTCATTTAAGTAGAATGAGAAACTACTAGCGTAAAGGACTTAAATAATTATTATCTCTTATAGAACTTCCTTGTGTGAGCAACAGTTTCTTGCAAGAGAAAGTGGCTGTTCTGTGTCAAGCTTAGTTCCAACATAAAATGAATTTCTGTTTGATGCTGAGGGTTTTCTGAACATCACATGAGACAGTATGCAAATGGAACTAAGAAGACACCCTGAGCTGATATTGTTCCAGGGAAGTAGGAAGCAGCAGGAGATGAGCGTGCTTCACTCTATGGACACATCCGTGTGACAAAGTGTCTGTGGTTTACTGCAGCTCAGCCTGGGAGCTTGTGGCCTTCCCTTTTCCCGACTATGCATTTGCTTGGGTGTTTTTTTAATCACATGTGGGTAATTCCTTTTCCCTGTGGTTCTGCAGTGTGCTGGCTGGAACCCCTGTGAGATAATGCAGCCTGCTGAAAACACACTGGGGTTTACTTTTGCCAGGGGAAGCAGCCTCCCTGGGAACAGGCCCAGGCTGCGCTACAGGGCGTCTTGCCTTCCTTTCACACACCAAAAAGCAGACCATTGCTTAAGACTTTGGGGATGAAAATGGTTGCAGTTAGCCATCATGTGCAGATTTGTTGACCCTGTACAACATGCAATTGAATACAGTTATGGCAGGATGAGAGTTGTAGGCCCACTGGAACAGCTCTTCTGATGGTTGTGGAAGTGTAGTAGAGAGGCCACCCAAGGCTCACCCAGGTTGCTTAGGGACATGTAGAGGGTTGGACTATGGTGCCACAAGCGCAACTCCAGCAAATATACACAGCATTGGACACAAGATCTTTCTTGCTCCCTCTAATGTCTTCTGCATTGAGACTGTGCAGCACATTGTTCTGGCTGACGTCAGGACTTGGCAATGCTTGCTGAGGTTGTTAACATGTACTTTGTTTTGTGCCTGATACATCTAGTGCTTTCTTAGGTGCAGCTTTGTTAACAGTAAAACTTCTTAAAAAGAAAAGGGACTTAACTGAAGAACTAAAACAAAAAACCAAAAACCTCTCAGGCTGTTATAGGCTTTTTTAAAGAATTCAAATTATGTATACTTTGGTTGACTTCAATCTTTTAAGTAAATTAATTTCACATCATAATATAGCAAAAGCCAGACTGAAAACTGATCGAAGCCAGTCGTCATCTCTTTCTTTGCCTCCAAGTACTTTGGAGCAAAGCCAAACTGTTTAGGCATGTGATGATTTTCTGACTTAAGTGTTGGAAGTAGCTTCCAAACTTCAATGAAATTCCATAAGCTTGTATGAGATATAAATAATTTAAGTGGAAATCTACTTTCCTAACTGAGCTTCACTCTACGTATTTCAGTGTTGTTCACATCATTTCCTTCAAAATGAAAGTTAGGTTGAAGGCAAGAAGACAACTGAGAAGGGATGATTCTTGTGGTGTTGATGTTCTGCACTACAAACTAGAGTTCAAATTTACTTTAGAATGATGTTGCAGGTAGTGTGTGTAGTACTCTGATGTACTGTGAAAGCAAAACCTAATAGCAAGTAGAGAAAGCTGATACTCCAGAATCTAAAGATTTCCCTGACAGGCAAGTTTGAGGTAGTGCCCTCTGGAATTTGTTCTATGTTTAGTTAATTAACTAAACTTGTCTCACTATACTTGCTGTAACTATCCTGTTATAAATCCTGTCACAGTGCACCTGCTGGGTTGCAGCTCTGGTGAGCTGGTCTGAGAAGGGCAATTGAGCAATTTGTATTGCTTTGGTGATTGTAGACTCTTGTGTAGCTGTACTAATTTATGTCATTGCCCTCTGAGAGAATTGGAATACAGAGAAACAGAAGTGTTTTTGTGCCTTTGTCCTTTGGGCTTTCAAAAGCTTAATGCACACCACGTGCAAGAATTATTTTATGGTGACAAAGAAATAAGAACAATCTCGAAGAGACTGTGAATAGTTGCAGGGGTATTATAACATAGTGAAATATGTTAATGACACGTTAAGTATTCAGACACAATTTATTTACATTTCATTCTTTCAGCTGTTAGAGTAGCTGTTTCCAGGGATGAATGTTACACAGAACAATTTGAGTTTCCTTAAATTAGGATATGGTTAAAAAGACGGATCAGGAATGTTATTTTTAACATGGCTTTTTGCCTGTGGTTTTGCCACAGTTTTAACAGGTTCAAAAGCTGAATTTAGGCTTTGTTCCTATATAGGTCCAAAGTAATCAGAAAGTAAGTTATATAGTGAGATGTTTTTGTTCCTGCAGAAAGGTAAAATAACGATATATTCACCAACTGTGTTCATCACTGGTCTCTTCAGCTCAGCAAAGAAGAGAAAGCAGCAATCAACTGTTTAAGGCACGTAAAAATTCACATCGCAACACTTAAAAGACTTGAATATTTTGGATAAGAGAGTGAATAAAAAGGGACAATAGAAAGGCATATGAATGCTCTGAACATGTTCCATGTGAATCATGACATGAGTTGGATTCCTTTCCAGATAATATGAGCAATTTTTCTGTTATTTAAAGCAGTTTATCTTGAAAAGGATAAAGCCAGTTACTTTGGGTGGAATAAATTAGTCTGTATCTGAAGAGTGAAGGACAAACCAACCTTGGAAACATAATTATCTTCTATCAGGTTCAGCTTCATAATTGCAAAAGTATTCCCAATATGGGGCAAAAAATGTTTTGCTGATTGTGTTTATAAGATATTCTTAAGAAATGGACCATCAATCAATGCAGAGTTGCTGATTTAGGTACTTAATAGCATCCATTATCAGTGAGTGCATTGAAATTCTTAATATTTATCCACATGAGAGACAAGGAACCACTCCATGGTACAAATAGGAAACTAAAGTTTTGAATAAATATTTAAGTGACTTGTTCAAGGTCATGTAAGGACTCTGGCAGACTAGGCACTCAATATCAAACTCTCTCAGCTCACCAACTTGTTTCTTTATCTGGTAGATTACCTGAAGCTGGTATGAGAGAATTTGTTAGGAGCATTCAGTTTTCATTGTCAGAAATTCAGGCAAGATCACAACACCCAAAAACAGACCTTGTCCTGGACCTTTATGAGTGTCTAGAAAGCTTTCTTCCATCTTTCCTGAAGGAACATCAAGACTTTGCAGGAAGCGTATAAGCTGAGGTGGTGGACGTGCCCCACACACCTCCTTGAAGAATGTCAACCTTTGATGGTCCTCTAAGTAGGACTGATGCACCTCCCACAGGGAGCAACTGTTGACCACAGTTTTTCTTACAAGCTCTGTCTGAAGAGCAAGATTCCAAAAGCTCTTTTTATCCTGCATCTCTCTCTGCATGTATGGCCTAGAAATGTATACCTGAATGCACAGGGACAAGGACAGATATTTAATTTGTGATTATAGAACATAAATTTTGTGAAAGTATGTGTAGCAATTTGGAAACACTTGTTATAAAAACAAAGAAATAATTTTGAAGAACAGTGATTTTTGATACAAACAAAACAAAAACCAACCAAACAAAAAACTATTATGGGGATACATGAATCTAGAAATTGTGGAAGTTAGTTTCAAAATGTGATTATAAATTGGCCAGACAAACTAACAGTGAAATCAGGTCTTTAAAAAACCCAAACCAACCTCTGAAATAGTAAAGAAAGCTTGATAACTCTTCCAAAGAATTGCCTAGTGTTAATTTAAGCAGTCTTTCATGAACTACAATGATATTTGTCTCTAAAGACAGTTACACTCCCTGTATGCCCAGCATCAAGGACTTAGGAATACTTTTAATTTCCTTTGTAATTAATTTAGAGTATTCTGTTTTCTGCAGCTACTGGGAAAATAAGATGAAAGTGACCTTTGGAGAAACATTTTTTGTAGGCTTTGTGGTGCTCTTCAAAATTATATATGTCTTTGGAATAGGTATTCAAGGATTCAGTTTTTTAGTTAATTTGATATATTTTCAAAAGTTCTGTGTTCTAAAGTATTTCAGAGTTTTTTCTATTGAATCTAAATATGTGTACAGTGTGCAAAAGTGTTGCAGCCACGTGGATACAAAATAATGTTGATGGAAGATGAAAATGTAGTAGAGGCAACAAAACTGAACGGGAAAAAAACACAAAACCTAAGAAGAGAATGCAAATGCAACCACATTACAAGTATAGTTCACAGTGTGTCCTGTGATCCTTATTGACATGTGTACACCTTTTGTCTGTTGTGGCTCCGTTTGGTGATGATTTTACTCTCTCTCCTCCTGCTTAACTTTTATTAAAGAAAAAAATAGGGCATATGAGCAGGGCAGGAGCTTTGATGCACACTAATAAGTGCTCTCCAATTTAAGGCAATGTATTTCACACCACAGGGATGCAAAGGATAGGACCCATTCATGCTACAGGACGAATTTAGCTGTAATATAAGTGGGTTCTGCAAATCTCACTTGCTGTTATTCACTAGAGTGTCTATGTGGATAAAGTCTTATTGCACTGATAGAAGAAAACAGCAAGATGGAGGAAAGTACTTAATTACAAGCAAAAAATGTATGACTAAATCCCAGTAAAGGGAATTATATGATTAAGTGTTTTTCTGTTTCAGAGAGAGATTTAAGCACATGTTTATGTAGCTAGATAGAATAGATTTGGTAGGCAACTGCTTTCCATATAAATACAAGGTGCACAATCTGTCTGCATTGAAGCAGAGGCAATCTGCTTTATTTTATTTAATTTACATGCAGACTTGGGAACTTAGCACATTGTCAATAAAGCCTTTGAGCAAAGTTTAAGAGTCCCTGTATGATAAGACATTTGAGTAGAACAAAGAATGGACAGAAAGGAATTTTAGACTTAAATATTTCAAGTAGAGAACAAATGGTCAAAAATTTTTCTCTGTGACAAGTCAGAACCGTGGTTTTTTCTTTAGCACCTCTTTCCTCTGCTTTTCACAGCTAGAGGCAGAGAAGCATGAAGACTGTGAAAAAATATGACTGAGAAAATATTTTAATATATTGAAAGAAAGCAAGCCTGCCCCAGTTCCATAATTGCTGCAGTGTAAATTTGCTAGATCAGGTAGTATTTGGTTTTTTGTTAAGAGTGATGGCTAAATATCAGGCTTTTCAAGACTGTTCTATTCTCTCCATTACTTCCAAACGCCTCCAAAAGATTTTTGTAATCTGAAACAGTAGGACATTTCTATCTTCTTCTTTTAACTTTGTTTTCTGTAAAATCAATGTCAATAGTTGCTCATGAAAAAAGATTTCACAGCTTCTGAGAATGTCAGGCCTAGCAAAGAAGGCATCCAAATTACTTTGTGTTATACTGTTTATATTATCTTTTAAAAGGTATTAAAATTATGTTATAAGCTTCATTTATAAATTTGTTTTCTTAAGCATATTGTCTTATCTTGTGCATACTCCTGATAGAAATTTTGAAGACACTGGTAATGAGTTAACTTGAGCTCAGTTAGAGATGGACACCACAGTTGCTGCTTGCAGGGGAACAGTCCTATGACATAACTCTGCCCTCTGCTTTTCACATTCAATAGAAAAGGTTTCAAAGCCATCACAAGGAATAAGGAATTTGTATGTCGGAGACTTTAAATCCAAGAAAATATCCTTCAGGTCCATTTCTGAAGCAGCACTGATTTTCATTGCTCCTGATAGTAGAGATTTTGCAGCCTTATTGATTCAAGTGTAATGCTGAAAAATAGCATATTTTGAATTTTTTTTTTTGAGGAAAACAAAAGAGACCTTTATTGTTTTAGCAGCAGAGCATGCAAGCCCCTCATTCTACATGTGTTGCCTTGTAGCACTTCTGAGCAAGTGTCTTAACAGTTTTTCACCATTAGGCCTTTTTTTCTTGAACCAATCAATACATTCTTGATTAGAAGTAGATGGAAAGGTAGTACATCGGTCTTTAAATTCATGCCTGCAAAAGTAGGAACACTCTTCTACCACATAGACTCTACACCAAATGTGAATTCCCTTATCTTCATTTCAGTGCATCGAGATTGCTGTGGGTGGTTTTTTTTTTCCTTTGTTCCTTCCTAATTGCACCTCTGTTTTGTACTGCACCGGACACCAGCAAAAAATCTTTTTACTATGAAAGGAAACAGACACTTAGAAGCTCATAGACTGTAGGAAGTATTAGTTAAGGTTTTGCAAAGAGGATTTTCTCCTGCCTGTTTCGCTGCAACACCTTGCCTTTGTAACCTGAAGAGCACCTGCTCAAAGATCCGAGAGAGGAAAAAAAACAGCACTATGACTTTTCTGTTTTACAAAATGTGGTCTTCAAGACAACTTTCAGTGCTTAGACAACTGTTATGTTCTCTTCTTTTTAACCATTGTGGTGTCTAGCAATGTTAAGGTATGTAGAATTTCACACAGAGAAAGTCTTGAAATTCTACACAACTTGTTCATATTTTTCAGCAATGCTTTTTCTCCATTTTTACACTTTTTTTTCCTCAAGATCTATTTCTTTAGCATCTCCCACTCTTATCTCACAAGAATACATATTCATAACACAAACGGACTAGCAATTTCAAAAACATCTGTACAACATATTACAAATTACATCACGAAGAGAACAATATTAAGTAGGTCCCCTTCCTCTTCATTTAGATGGGGAAAATGTTTCAGTGTGGGGTAATTCAGATTTTAAGGCTCACTGCACATTTGAATTAATTTATGTGTTCTTTATAGCTTTATTTCTTAAAGATGTAAAATTTCCATTTCTTAAATTTTTATTCATCTATCCTCACCCTCCTGCAAACAACACTGCTGAATAATTTCTGCCAGCTTTTACAGAAGCGTGAGGTCTCAAAGGTGTTCAGTTTTGACAAGCTTAATGAAATTGTTGGCCAAATATAGTGAAAGAGACCATCTACGTGCCCTCACTGAGGGAAAGGCAGAAATGCCAGCATATGCATTAACTACACATCAGTGGATCAACATTGGAAAGCACCGTCATCACACAGATTGGTAGAACAGCTGGCCTCAGGATCAAAGACTGGTTTGCTTTCTGAGAAACACCCTGGATGAAAGACAGAAAAGAAAAGCCTACTTGTGCAAAGAATCTGTAGAGTTGGGGCAAAGCATTTTGCCCCATCAGCTTTCATAAGCCTGGAAGCAGCATGTTTAATCAGATTACACACTTTATTTGATGTAACTGTTGTTAAGATTTGAATCTTCAAAAAAAAAGCATGTAGACACTAAAAAATTCAATTTTATAACTGAAAGAAACTTTTATCTTAAAAGTCAGAGTATGTCTTTTGTTGGTGCTGCCAATCACATAAAGAAATAAATTATTTTCTTTTGTGCCGTATCTAAATACATTAAAGGAATATGTTTTAAAGGGCTTGGCTCAATTTTTACTCTACCCAGATGAAATTTAAGATGGGTGTTTGGAAAATATCACTTGGAGAACATATGATTTTAAACACTTCTGGTCTTGGCTTGTGCCTAGGGAATTATAACTGAAAAGCTTGTTTGTGTTCCTCTGGCAGATTTTTATATTAATTTCTGTTTTTTCCATATCAGTAACATGGTTTTGATTTGCACTTTAGACCTTGGTTTTCTGATTTATGTGTGCTGATGTCCAATCAAGCTTTGTACTTATTTGTCAATATTTATAATAATGAAACCTGTATCTCCTGGAAAATTTTTGAAAACCAACTTTTGCTTCTCTAATTGTAGTGTATGAACCATATAAGAGTATATGCTGTCACATGAAATGTTAGTCCCAACAATTTGAGTTGAAAGGCATCTCAGTTATAGATGAAAGGTACATCCTATGTTACATGCACGGAAAATGCCTTCAGAATTAGCAGTCTAGTGCTGGAAAGCCAGAAGTTAGGTCAGATTTGGCAGCAAACTATAGCAGATTTTTCCTTTTAGATCCATAAAAGTGTTTTATCTTTGTACCAACATATTCAGGACTGTACCAGACCTCTGAGGTAACCCACACTAATCACCTGTCATCACAGATACTGCACAATGTAATCACTTTCATAAATCTACCAAGGACAATATTATGAATAGTTAGGGGTTTGGTTTGGGGTTTTTTTAAGTCTTATGATGGGTTTGCCCTTGGCTGACGGCCAAACCACACACCCACTCATGCAGTTCCCCCCCCAGTTGAGGATAGGGGAGAGAATTAAAGGGATAAAGGGAAAAAAGGACTCATGGGTTGAGATAAGAACAATTTAATAACTAAACTACAACAATATTGAAAATAATACTATATACAAATATACAAATGAGTGATACACAGTGATACTGCCCCCCACCCAATGACCAAGGCTCAGCCTGTTCCCAGCTAACGATCCCGGAGCAGGGAGAGTCCCGAAACCGCACTCATCGAACGGAGACAACAGTCTGAGAATGCCAGACCGAGAGCTGACTGGGGTGGGGGGCAGGGGGGGAAGGCCTTGGGAGAGCGACCACCTGGAGCAAGATGACCCGGAGCAAAAGAGATTCGGAAACAAAAGGTCCGATCTTCCGGAGGGTCCTCACCTATATACTGGACACGACCTGCATGTTATGGAATAGATTATTGGTCACTTCGGGTGTCAATCCTGAACCTAAGATCAAATCCTGGGCTAGTAACTGGGGCTGTGCTCCCTCACAGCGTCTCTGGTCTGTAGACAGCTAGAGAAGCTGAAGGACCCTGGCAGACACGTAAACATCACTTTTTATCAGCTTTCTTCTGAGCACAAATCAAAAACACAGCCTCTTGCTACCTATTATGAAAAAAGTTTTCTCTGTCTCAGCTTAACCCAGGACAAATCTCTGGTGCTGGGGACTGGAAAGCTGTTCTACATCCCGAATGTTGAAAGCTCTAAGAATTAGAAACCTTATAATTCCCCTAAAATGCACTTATCAGCATGTTATGTGTCTCTTTAATATGCAGATATTTTCCTATGTTTTAAATAGCTTTTCTGTCTTGTTGGTATTTTTGCCTAGATGTATTTTTACAGAGTGATCGTGGCCCACCTTCTCTTTTCGTTGATACACTAAATGTGATTAAGTTTTTTAGCATCTTTACATCTGGCTGTTTGTTCAGACCTCATTCCCTTATGTGCCTTCTTCATATCTGCTAATACTTTTCTGTACCTCAGGATTAAGTTTTTCTCTCTCTGTCTTTCAATTCTTTTTTTAATGTATGTATTGATTACAGTATCTTGCAATTTATGGCTTCAAAACATTCCTAATGAAAATATAGAGAGTATTAATTTGATTTTGGAGACATTCTTAGATGACCTCTGCTGGTTCTTTTCTTAGGAGCCCCACTTTTTATTGTCTATTTTTATTTCTTTAATCATTGTACCTTTAACTGTTTCTTTTATTTCTTTGTAAGGTCTCAGCTCTCAGCTTGACTTCTGGCAATTCCTGCTTTAGGCCTACATTTCTTAATAGCTAAGATATAGCCTGCTAGCTGGTGCTTTTCCTGTTCATAAACCTGAAGCTTATCCCTGATATTTTTATTGGAGTGATTAGGCTGGACGTCCTTTCCTCCTCCTTTTTTCTCCTTACTTGACATACAGATTTTTTATAGTCTTAGGCCTACAGCTCATGCAGATTTTCAGGTTTCTGTCATTCAAATCTCTGAATTTTTTGGTAAATTGCAATTCATCAACTATTTTTTTTACTTTATAAAATTTTACCCTTTCAGAATGCCAAAGACTGTACTGTTTATCCTTTCTTTTCTATGTAAACTGAGTCAAGTTGTAATGACTATCAAAAGTTAAAATGTGTGATGTGATTTTTGGACTCTGTTCAGTATTTATTAATTTAAAAGAAAATCTATTTAGTCAGATTTTTATTTCAGCTTGTGTTAGCTGATGTTACATAAAATTCCAAGAAGCAGGCTGCGTATTGCTCAAATGTCAACCTAATCCAAAGCAAGAGAGCAATAGCAAGGTGTACTGAGCACTTCTGGTTTTGAGACAGTCAGTGACTCACTAATATGGCTCTCCAGTTTCATTACTATTAGTATTCTGTATTAAAAACAAAAGAAAGAGGAAGATCAATGGCAGCAAGAAAACATCTAATACATATTCATTCAAACTCCTCTCCAGAAGATGTACAAAATGGATTTGTGGATGTTAGGGAACAAATAACCTAACTTCATCCTCATTAACAACCATCTCTTCTACTATTTAATCTGCTGAATGTGCTACAATAACAATCTTTTAAACTTATAGTTTCTTATACCTAGTTGCCTGCTCTCCTTTTGTAAAAATTCTTCACTTTCTTCAAAATTTTATTCATAGTCCTGTTTTCCAGAAAAATATGTGTTTTTCTATCTTTGTCCACCTCTTCAGATGCCTAGCAAATAAAATATTTTAAAAATAATTACCTCCTCTGTAATTAACAGTCAACACCTATTGAATTCAGCTTGTTTTGGAAACCTTCAGTTCTTTCACATTACAACAGCACCAATTACTTCCCTGTTCTGTTTTGTTTGTTTCAAATACAGCTAAAAAGTTAGTTATACTTTCCTGGTTGGCAGTCTTCCAAAATAATAGTAATGCTCAGAAATTGATTGAATAGCTCTGTCATTCCTGAGAGCAAATTAAATCAGAAATGCACCTTTCTAACTGTTGCTCCCTTAATTTCCTTAATCTGCAACCAGTGCACAGGAAACAGTTCCCAGTCCAATTATCTGGAACACTGAGATCTTTAAAAAATGCACAAGGAGCTCAAGGGCCCTTTCAAGGGGCACACAATATGTGGCACTGCAGAGCAGCTCAAGCCAAAACTAACACCTCTGCAAGAAGCTTAATGCATGAAGAAACAAATAGAATTAAAGTGAAAATTCAACTATCTGTTTTCAGTGTTTTGATTAGGAAATTAACAAGTTGTCTAAAACTACTTCATGGAACTCAGATTAATTTAAGAATAGGAAACATTACATAAACCCCATGACATTAATTACAAGGCAATGACATCATTAACAATGATTTAATTATTGTGAGCTGCTAATCAGTCATTCGTAACTTAGCCGGTACCCTACTTTGCCACATTCTGGGTGCTGACCACTGGACAAGGCCCACCATGTTCTGATATATCCTTCCTATGGGGGAAAAGTGTGGGTGACACACCTCTGGGTTCTCAGACTGCTGCTCTTCGTAACACCACCAGAGTTCACAGAGTGTCCCAGTGGGGCTAACTGCTTTCATTGCCACAGTGCTGTATATGCCTGCCTAGCCTCAAATGTTAGCAGGCAGGTTGCACGTTAGATCGCTAACAGGCTTTGTAAGAAAGACTCAAACAGAGCAATTCTGGTTTGTGTATGTCAGGAGATGTTTTTATATTTAGCCAAAGTGCTTTTCTCAGCCATGTCAATGGGACATAAAAGGAAAGATCCCAAACGGTGAGGAAGAGTCTAAGAACCTCATGTGGTAAGTCCTTCATATTGATATCACTATAGCACTGTTCTACATCTCCCTCTGCTTTTAAAATATGCTATTAGACTAAGTGTGCAGTATCACATACTGGTTTAATTTTTGGTTTAAAGGATGAATATACACCTATCAGCATTTATCAAAGGCTTTTTCTGTCTAAAGAACGGTATTCTTCTATTCCGGTGTCTATTGACCTCTCTTGTTGCTCGTTTGAAGTCTTTGAGTCTCTTCAAGTCTGTTAAGGTTAGAACTTCTGGAGTTTCTTTTTCTTTTTCTGGCACTTATATTTGGATGTCATTGTCTTCTGATCGGAGAGACTCCAGTCATTCTAGCTGGTAAATCGGAGTAGGAGATTTATTTCTGTCATCATCCCAGGAAAGTTTGGTAGCCTTTCCCCCACAACTTTTCTTTTGAATCATATGAACTTTGTGATAGAAAAGATACATTGTATTTATAGCATCTTATTTCATGCCTCTAGCTTATTACAAATAATAATAAGCACTTTCGCTTTTTTTTTGGTCTCCTTTCACAGGTGAGAAAATACTATAAGTGGATATGTTTACAGTACTTCACAATGCCAAGGTCAAACGACCAGTAACTGTGCTCTGCCTTAGGAAAAAAAAAGAGCAAATAAAGGATTTATTCTGGAGCACTACTGAATGCTTCAGTTTACTGTGTATGTTTTCATAATATTGGTTGAAACTGATAAATATACTGATGCCTCTGAGTAGCGAAGTTAAGACAATGGAACCCAAACGACCCTGTAGATAACAGGAAGAGTTCCATTGCCTCCCAGTGGACTTAAATTTCATCCGCTCTGAAGAATGCCCTGCTTTTCTGCAGTTTCAGCAAAACAGCCTAGATGGGGGTAAGGGGGAAAATGTAATTTTCTGGAACCAATATATAATATAGTCCTTCAGACTGCCACAGTTCAATAAACTGCCACACATGTTGCTATAAAGCAACATGCCTTTGTCATGTATGTTTGTCTACTTTTCAATTCATATTATGATTCAACCATCTCCATGTATTCTTGTTTATGGATAATTTGTACAGAAAACTCAAGCAAAGAGCTGGGCTATTGGATTTCTTTTCCCCAGAAAATCTGAGAAATTATAAGAATAGATGTAATACCAAAGATGTTACATAAAAATACTTTTAAAATATTTTAAAGATTGTTTCTGTACTATAAAGTGTAATATTTTCCTTATAAAAGTGTGAGGCAGTTAGCTTATAACTGCTAGTTGGTCAATAATCCACATTTTGGAAACAACAGGGGTTTTTTTGTAAATTACTAAACTGTACTAAAATATTCTGAAATCTGCTGCAGAATTGTAAGCTAAAACTTCCTGCATCTTAGGTCACATACAACCATCAGAAATTTTGTTACTTGAGTGAAAAATGTTATTTTTGTGTGTAAACAAGTATTATGCAGAGCCAACAATTTTACTGTCGTATTTCTTGTCCTTCAGATATGGGATTCTCAAAGAAAACTCAGAAAAGGCCTTTAAAATCAATTTATGAAAAAGAATGCAGGGACTGTTCTTGTTCTGTTCCTGCTCAGTGGCAATTTTATCCATTAACACACAGTTCAGACCGAATTTGCTGCAGCTCTTAAGGTTGAATTTTCACCAGTTCAGAAGAAATAGTAAAGAAGACGACTCCAAGATGCCTTTCTGCGATTAAAAAAGGTTTAAAGTCAGTATGATAGCAAAGAGCTCCAAAATGAGAAGCCTTTTCCCAATGTATCCACAACTTATCACCTGTTTGTCTTTGAATGTCTCTCCCTTTTAAGCAGGAGTTAGGTAGCTGCATAGTAAACTTTCTTAAGCTCAGCACTCAGCAGTGTGCTCTGCCACATGCAAGGCACTGAAGTGACATTTTTGATGTTTTCTAAGGGGAAAAAAAAGGAAAATTATTACAATGGGCAGGGGATATTTTTATTTTTTCAGTCAGGAGCTATACAGTAAAAACATGTTTTTCAATTATTTTGAGAGCAAGATGTATTTAGGAACATCCACTGATGCTGATTAGTGTATCAGCTCCCAGCGGCCTTAGTGCAAATTGTACACACTGATCAGTGACAGCACATTTTCAGAATTGCCTTTTAGAATTAAAAAGAAAAAAATTACAAGGAGGTAAAGTGTTTCACCTCATGTACAGCCCTTCTTACTACTTCAGAATGTTCAAACGATTGTGGCAATGTTGGAAACCCAATCTCATTAAACCGAAACTCCTCACAGATTAGGAAATTCCACATTTCACCTGTCCTAAACCTGACATTTCATTAAATGAAGATAAACTACACACACATTAGCAGCTTGTATGCGTACTACTTTATCAGCCTGTTTCAATTAAAATAAAGATTAGACACAAAACATTTTAGAGAGTTTTTGTGCAGTATACTATGATTCTCGGATTACAGCCAAAAATACTGTACTTGGTGTATTTTTTACAGAAAAATATATTATAACCTGTATTAATGAAAAATGATGAGAATTTAGTAAAGGGAAGATACATTCCACTCTAATGATCAGATTTCTATATTTGTTAGACAGCCTTGCATTACCCACTTTGCCCATTTTATTCAACGATGTAGAACAGTTAGGTGATTCAACTAGAATCCACTTCTTATTTGTCCTATGACATAGCCACAACACTGACAGATGCAAAGCTTTGTAGTTTAAAATAATTTATAATTACACTTATCTGCACTCTTAGTTTACATGTTTCAAGAGGTAATTAAGAGTAAAGATAGAATAATTAATTTGGAAAATTGTTTTCTGAGTTTTCATTTTGAAAATTGTTCATTTAGAAAATATATTTGTGTGTATGTATATATTATCTCCTTCATACATGCGCACAGACTGTAATATATATTTTGAGAGAGAGCATGTATGTGTGGATCTGCAAGTGACAGTGTGTCTATATATACAAGTACTTTCTACATTTTGACTCTTCTAGTCTGTGTTTCAATTGGTCTTTTGAAACAACAACAGAAGATTTTTAATGCTTCTCTCTGCTAACTTCACACAACAGTAAGTAAATTTAAGTTTTGGATTTGAATCTAGAAAATGAAACAGAAATTAAATGCATTGTGGAATATGTCTTTACAACCTGTGTTTTATGTTGCACTACAAGCTCTCTGTTTTAGTTTGATGACTATTTGTGTAATTAAATTTTGATATTCCTTTCCTCAAATAGGGTGTTTTCTCTGCTTGGATAGGTTTAAGATTGTGGTGTCTTTCCTGATTAGAAGTTAATGTCTTGTTTGTGAAATGCATCCTTGAACACTGAATTTCTTTCCTCTGTAACTTTTTCTTTTTAAATCCAGACTTCTTGAGGAGAACTACTAACCAAAGCTCCAGATAGTATTGATTAGTTTTCCAGTTCATTGGCCAGATCAGAGCACAGAGGGGGGAAAAAAGTCTTCAGACTAAACCATTTTTTTCATTTCTTTATTCTGATGAAGAAACTTTTAATGTAAAATAAAATGTGTTAGTTTCAGGCATGCCTGAAAAGCAGTAGAGGTCAAGGGCTAAATAGTCAAGCACTGCCAATAATAGATCTATATCACGTTCTCTTATCAAGTGGCTCAAGAAAGAGGAGACCACGAATATGGCAGCTGACTTTCCTTCTTCACCTAACATACAGGCTACATGCTGTCCCACACTACTGCCCATTTGTCTGAAGCAGGTGATTTTAGTCATTTGGCAACCTCTTGAAAGGGTTTGAAAGAAGGAAAAAGCTAAGGAGAAAAACACTTTAGAGGGGAATATATGACCTCAGTTTTCAATATGATTGCTGAGAGCTCAGAACCAAGAGATATTTAGGGCAAAAGCCCTGCGTGAGAGTGTACTCAAAATCCACAACTATTAAATTTAAAGTAAAAACCAGTGTAGACACAACTAAAACAATAGTTTCAGCAAATTTATTTACATATATGAAAACAACACATTGTTACATAACTGTATATAGACACATAAGAAAGATATATTGTATCATTGTGTAATTGTTACATATTGTATTTATATAATTGTTTCTTTATATGACATGATGTATAGAATATTGTATGATCATATAATATAATTATGTATTTTTACACAAATATTGAGGAAAAAAAGAAAACACAGTCCTTTTTTTGTATGTTTCAATTGCCCTGAAACCATCTGAAGAACAGTTCAGCTTTTAGAAATCCCTTCAGATGAAGGAGTATGGAAGAGGTGACAGTGCCAAATCAGTCCTATTTCTGGTTTCTGGTAGTTTTGTCCTAGTCAATCTCCACACTGAGACCTGTTCTCTTGTTCCTAAAACATGTTAGGGAAGTATAACTTCTGTCAGCTCTCCTTAGCCTTCAGAATGAAGATTTGCCTTTTGTGAGGCATCAAGTCTTCTGAAAATCCTAACAATTAGGAGACAAAAACTCTTTTCCCAAAAGCCTGTGGCAAAAGAAAGTCAGTGAACATCCATCTAAGGAATCTGTGAGGAGTAAAGGTATCCTCCAAACCTTCCTTGTTTTTCTTACCTTCTGTTGCCTGTTGCTGCCTCCCTGCACCTCTCAAAGACCCGAGGGGAATGCAGAGAATGTATTGTACAAAACATGTTTCAAATCAAGCAGATCAGTTTATACCACTTACATATGATACAATTAAAGTATAGTTTTCAAAAATAAGAAAAAAGCTTTCTCAGTGTCATGGACTTTCCAAATGCTGATTCTCTTATCAACGTTACTTGACCCTTACAATTTTCTTAGAACTCACAGCAGCTTGTACTGCTTGCAGCTGACTTCCTCCATGTGAAACCCCTACTAGCTCAGCAAGACTTAATTGACTGAATGGGACATCTAAGAAACCTGAAGGAGGACAAGTCCATGGGACCTGATGAGGTGTATCTGCAGGTCCTGAGGGAACTGGTGGGTGAAATTGCTAAGCCACTATCCATCATATTTGAGAAGTGGTGGCAGTCCAGTGAAGTTCCCACTGACTGCAAAAGGGGAAAGGTAACCTCCATATTTAAGAAAGGAAATAAGGAAGACAGAGAACTACAGGCCAGTCAGTCTCACCTCTGTGCCTGGCAAGATCATGGAGCAGATTCTCCTGAAAACTACGCTAAGGCACATGGAAAATAAAAAAGTGATTGGTGACAGCCAACATGGCTTCACTAAGGGCAAATAGTGCCTGACAAATTTGATGGCCTTCTACAATGGGATTACAGTGTTGGTGGATAGGGGAAGAGCAACTGACACAATGTCCCTGGACTTGTGCAAAGCCTTTGACACTGTCCCACATGGCATCCTGGTCTCTAAATTAGAGAGATGTGTATTTGATGAAAGGACCACTTGCTGGATAAAGCAATTGGCTAGATAGTCATGCTCAAAGAGTTGTGGTCAATATCTCAATATCCAAGTGGAAACCAATGACAAGTGGCATTCCGTAGGGGTAGGTATTGGGATCAGCGCTGTTCAACATCTTTGTGGGAGACACGGACAGTGGGATTGAGTGCACCCTCAGCAAGTTTGCTGATGACACCAAGCTGTGTGGTGTGGTCAACACGCTGGAGGGAAAGGATGCCATCCAGAGGGACCTTGACAGGCTTGAGAGGTGGGCCAATGCAAACCTCATGAAATTCAACAAGGCCAAGTGCAAGGTCCTGCACACGAGTAGGGGCAACCTCAAGCACAAATACAGGTGGGGTGGAGAATGGATAGAGAGCAGCCCTGAAGAGAAGAACTTGGGGGTCTTGGTTGATGAGAAGCTCAACATGAGCTGGCATGTGCACTTGCAGACCAGAAAACCAACTGTGTCCTGGGCTGCATCAAAAGAAGCATTAGCAGCAGGTCGAGGGAGGAGATTCTCCCCCTCTACTCTGCTCTCATGAGACTCTACCTGGAGTACTGCATGCAGTTCTCTGGGCCCTAATATAAAAAAGACGCGGACCTGTTGGAGCAAGTTCAGAGGAGAGCTGTGGTAGAACAGCTTAGTGAGCAGGGACATCAGTATGTGCACAGTCCAAACTTTGATAGAGAGGCCTGAGAGTCCTTGGGACTCTCCTCAAAAACAGCAAAGGGAAAGAGTAAAAGAACTGGTAAACAGCAGAGGGGGGAGGAAGGCTCAAGGATGAGAAAGAGAGGGGTATGCAAATGGACCGCATGCCAAGAGGGCAAGAACCAATGACCACTGGCTGCTGCTGCGTGCACACTGCATGCACGCAGGTAGCAAACCAATCATGTTAGAAAGCAAACGCATGCAAGGCTTGGAATGCTATATATTCCCCCTGAACCCTGCATAAAGTGAACAGGAAGCTTAACTCATACTGAGCGTTGTCTTGATTCCGGCCAGCTCCTTGCAGCAGAGAGCCACAAAATTGGTCAGAGGGTTGGAGCACCTCCCATATGAGGACAGGCTGAGAGAGTTGGGGTTGTCCAGTCTGGAGAAGAGAAGACTCCAGGGAGACCTTATAACAGCCTTCCAGGACTTAAAGGGTGCTACAGGAGGGGTGAGGAGGCACTTTTTATCAGGGAATGTAGTGATTGGACAAAGGGTAACAGTTTTAAGTTGAGAGAGGGTAGATTTAGATTAGATTTTAGGAATAACTTTTTTCCTGTGAGGATGGTGAGGCACTGGAACAGGTTGCC
This sequence comes from Pterocles orientalis, assembly GCA_011057875.1. Taxonomy (NCBI): domain Eukaryota; kingdom Metazoa; phylum Chordata; class Aves; order Pterocliformes; family Pteroclidae; genus Pterocles; species Pterocles orientalis. Next base: position 1,657,357 of record WKFP01015237.1, on the reverse strand, counting down.
CAGAGAAACTGTGGATGCCCCATCCCTGGAGGTGTTCAAGGCCAGGCTGGATGAGGCTTTGAGCAACCTGGTCTAGTGGAAGGTGTCCCTGCCCGTGGCAGGGGGGTTGGAACTTTGTTATCTTTAAGGTCCCTTCTAACCCAAACCAGTCTGTGACATTCTGTGACTGTGATGTAGCTGAAAGTCAGTGTGGAGCTAATTCTTTCCCCTGCACGCAGTTAATCAAAGGACAGCACTGGAGGACCTTCAGGGGAAGCAGGTCATGTTCTCCCTATGTTCTCACCTCTCAAGAGAGTGAGTCCTGGAGTGAGGGGCTTCACGCTAGAGTAATGTGCAGGTTGTGGGTCCCTGGGAATTACCAGTCCTCCTGATATCAGTGGCAGCTTCTCCACTTTCCATAACCTGCAGATGGCTGGTAGCCCCTGTGCTGTGTTCAGCAGGATGACCCTGCCAGCACGTATTATCTTTTTCTGGAGAAGCATAGAAACTTCAGAGCCAAGTTAATCCTGTTTCAAAAGATATTTGAGAGAGTAGAGAGGAGAAGAGAGCTCCCTGCACACCACAGAAAGTATTTACTGTTCACTCTAAGCAGTTTCCTATTTCCCTGCTTGCAAGAAGTGGAAGTGAGATAAATTAAGACAGCTCATAAACTCATTCTGCCCTTAAATCAACAGGAAAAGGATTGGCCTTTGAATGCCAAAACTTCAGTGATTTTTTTTTTTTTTTCAGGTGAATGTAGTCTGGTTTTAACGTGCCCTTCTTCACTATGCCAAATGGTGCTTTGGGTGTAGCAGACGAAGTCAGATTATCTGTGTCATCCTTCCTTTTTACCTGGCATGAATATGTTGAACACCAGGTCTTGATAACACTCAGCTGTTGGATTAAAGATGCCTTTGACATTTACTTTCTCTCAGGGGCATGAAGAGCCAGCATAATCATGCCAGACAAATAACTGACAGTTATTCACCATATCATCAGCTGAGCCATTTTGTGCAGTGACTCCTTCTGACCTCATAAGGTAAGTGAAGCTGGTATTTGTATTACTTGAAGAGAAACTTCTAGGGAACACTTTGAACATTCCCAGAGTGGCACAACTTAGTATGTCACTGTTATCAGCCCACTCTGTAACTAGCTTTGGAGATCAATGATCCTGAGCTACCCCAGATGTACAAAATCAAGTTTATATAGAGGTAGTCTGCAGCTAGCCACAAGTAAGAAATATTTTCTTTAGATGTATGTCAGAATTTTAGAGGGAGTAGAGGATTAAACAGAGTTAGGACCCCAAGGGAATGCAAGGACCTGTAAAATACCAGAGTCTTAAAGTGTCTCATCCACTGTCATCTGCAGTAAAATAAAACATATATTCAATTTACACCTCTTCCTTTCCTGTTCAAAAAAACAAACAAATTTTCTATCCCTTCTTGGGGGACTAAGGTCCATCTTCCCCTGTTATTGTCACTCTTCTCTAGCTGCCTCAGCAAACTGTGCAACCCAGTAAGACTGGCTATATAGAGCCAAACACTGCTGAAGCCCCAGCAGGTTTACTTTCACAGTAAGGGGTTTACTTCAGAATCACTCTGGTGTCCTCCCATGGAGTGAAACCATATTACCAGTTGAACCACATTAGGTACACCTTCAGGACACAATTTCTGGTCTAGTTGCACTCAAAAGGAGCCCTGGCAGCAGGCTCTGACACACCTGCCCACTGAGAACCAACCTGCAGCGGGTGGGGAAGATGCACTTTAAAAGTCCCCCCCCCCCGCCCTAGATCCAAAAAAAGGCAACACAGATGCCAGCACTGAGAAGGACCTAAGCAGAGTTAAGTTTTCGATCATGCACAGGCTTGGTTATGCAGGGTGGGTGGTGGCACTGGTCACTCCTTGCTCCCCTCAGGGAGCAAAAGCAATTGCTCAGCTCCAGGGCCCTGCAGCCCAGGCAGGTGGGGCAGGTCCCCTGCCACAGGCAGGGTGGTATCTTTTGCAGCCTGTCTACCCCAAGGCACAAATCTGGTCTCTCTTCTGATTGCTTTGAAAGGATCCCCAGGCACTTAAAAATGAAAGGCTTAAGTTGCTGATTTTTTTGTCTCGCAGAGGCAATGAGTATACTCTGTCCAAATAATTTTGCCCTTAAGTTTTAACTGGAGTACAGTATTCTTTGCTTCTTATCTTTGATTGCTGCACAGCACTGCAATGAAATGTGAAGACTTGTCAACATTTTTTACCAAATGCAAAACTAATTTTACTAATATTGCTTCTAAACGTGGAAAGTTCATCATGGGCTTTCTGGGGAAATGCAGCTGGGCCAAGCTATGATGCCTTGGTTGAGCAATGCATGACTTGACTGATGAATCCAGATCTCTTGCTATTTTTTACATTTTCTGTGGAGACTATTTTTTTGCTACACACATGTTCCATGCCATGCTGTTGCATTCTGAAATAATTAGTTAGCAGAAAGTTAGAAATACACCTGCAGAGTACAATGATTTAGATGGGGTTAAACACTGTAAATCTTCCTACAGAAGCTTCTGGGGAAACCCAAAGATTACCTTTGAGACCATATTTTCTTTCATATTGCAAATCTGTCCTAGACCTGCCTAGAGAGTAACACTAAAAGCTGCTTCTACTCCTGACCTTCAGATTTATCTGAAGTCAGGGAGCAAAGTAAGAACAATTAAAACAAATGTTTTCTCTCAAAAAAAGCATGTTAAAGCAAGATTACTCAGGAAAACTGCATGATCTTGATAGAGGGTCTTTATATAGTATTGTATTGGGCAAAGCAGTATGAGACACCTGTGGCTGAAACAAGCTTGAGGAAAACTTACATGTGGCCCTGAAAGAAATCTGAAGAAGGGTCTTTGGGGTCACAACATTGATTAAGAGACAGAGCTGGGAGAATCACCTAAGCTATCACAAGGTGCTTAGTTCGAAAGGATCAATTTACTGTTACTATAATGGCAAATTATTACCTGAGTTAATATTATCAGTTATCTATCAGAATTATAAAATTCCTCTAAATAGTCAAACTCATATTTTTTTAATCTAGAAGGGATACTTCTCTTATTTTATATTACACTGTTTCGTACTACAGATAGTAAATCATTTCCTGAATATTTTGTAGAAAAAAACAAATATATTTCCAGTTTTCATTCCCAGATTTTTGTGGGTAAACCTGTAACCCATACCTTTTGATATGAAATTCCTATGATTTACACAATGCTCATTTCTTATTTTGACTACGGTGAAGCTGTCATAATTTTCATTTGGAATTTTAATCTGACTTCATTTGAGCAAGTTTTTAGTGTACCACACTAAAGATTTTAATACAAAATGTACCCGTACGTATCTCTGCATATATACTAGAGATCTCGTTATGTAATTTGCAATCTACTAGGCAATCCAATGCTATCAATATATGCATGTGTAAATAAATCTGTACAAATATATATAGGAGTAACTACTAAAAAATAAGATTTTTAATATATATTATCATCATACTTTTATGGAAATAACTTAGAGCTACAATAAAGAAATATTTAGCTGTTACCTTCCTTTATGGTTGATAATACAATAACATGAAACGAAACCTAAAATATCTTTCAAAGTAACATTATTAGCAATAACACTTCATGGTAGTGGTGGTTGTATTAGCAATAAATCCATATGAAAACACTGGCTACAACTTTTACTGCCCTGCAGATACTTTACCTAAACTCTTCTCCAACAATCTGCTAAGCCAACAAATTATCCAGATACTTTATCACATAAATTCTTATTCTCTGCTCATCTACACAATACTTTGTATTACATTGTGCTTGCCAGTAGTGCATTAAGTAATGTGTTTACAGGTTTCCCACATACTGCTCACATTTTCATCATCCTATTTCTCATGTCCCCTTGGAGGACTCAAAGAATGCCTTTTTTTGTTAGGTAGGTACTTTTCAGTGTACTTGATGCTGTCTATATATGTTGAGCAATATCACAAACCTTTACTCACTACTACTTTGATTTTACAATTCCTGCAGGAATTGGTTTGGCAGATCCTTCTCCCTACCTTAAGATCAACTCTCGCATATTATTTAAAAATAAAAAGTTCAGCTGTGTCAGTATAAGGTTATTAAAGGCATTATTCAACCTGGACCTCCAAATGTATCCTATCCCCCTGTATATTTAAAAACTGGCTAGTGCTTGTTAGTGGGAAGATTAAGACAGTTTTTGCGTATGTATCCTGTTCATGCAATTTCCTTATGCTCTCATGGTCAAGTTTATCATTGAAAAGTGATAACAAAATGCACGAAAAAAGACAGTTGTGTTTATTAGGTGTTTTGTAACCACACCAGCATTTGGTATTAGTGAGAATCTTATGCAATTTTTCTAACTGTACAAAAAAACGAACCAAATGTGGCATGCATTTTCAAACAAGAAATACTGAACTGCACTACAGATTCTTTAAAATGTTTCCCTTGAGCTAGCAATCTTTTTCCTTGTGTCCAAACTCAGCAACCTGGTTTTCGTTAATGAACTGATCATGTAAAGAGACAGGTCTTCTTGGTAACAGTGGGATGATTTTACACGGTGGTGTATCTACAGAGCTTTATAGTATCCAGCAGATGTTTAGTTTAATCTTTTTTTTTCTAAACAGGCTCACACAGTGGCATAAGTTCTTCTCCTTTCCAGAGGAACTACTTTTATACTCTAGAGAGTATGGCTAAAGCTGGAGGTATGGCGTGCTGTGACTGCTTCTTTCACGTGTTCCTGAAAAAAACATTCTGATACACTATGCCTGGATTTTTTTTTTCTCTATGTCAGATAAACCTGTCAGGTGACCCTGAAATAGAGTTTTAAATGCTGCACAAATGTCCAACAGTACAAAAAATATCAACTGCTACTCATGAATAGGAGGAAATTGTTTGTCATTACTTTTACTTTCCAAAGCTAAGACTGAATGCCATTCTTTCTCAGCCTAAAAGAGTCAGATAAACTTAAATTTGACCTTGTCAATATGTTCATCAGTACTGTATTACCTACATGTTGTAGCTGAATATTGGTTTTGACTAGAACTGGCAGAATCCAGGTGTGTGGGCCAGCACAGACAAGATGCAGGAACAACCACAAAACCATGGATGAGTAAATTTCTTTTCATTGCCTTACCAGTCAGGGGACCTCTGAAGCAGCATCCAGGCAGGGGCACGCAGGCGGGGGGGGTTGCAGGCACCACAGAGCTTGGTCCATGCTAGAGGATCACCAAACCTACTGTGTATCACTGTGCTTTGATCTTTCCCACAGCAAGGCAGGAACCTCATCCACATTCGACAGGCTGCCTCCAAGTCTATCACAAGCTTATGTTACTGAAACACAGATGTTCTACTTGTCCAATACACAAGGCTAAAAAACAATTAGTGTGATATATGTGTTTTTCTACACCTCAGATGCAGGTCATTTGACCATGTTTACAATCCTCCTCGCCAATATTCCGTTATTTTCCCACAGCAGTTAAGCTGAACAGGTATTGCTGCATAGGTGAAGAACTAGTGGATCTGACTTGCTCTGTGTAAATGTGCAGTGCTCACGGGTCCTTTGTCAATCCAGAGGAGTAGGCTGTATGTCTTAATCTCTTTGTTTAGAAATCACCAGAAATTTTTGATAGCTGAGCTCCAGGAATGCAGATGAGCTACTAATGAGTGGCTCTGGGTGAGATGTGTGTCTGTGATTTGGTATGGACCATACTGTGGGTGTGGGGGGAGTGTGTTTCACCCTTCTTCTGGCTCATTTTCACTCTCTACTATATTGCTTTCTCTTTACTTTTCCAGCTGGTATTGATAGACAAGGAGAGCCATATGGGTAATGAGGAGGAAGGTGCTATTCGTAGGTTAGTTTGTCGGGGTGTTCAAAGGTGGGCATCGATAACATTGATAAAAATTTAGGGAGGCTAAAATGCTTTATGGTAAAAACACTTTTGTAAAAACACTTTTTTCTGTTGGTTTTGAATAGCCTATTCTGTTTTTCTTTTAACAATTAACTTAAAAGGATTATACAACTTGAAAAAAATTATTTTATTTTCTAGATTATTAAAGTATTTTGAGCAAAATTTCTCAAAGATTTTAAGCATTCTTCTTAATTTGAGGAAAAAAATTGAAAAAATGTGTTATGACTGGGATCAAACTATCTTTTAGACTATGTACATGGTGGTTTCACTTCTCTATTTGTTTAACTTATTAAAAAAAATCAAGTTAAATGACTGATTTTTAGTATATATGACTTGAATCTGAAGCTAATAACTTGACCTTCTAGTGGAAATTATAATTCATTTTTTTAATTTATTGTCTATATTTACCCTAAAGCTTTTTACAGATATTATAACCTTGAGTTAGAATAACTACAGCTGCCTCTTCTCATCTGCCAGCCTAGATGAGCATAAGAATTCACTGGTTTGCTAACTGCACTTTTATCTCATCCATTCATGCCCAGTTTAGACTCTGTCACAAAGCTACACTTATTTAAATTCCTTACAATGCAAAAAAGTGGACTTCCTCCTCTATCAGAGTTATGAAGAGAGTTGTAATCTATAAATCACCTCGGGGTTTTTTCTTGTATTTGAGGATTTTCTGATCTCTCCCTCTGAGGATTAATAATCATGTCTCAAGGCAGGCCATTAAGTACCGTCTATCTATCTGAGGGATTTGTAGGTGCAAGAAAAATGGTGGTTAGACTTGATCAAGGAAAGAACTACAGAAAGAAAAAACTCAAAATCTCTATTAGTTCTGCTCTGCTGGAAGTTAGGCAATGCTGTAGATTTCATTTAAACTTAAATACATTGCATTTCACTATATGAATCATAACAACTAGTATATTTTTTATGACAAATTGGGAAGGAGAGAAGAACATGACGTGCTTTCACAGCTTGAAATTATTTATCTCTCTTTTTTGAGTGCCTTAAAGTAGAAGATGGGACATGAGGCTTTCCTAGGTTATCAGGGTTTTGTTACAAGGCAGACCTAATAATAGAATCAAGGTTGTCAAAACTAGCATTTCTAGTTGTTAAGAAGCACCTCATGTGAACACTATTAGTACTTAAGCAAACACTTTCTGAGCTTTAGTAGGGATGAATAGGAAATACGTGATGAAAGATAACAACACAGGAAGACAAAGTAGAATTTGTTTTTTGTCAATAAAGTCTCAGTGGTCTATCAGAATTATTAAATATTTATCTCCACTGTTTGTTATGCACCTGACTAAATAAATAGAATAAATAGACATCAATGGAACTTCTGTCTTCTGCTGCATAATCTTTGGAAGTGGGATGATGCAAAGCAAAAGACTGGGTCCAGAATCTATGCAGTCAAAGTAACAACTCAGAGCCATAGCTGACTCAGAAACGCAAATGGGTTTTTTAAATTATTTTTGTTTAACATACTAAAGGCAGGCACAGTGCATGAAACAAGTAGTATACACAGTGAATTATTATTTTACAAACTTCTGCTTTATCAAAGTGTGTGTATAATTGTCTCCATATTATAATGAATTCTCACAGAATTGTTAAGTATCAGCAGTATTATCAAACATTGTGTTTGTGTACCAAGTATCATTATGTACTGAATATTCACTCCCTTTCTGATGCCTAAAATAGCTGACAGTTTCTGATATTCTGATCTCTGAAGAATAGCAAGTATGGGCGTTTCCATGTACAACATTCTCAGTACTGTCCTAATTGTGTTTTAGTCATATCAACATAAAAAGTATTTCATTATCAGTTAATTATGTAGCTTTTTAGAGTCATAGGGAATAAGCTAAAAAATGAGCCTCTGGGTGCAAAGTGAGGCTTAGTAATCTGTTTAACATGAGAATTTGGAGAAGCTGCCAGAGATAGAGTACTGCTGAGTTATTGGTACTAACCAGTCCTGAGCTATGTTTCTTCCTGAGGACAGCAGAGTGGAATTTCAGCAGGTCTTGGTGAGAGTAAAGGAGATGTTATGGTGCTCTCTGTCTTCCATTCAACTAGTGGGCGTTTGGGTTCGTGATCCAAAGATCAGGATACTACAGAGATGGTGGTAGTTTGACTTTTGGTCTTATCTGGCAAGCCTGTTTCTGTACAGTGCACCACACAGAGCAGGATGTGACTTTGAGACCTGCAACACCTCCACAGGCTTCAATTGTGTGGGCATCCCCAGAATGTCAGAGGAAAAGGGAAGCTGGCATGTGGATATCTGGATGTGGGGACCAGATGTGTCTTAGGCAAAGGCTGTGTGACTCCTTCCAGTTTTTATGTTAGATTTCATCAGCTCCAAACCTGTGCTGGCCCACAAGCAGGCAAAGTGACGACAGAGTACACTTTGGGCAACAGCATGATACTTTGCCTTTCTTGGGAGGCACTAGATCACCAAGCAGCTTCCAAGGGACATGTGAGTGGTGAGCTGTCAACTGGCTGGGGACCAGTGCTGCAGAAAAGGAAATATTACAAGGAAGTTTGCTTTCCTGCTTTATATTAATTAAAAAATTGAAGGCTGTTTTACTTTCAAGGAAACTGTCTCCTTTACAAATGATATTTGGATTTCCCTTTAGCGGGGAGATAGCAAAAGAATTTGCCTCTTGGATTCTTACCTCTCAGCATAGTGCCAGGTTATCCCTCTTGGCTTCTTTCAGAAAGAATAATCAGCAAGATCAGGCTTTGGGTGGAAAAGAAATAAAGGTCTTCCTGGAAGGCATAGTAAGAAGTGCTTAAGTGGCCACACAGCATGTGTAACTGACTTTTTCTTTCTGACTTTTTCTTTCTTTTGCAGTTGTATAGTGGAGTATAGAAACCAAATAATTAAATTGCATTGCCTGTGTGAACTTCTGCCTGTTACTGTGTCTGTTTGTTGGCTGAGTTCACTAAACCACAAGCTTAATACCATTTAGATTAGAATCAGAAGCAGGCATGACACCTCTTAAATTTAACAAAAAGTTTCATTTCCATTCTTGTTATATGGTTCACAATCAGTGGTAGTTATCTACTAACACAGACTTTGTCCTTCCGTATGTCAGCTTGGGTGTTTTTAATTATGTTTATTTTGCAATGATTATTTTTGGAATAGATTAGGTTGCACTCTTATTACCCTGACTAATAACTTCTATGAATATATTCATTTAATACTGCTCCAATTTGCTTTGCTGATCTTTCTTAATAATAGAGTAAATTCATTATAATGAAGAATTTTAATATTTATGTCAGTCCCTGGTGATCACCGATGTGTTCAAACTGTTGATAGGCCAGCTTGGATTTGGGTGGTTAGGATGTAGAGAGAGAAGAGTTTTTTCCATCCAGAGTCATCAGAACTACCTAAGATTGCTGAGACCATTGTTTCTTATGTTGACTAATATTATCCAACTTGTTTTGCTAGTGGGACTTGTAGATTTACTCTGCCTATGTTATCCTATCCTATGTTATCCCTATGTTATCTCTTGCAATCTCTTGGCTAAAGAGACTGTGTTTTTGTTCTATGACTGTACGGTGGTTTAAAGCAATGAGGTCCTGATCTATGAAAAGTTCTGCTAGGTGCTTAGTAACAGAGAGAAGTAAAAAAAACTGCTAGCACCTGCTCATGATTGAATACCCACAGTAGGTGTGTGTCTTGTACTGCTTGCTTTTGTCTCCTTGGACAAAAAAAGGGCTCCAAGTATGCTGTGCACGTGGTACCTGCTGTGGATGGCCACTTGTTCTGCACAAACCCTTCAGTTTCCTGCTTGTCCTCACACACCGGAGCAACAACTGGCAGAGACACGGTTCTTCAGCCTATGAATTATGTATGAAAGACAGGGAGAGACTGCATGAGGGACCAACCATGAGAAGCACTTTGTCCTCTAAAGAGTTACTCTAGGAATATCTAATCAATCCTTTCTGGTTCCTCCTGCCACTGTACAATCTGCCTTTTGTCCCCTGTTTTTGAATAGCATCATTTCCAGTTTCATCTTCAGTCTTGCACTTGTGCTTAGCCTTGGAAGTCCCTCCGCTGAGATGGATAGAGCATGCAAACAAGCCTTTTGCACTTGCAGACAGGCCCAGAAGTGGTGCTACCTGTGAGTCACATTTATGAGTCTGTCAGAGTCTTGCTGTTAGAGAAATTCTTTTCTCAGCTTGGCCTCCATTTTATATGAATTTAAATGATGGCAGAGAAGTTGCTAGGATGCTAACTCTTCTATTATACTGTGCTGTAGGAATATCATATAATGCAAGGCAATAGTCAAATTTTCCTTTATTAGATATGACTGACCAGACCCATTAATACTTAATAGGAATCAGATTATTGGATAGTCTTATCCAGGATGTACAATGGTTCTCCAGGGCATTATAAATTGCTTTCAGTTCTGGATTCTTCCAAATTCAGCAATCTTTCTGCAGGATGCCATAATGATTGAAATCGACGGAGGCACTCACCCTAATGGCTTCTTAATCTAATTGGAAAACATTTTTTTCAAGGATGGAAGATCGTCTCTGAAACTTGCTTCCTTTCCTTTGAACTCTCACTGTCAAAAATTGTTGGCCTTCAGGGTGCTCAGCAAATTTAATTTGTTGTCCCAAACCTCTTTAATGGCAATGTAAGTGTTGAAATGACTGGAGTGAAACTCTTATGATTAGTGTACTAGGAAGATTTAATATCATATTTATTTTTTTTGTATGTGCATATAGGTATGGATGTATATTTTGTCCTCTGCTCAGTAGGTTTTACAAAAATTTATACCTTGATTTACATCTTGGGAGCCTTTAGTTAGATTTATCTTTAACTCATTTTGAATTAAAAAAAAAATAAATCCCTTTTGGATAAACTGTACTTCTGAAGCTGAGATTATATTGCTACTTCAAAAATGATTTTTTTTCATAGAATAAAAACTAAGGAGGTTTACTAGAACCTGAAGTCAGTTAATAAAAGACAGAAAATATTAGTCTTGCCTTCCTGTTTTGATTGCTTTCTCAAACCAGTGAGTCTGCTCTTTCTCAGCATTGTAGTAATGACCTTCAGCTTGTTCCATCACAGTCATTAGGTACATTCTTGACTATCCCATGCTTCAGTCTCTCTCCTGAAGACCTGTGCTGTGGGACCAAAGGAATTGGGGGACAAGATATAGAGCACTGCTGGCATGACAGTCTGGACAGTCTTCCTAAGCCTCTTGTTGCTTTACAATAGAAAAGTAGAAGCAAAGAGATGGTATTCAGCCACTGCAGCCAGCATGACTGAACAGCTAGATATGATACAGCCCTGTGTTCCTGACTCACCAGTGATGACCAATGAAGACCATTATACAGGTTAACTACTGCAGAGTCTGACTTAGCTGAACCTGGTGCACTGTGGAACCTGGGAGATCCCCCCTTCCTGCACCAGAGCCAAGGTTGCTCATTTCATCCCAGATCCCAACACCAGCCACTCCTGGATCTGATCCCCATCCCCTGGGAAGGGAAAACCACTTCCATAGCTCTTTTCTTTCCTACTCACCTGTTACTCTGACATGTCGTTCACTACTTGTTAGTGTATGTGCCCACACTGTGGATCCTTGGAATGGCTGGCCCTGGCCTGTGTCCCCACCCCAAGCACACTCTCTCTGCTGTGGGGGCATTGCTGTTCATGTCCCGGCACTGTCCTGTCCCACCTCAAGGCCCCTGTCAGTCTGCACCTTCACAGGCTCTGAATGAGGAGCATACTCACCGAACACTGAATTAGAAGTATGATTTAATAAAAAAAAAAATAGAAAAGACTGTAGCCAACAAGCACAGTGCTCTGAAAAATGAACTGTTTACATGTGACTGGACCTCTTTATCCTTCCTCCTTTTCTTTTTTTCCCAGGTTTGTTCCTCCCTGATCTGCTTTGATCCCTTCCTTTATCATCCTGCCTTCCCTCCCTTAAACATCCAATAGGTATTACATGACCCTAATTGTCTTATCTACTCCATCCTAAAATTCTCTTTCCCTGCATTCCACTGTTGGTCTCATAACCCTTTAAAAGGAACTACCTTAGTCTATCAGGCAGAGTTTCACACTAGGGACAATGGCCTAATCATTCCTTGCTGTGTGAAAACTTGATGTTTTTTGTCCTTCAGTGATCTGATCACTTGGGTTCCTCCACTTGTCAATGATCCCCTGCCCACTGCTGATTAGCAATTTGATTTTCCTTTAATCAGATAAACCAACAGAGTTAGCCTCCAACCGTGGGCGATTTTCTCTGTCTATGGCTATTCCCTGCGATAATTTATTCAAGAGGCCGTAAAAACACTGTCATTGAAAGAAAAAGGCCCTGGGTGAGGCACAAGGTCTAGACACACTTGAAAAAAAGAACTGGGGAAACATTGTTTGTGAGTAAAGGAACACATGTGGATGGAGGAGTACTTACTCCAAAGAAAATACTTTCACTTCAGGGAATTAGAGGTGCAATTGGGGAGGGGCTGTATCTTGTCCTTACACAATGCTGTCGGCTTAGCAAGTGAAAACTCATTCTCAAATGACACCCGTGAAAGGTTTGATATAGCTTTTGAATTGAAACAAGGAGACATGGGCATCTTACTGACCTCAATAAAGAGCAAAACTTCAGTTCTGAACGGAGATTGCACTTGTTGGAGGTAGGTAAACTGCCAAAAGACTTAAGTCCCAAATGCTGATCTTAAAAGAGGAAGAGTCTGCACTTTGGAAAGGTGGAAATGCACCCTGTTTATTTTTTTTTTAAATTATGTTGATTCTCAAACCATTTGCAAGATGTTCTCTTTTCAGGTTTATTTATATTACCATTTTCAAATATGATTTTGTGTGGCATGAAGAGGAAAGATAGATATGAAGCTAGGAAGACAGTGGCTGGGCAAAGGAGCTGTGCATATGCCTGGGAAGTATACATGTTTTCTTGGCTGTCTGGTTTCTAACAGATTGGTAGTTTGCTCTTGGTTTTCATTTTTTTACTGCACTGTAAATCTGCTAAACTCCTATGTGTTGCAGAAGTTTAAGCACCTATGAATTTTCACTATTTGGAATGGAATTTGCAATGTATGGGGGTGTTGCATATGTAAAAGGCAGAATTTTATTTATGGAGACCCATAATAATGCACTGTAGGTTACTGAAGTATGTAGGATGAACAACCGTAATAATAATGACATCATAAATTTCTAAATTGCTGTTAGGGAGTAAGACATGGGGAGGCAGGTAGCAAAGGTACAAGCCTTTTCCTGTAATTGCTCTACAGTCATGTAAGTCAGGCTTATTTCTTCTTTTTTTCTTCTTTTTTTTGTCTTCAGAGAGTAATCCCTGTTCATGCAAGCTGATTATTCTTGTAGGTAACGTTGCTGTTGCTTGTGCAACAAATTTGAAAAATGGTTTGTTTCTGTGTGTGTACACATATATACACATAGTTTTATCTGCTATTATCTGGAAAAGGCTAAAAAGCCTTTTTTGTTTTGAGAAAATTGAATATGAAACTTGAAATACTTGCAGCTTGTACTGTTGCTACATAGACTTACTTCCCTGTTTATAAAATGGGATTGTCAGAATTTAGCAAAGATGCATGCTTCTCCTTGATGCTCTGAATGAAGCAAATTGAGTCAAAAAAATGCTGGATATCTTCAAGTGTCTTGTGAATGAAAATTACTGGGAATAAAAAGCTGAGCATTTTGTAAGCCTCTAACCCATGCACTTGCCCTCCCCACACACCTTCAACTTTCACCTTGTGACTCCTTTGTTTCTCCTTCTTTTTTTTCCTCTTTCCCTACATCACTTTCTTCTGTCTCTTTTGTATACAGTTAGCGTTATTCTCTCTTCCAGTCTGCACTTCGCGCCAGCTCTGTCTTCCCAGAAGTAAACCTCTTGGAGGGTGACTACCTGTTCTGCTCACAACAGTGTTTGTTGAGGTAGATGGAGGTGTGGATGAGATGATTGTTCTGCATCTGTAAAATATATGCAAGGCCACGATCAGTCCACACATCCCCCTCCACGAGTGAGCACCAGAAACTGTCGTATGAATCACATATTACTCGGTAGTCCTTTAAGCATTAAAGAAGGCACAATCATCTCCTACCAGTTTCCAGGGAATAGCACTGAAGAGCATTTCATTGTACCCTGAACGGTCAACTGGGAAACAGTTTGTAAAATTATGTAGCATGGCAGTCCTCTGTGCAGCTGACTTATGTGTTTGCATACTGATATTCAATTTGTCCTTGCCAATTGCCTGGTCCTAAGACTAATTTCCCAAATCACCATTTCTTCAAATTTACTAACTTTTTAATACTAAATATTTTAAATATCCAGAGCTTAGCACAATGCCAACTTTTTCCTTTCCGTACGTACTGCGTCTTAAAGCACTACCTGACTTCTGAGATGTCCAAAACTGATAGAGATTTTAAATGCAAGAAAAATCCAGTAAAAACTACTCCAAATAATTTTATGGGCACCTATAATTCAGGGGGCTTCTGACTGTTAAATATCTTTTTTTCAATCAAAACGACAGCTTTTCTACATGTGGTAAACCACTGCATAGTGTGGATAAACTTGACAGTATTGGAAATTTAAGGCAAGTTCTGAAGAGTTTACATTCCTAAATTATTCAAAGATTGTAAAAATGTATAGTGAAATATTTTGTGCTTTGACAAACATGCCCCAATGCTGTTCCTTTCTTTCAGTGGGTGCATTTTCTGATATTGCCGTTTCTTGTGTCTTAAAATTGTGATCTCAGGTGATTCTCTAGTTTATGCAGAACAAAGGCTTAGTCTCATTGCCTGTCACTGCACAGTCTCCTAGTGACTGGAGGTCAGATTTGGCAGATGTCCCTGTTGTAACACTGCAGGGAAGGTCCCAGGTCACAGCTGGGTGCCAGGCTGGAGAGACTGCAAGCAGAGCTTGTTCCCTGGAGTGCTGGGTGCTGGGGTGCACAGCCGGCATGGGGGCAGCTCCTCCAACCCTTGGATTCTGCTTCTGGGTGTCCCTGCCACCCTGCAGGGCCAGCCTAGATCATTGCCACCTCCAACACATCTTGACTGTGCTATGTCTTACATGCCTTTTAAAATGTCCACAGTTGCAGCCCCTGAGGGAATGGGATTAAGAGGCACTTGGCTCTATTCTGGTGGCCATACAGTGAAGCCATGGGTCTACCAGCCTGGCTCTGGCATTGCTGAGTGGTCTCACTACAAGTATGCAGGATGAACCACTGTAATAGTAATGACATAATATATTTCTAAATTGCTGTTAAGGAGTAAGGCTTGAGGAAGCAGTTAGCAAAGCTGAGTGTGGTGTATAGCCCCTGAGTACTGCTCCTGTTCTCTTTTTCAGCCTTCCACCTCCTTGCTGCAGCAGCTGATTGGTGCCCCTACACAGTCAGACCTATGCCAATGCACTAGTGGTCCATGTCAGACAGCACTGCTGCTACCGATGTGGGGAGATCATGGACTGTAAACAAGCACCAGCGTTAGAAGATGCTCCAATGGTTCTGCTTGGGTTAATGTCAAACCCCAGCAGAAATGTTAGGAAATAGAAGTCCAGAAACCATTTTCCAAAGTGTCTGAAAAGTATCTATGACATAGTGATTGCCATGACAAATCAGTGTGTTATATTGTTTCATGAGAACTAAGAAATGACCCACAGAAGAGATAAATTTTTAAGATATTAAATATTTAGATGCTTATAACAAACCATGGTAAACAAGAACTCTGAATATCCCAGTACCTACCTTGAAGGCAGCTTCATAGCTTCATAGCTGCGGCCAGCAAGTCTGATGAATTAAGGTGAATAAAGAAAGAATATCAAAGGAATGTCACATTGTTTTAAAACACATAATGATTTCATATTGCAATACAAAGGATAAAATGTACCTTTGCAATAGGTGAGTATACAAAGACCTTAATGAAATCAGCCATTTATAGTGTCTGTTATTCTACTTCTTAGTTGTGCATAGGCATGGGTAATATCTAGTTAACTGAATTAGAACTTGCGAAAATTGGGTTTATCTCACTGGCATCTGAAAAGCTGCAGCATATGCTATTATTAACCCTGATACCGTAAGCCCTGATCCCAGCCCTGTATAATACCGAGAAATAGAGGAGATAGTTCAAGTTCCTGAAAGCTTATGCTCTAAGGGTACTAAGAACTGCAATATGCATGCAGGGTGTTACTGTTCAACTGCCAGTGTGAATTATGCGTTTTTACATTGAAGTGGGAAGAAGGAAAAAACAGTGATTTAGCCAAAAAAAAAAAAAAAGAAAGAAAAAAGAAACAAAGAAGGAGAGAGAGGGGATACAGGAGAAAAGAATATGAAGAGATTGACAGAGAAAATGTGTTAGGGTTGATACAAGAAAAGTGAAGGAATGGCTGGAGCTAGCAGCTAAGTAGAAAGACAAACAGCATTCAGAGTAAATACTACAGAAAACAGCTTTGTATCGTCATCAGTGAGTGTTGAAGGTCAAAGCCTCAAATGTTTCTGCAGCTGTTTTTGCTAATATAAGTTTCTGGCTGCCTCTATTCAAAATAAATCCCAGATACTATTTACGTGATAGCTGGCATATACATTTCAGAATTTGAGGAATGATAAGCTTTCTTTGGACATCACCTGCTGAAGTGATTTGTCGTGGAAGTGAGCTTTCACTGACTCACCTGGTGGGAATATAATCTTATTTTTCTGTAGTAGTAATGGCAGAATGATCAAATAACAACTAGTTTAAAGCAGTGCTTATGTTTCCTTATTACATTTCCGATGTGCATTTTTTTTTAATTATGTCTATTACGTTGTGGTGCTCTCAAACAGGTAAAATACTTCAAAAAATTCCAAAGATTCATTTTTCAAATAGAGTAGGCAGTAAGGAGCCTCTGTCCAACAAGCCTTCAGCTGGGGTCTGACAGACATATGGCAGCAAATTGTGTCTGTTAAAGTAAATCTAATTTAGCAAATATCTACACTGCAGTCACTTCTCTGCTCCTCTCAGTGACTGCACTAGATGGCTTAAAGCAAAATCGTATATGCACAAAGGAGTTGTCATTTCCATAATGCCTGTAGGACAGACAGTCACTACAGACTGAGACAGTCAAACCAGATAGCTGGAGAATCCCTCAGCACTCTGGTGGGAAGAAGCACTGATTGTGGCTTGACATTCAGACAACGTGCCTTGGCCAGCTTCATGGTCAGTGTCAAGCCTTGCAACGGAAACAGCAAGTTAGAGTCACTCCACAGCATCATTGTTTAGTTGTGCCATGATCCTGTGGCCCAGTGATGATCTCCAAGACTTTCCTTTTCTCTACCCTACTTGCAGAAAAGCTCAGGAATGGAAGAGGAAGAAGCTCATCTGATTTGTATTTTTCTTCCTTATACTGTGGAAATAAGGACTACCTCTTTCATTCCGGCTTGACTCTATAGGAAAACCTCCATGAAGGCACCTGTGTTCAGCCCTTTCCTCACAGCCTAGCTGCACACAAAGCATTACTCTGCCAGCACTTTCAGCATCTTCCTTCAGCTCTTAGATGTCATCAACAAATCTCAGCAGGAACCAGACTGCTCAAAGGCAGCAGGCAGGCCCTGCAGGGACACCAGGATTTGCAAAACTGCAGCAGGAGTGCCCATGATTTAGAGATGCGACTTCAGGAAACCCATGGGTGTACTTAGTGCATGCAGCTGAGAGCATCTCTTGAGTCTCCTGAGTGCAGGGAGGGAAACTATCTCATGCAGAGACTGTTTCAACAAAGCCATTTTTATCATGTCATCATATTTTCTGTCTCACTGGAATTATAAAATTGACACAGTACCAGAAACCTGGGAGACCTACTGATGGGCTTTTCTTTGCTGACTGACACATATGAAAAAATTCTTTACTCTCCTTTACTCTGTTGTTCTCGCTTGTTTCCAAACAACTGTGAAAACTTTGCAGTTTCCAATCTTTCAGAGGGACTTTCTGTGTGTAACTTTTCTTTGTCCTTAGGCAGAAGTAAGCAGAAAACAGAAAAGTCTTTCTAACAGTCAGAAAGAGCTTTACTAACAAAGTCATTCTCGCAAGCCCATAAGTCGGCAAAGTCTTATTTTTCTTGCCTAAGACAGGAGATGCATGCTGTTCAATTTAAAACAGGAGAAAAGCAATCAGCCACTCATAAATTCTTGTAAATAGCTATACAGAGTCACAAATTTAACCTCAAAAAGTCAAATTCTTATAGTTTCATCCTCTGTCAGTTTTGCTCCATTACTAACCTTCACAGAGCAAAGAAAACAACTGGACTTCACTGGCCATAGTTCAGTAGTTTCAATCAATGTCTAGTATTGCTGTGATTTATGTTCTGGACCTAGAGGTTGTAGTGTTTTGTGTTCACCATCCGATAGATTTAATCTCTGCTGCTGAGGCCATGTCTTAATGACCTCTCCTTTAGAGACACTTTCTCAGCTATCTGTTGTTGGTTCACTTGTTTTCTCTTCAGTAGATATTTAGCTCCACTTGGTCTAAAGATAAAAAAAAAATCAGTTTATCACCTCCAGAGCCATATGCTCTTTTTTTTCACATATAAGAATAAATACAAAATGCCTGCCATAACAGAAAAATAACATAGAGTATCTTAATTACAGTGAGAATTACTAGAAGATGCAGAAGGCTTTTTTATTTTTTGTTTGCTGGCAGATGCAAAACTTGCAAAACCATTCTGTTCCAGCAGGGTGAGAGACAAGCTCCCCTCTCCCCCCCCCCTTTTTTTTTTTTTAATTTGTTTGAATGATAGATAAAATACTCCAGGTCTTCCTTATAAGGTCTGCTTTGGCTGTAATTGTCCCTCAAGTGCAGGACCTAGGAAAGCCCAGAGACCCTTGCAACCTTCTAAAGAGACATTGGGTATCTCTGACTACAAATACTACTCTTTTGCTTCATTGCTCTTCGCTAAAGTGTGTGTACTCATGTTCAGTTTGCAGCAGTCACTCTGATATAATGGCAGATATGCTAGCTGTCAAAACATAAGGATTTGTAAAGTATAAAATGGAAAGAGGCACATAACTTTTTGCCTGTGCATTGTATGAAATCTCTGACCATGACCATTTAAGAGGAGCAGAGAAAATGAGTTTCTTAAAATCCTGGAAAAAAAAGTAACTAGAAAACCTGAGGCTCCCCTTAGAAGACTGCTCTAGAAAATGAGCTATCAGTTTGCTTATAGGTGATCCTGACCATGGATGTGACAATAGGATTGTTTGGCTGCTGTGACATATATTAAGCTTCACTGCATTCCCCTAAAGGTTTGAAACATGGGTGACTTCTAAATAAGGGAGGTATATTGCACTTTGACAACTTACCCCTGCAGCCTGCATAGGCAAAGATGAGAAAGACAGAGCTTCAAGAAGGAACTATCCGGTGAAGAGGAAGACTCTAATCTGGAGTTGTTATTTTTTAGCTACGGTTTTCTAATCAATAACTACAGCACTTTTCCTTGTACATAATTATGTGATTAGGTTACTGTAATTTAAAAAGATAGATAAAATCTTTTGCATGTGAAAGGCCATCTAAAATATACATCTAATACTCTTAAACACTTCTTAAATGTGTACTGTACACTTTTACAGGATATATTTCATAGGGCTTTGTATGAATATTTTTCCAACTCTTTCTCTGAAGTAGAGAACCTTGAAACTGAATCAGAATAATTTCTCTCCCTGTACTAAGGAAAGTAAAGCATTTGCCCTCCCACTGTAAGAATGTAATTCAGGAATCTTTCTACTGTCCCTGCTTATTACTAGCATTAAGTAGCATATGTGTAGTGCTCAAAACAAAGAGAGGTAAAGAAATTATTTTGCCAAAGCTACCAAGCAAGATCAGGAGGAGAATTTAGGTTTCCTGACTAATACTGTCATGCTGTTTACATTAAATCCCACTGCTCCTTGATAGCCTGTCACCTTTGCATTTGTTGTACAAAATGATGGGAGCTGATAGCTGACTACCATCTCATATTACATTTAGAGAAAACTCATAAACCTTTTCTCTATTTTTTGAGATAGAAGCCTTGAAAAGAAGCACAGACATTAATCTGACTAACCCAGACCTGATTATGCCTATGGCAAGGAAGTTTCTTTGTCATTCATTTTTGCACATTTTTGGGTATATTTCTGTAATTTATAAATTACTTTGGTCCTTAAAATAATTTTTTTTGAAAGAAAGAAGTTCTTTACAAAGCATAGTGCGCAGGTGGCCAAAAATAAACACTTTCTCAGCAGTGTGAAACGTCTGAAGTGAAAGACAGATGTGGTACAGTGCACAGGAAAGGAAACAAGTCTTGACATGATGGCTCCTGCAGAAATACAGGACACTGATATAAATCAATGGAGTAATGCAATGCGTAGCTATAAAGTTTATGGGAAAGCAGATTAAACCACAGATATACAGGGCTGGCTTAGAAACTTTCATGAAGACTGTTGACCGAAGCTAAGGTGGACACACCTCAGGTGGAAAGGAGTAGGAATTAAAATCTCCATCGATACAACTTCAGCTGCAAAAGTATTTGTGGTATCCTGCTGGTTTCATGATCTGGAAAAGGGGCTGAGTGTAAAATGTTGATGGAGAGTAGAAGCTAACAAAGGAAAAATACCAGTTATATTTATGTGACAAAGACTTAGAGAATAGTTTAATTGAAGGTTTAAAGCATCACTGTTGAATCACTGGTTTCAATGGGATGGCAAAAATTTTATTTATTAAAGATTGAAAAACTGTTAACTCTTGCTTTTGGTTAATAGTGTACTCATCAACTAACCAGGGGTGTCATGCTGGATTACAGTCTGTATAAATTATTTGTGAATTACACCTGAGCTTGTCACTGCTACCATCTGTGAAATTTAGTTCCCCAGTTCATATCATCTCACCAAGTCAAATACAAAGTGAAATTAGAAATAAAAAGACAGACTTTTATCATTTAGGCATTTGTCTTTTGAAAACATACACAATAATGCTGTTAATGTGGGTTGCAATGCTTTAATGTTTAAAAGCCTCATGTACTGACACTGGAAATGTTCTGCACATAAAAGGAACACCCAGAAAAATCTAATTTACTGCCTCAAGACATCTCCATCTCTCTCTTGTTTGTATTACCGACTAGCTTACAAAGAAGAGGTTATTGGTTCACCGTTGCATTGGAAAGTTTCTCTGCTCGGTTTTGTCATTCTCATTTAAGCTTGCAGTATGGGAACAATCGCAAAATTCATATTAGTACTTTCCCAGCACTCCCCGACACACACTTCCTTTGGCAATAAAACACTTCACTGAATGCAACGGATAACCTATTGCTTTCCCTTCTCAATTGTTCATTTTTTTCAATGAAAGGAAAAACAGTATTTTTTTTTTTTTACATTGACTTTACATAACTGACAGGAAATGAGTCCAAGAATGGATGAAAATAATCAGGCTTATACCTCAGAATAATCCTGGCTGAGAAAAGACTTCATTAATTATACCTGGTCTTGCTTCCACAAAGTTTTAATGAAAAAAAAAAAAAGTGGCTAAAACTATGAAGGCTTTTGTTTAATTCTGAATCTCTGTTATTTCATTTGATTTATGCTTCTGGCATTAATAGGAAAGCCACTGATGATCTGAAAGCAAATATATGGCTATGCCTATATTAGCAAGCAGGTTACCTAAGTAGGAGCATAGCAGTAGATTAAAGCAGTTGATGTTGGAGCCCTGATACTGTATGCAATTCACACATTTTACTTTAGACTACATTTAGCCTGATCTTTGGAATTGAATGTCCTCACTATGCATGTGGTTCGAAACTGTCCTGAGCCCATATCACTGCTTAAAGCCCATTAATGTTTGTAATGCATTAGATTTGCACCTGAATACGGGATTCCTGTTTAATTTCTTCTGAAATAAATCCATTTCTCATGTGCCAAAATTGCTCTGCAAAATGGTCCAAAACACTAATGCAGACACAGCCTGTGTCAGCCAACAATATGTATACTATTTTGCTATCTTTCTGCAAGTATCATGTTAACTGGAAAACTTCACAACCTTCTGGTTTAAATTTACAAAACCAAGGATATTTCAAATTCTGTTTTTTTTTCTGAATATAGTATTGTGTGTAGATATTCTATGCATAAATCATAGAATAAAATCATATTACCTCAATATCATAACTGAAGGGTGGATTCATTTAGTATACAACCCATAGTCAAGGGGTTGATATAAACAATCAGTGCAATAGAGCTCCAGAAATTCACTTTATGTGAACATAGAGTAAGTTATTTATGGAGTGTCTGAGTGAATTTTGAATTCAATGAAAGACTGCGTATTGTCTTTTTCTATATAAGTTATTTGGTTCTTGATATTATAGAAATCTAAATATTGTAATTATTGTGCTGGCATTTGTTGTTCAAATAGTGTATTTTCTCTTATATCTCTAAAAATATTTAGATTAAGTGGTGACTGCTTCTGTTTGTGTACCTATATCTATTAATATACTCCTAAATTCTCCAGGTCTGGAATAATCAGTACCAACCCTTTAAATCTGTTATGTATGTTTGTACCTTTAAATATGTCTTCCTTCATTGAAGGCTGAGATAGGTATTTTTACAAAAACAGCATAGATATTTGCTATTTAACTAAAGACCCATTCTCTATTGTATGTGAAAAAGACTTAAATACACTTTAAGGTCTTGCATTGCATCCATTCTTATTTAAACAAACAAGAGTTACAGGCATTTAGCATTTCACAGAATCAAAGCAACCCTTTTAGAAAGTACTTCCCTTAATGGTTTATGTAGTTCCTAGTTTCACACTATGGTGTCTGGTTTTGGGGCATATTTAAGCCAAGCACATGTAAGTATCTGCAGGTGTTACACTATCCTTTTTTTTTTAAGTCAAGTTCTTTCTGTACATCCTGAAGGATATAATAAATCCTGTTGTTTCATATTAGCTTTGCATTTCCATTTTAAGTGCTTATTTAAAACAAAACCCACGTTACTCTAATAACCAGATAAATGGCCCCAATCATATGAACTGTTTACCAAATCAAAACATAGTTCACTTCTGTTTGTACATGCTATACATTCAAAAAAGTTAGCGTTTATTTAAGCAACACCAGCACAATTTATGGTACAGGAGACATCCATGTTGCTTGTAAGAGCCAGTCATTGATCTGAGACACAATGTGCATGTGCACAGCAAGGGTTATCTTTTATAGATAAAGCCTGTCTTTTCAAATCAATAGAAACTTCTGCAGGCTTTCATTCTAGATTATAGCTTTTTCCATATGCTGTCAACTGTAACCAATAAATCTAAACATATATTTACTCTACATGCTCTACCACAGTGTTTTTTAGGAGAACACTCAAGTTCTAACAGCTGTACAAATAGGCAATAAAACAGGACCCTTTTGGAAACAAACCATTTTTCCTTTTCTTAAAAAATACTACATGCTGCCAAGATAGATGAAGAAATAGAAGGTCAATATAAGGTATTGATCTCTTCAGAATTACAATTATACACAGTCCTTTAAGCACATGTCTAGAGCTAGTGAATTATTGTATTTGAAGTCAAACTGCAGATTAAACT
This sequence comes from Pterocles orientalis, assembly GCA_011057875.1. Lineage (NCBI taxonomy): Eukaryota > Metazoa > Chordata > Aves > Pterocliformes > Pteroclidae > Pterocles > Pterocles orientalis. The sequence goes on along the minus strand of WKFP01015237.1, from coordinate 1,633,872 downwards.
TGTAGAATGCAGAGGGAGGCAACCAAAGAGAGGCAGAGAAATGAATCTGTATTAGGAGGAGGGGAGTGACAGTTTGATTTGACACATTAGCATCTTTATATTACTGTTCTGCCAGTAAAGAGCCTCTCTGGAGGTGTATGAAAGATTTTGCACTTAAAACTAAACTGGCAAAATAATTTTCTTTGCTGTGTAAATTAATGTTAGGAAATTTTCCTTTGCTTGTCTAGGGCAGTTCTGATTCTCTCTGCATACATTTAAAACTTCTTTTCATTTTTCTGATCTTCCCCAGCCTTGGGTTCCTCACTATGGGAGCGAGAAAAACAGTCACAGCTTTGTACCTCATTTTTTCTCTAATTGAAGTAGCTTCCACACTTGTCACAACCTAAGAACAGAAGGCACAGGGAGGTAGAGGAGCCTTCAGGTGGCAAGCAAGCACATGAAAATGAAATAAATCAATGTTCCAAAGACACAAGTGAGAACGAACTATAATTTAAAAGACTTGTTTTCTCGTGGTTGTCTTTCTGTCCAGCCCCAGACTCACCTTCTTCTCCCAGTCTATACATCTACTTAATCCTTATCTTGGGAACATTTTCATTATACATTAAACCATATCTTGTGCTCTTTCTGTCGTAATTTTCTCTTTCATTCCCATGTCTAAACATCCCTGATTTCACTGGGGACTGGCTCCTGCTTTAGAATATTTTATGATTGTCCATTGATCTCTAGACCCAAATCCCTTTGGCAATATTCTTATTTCTTCAGAGAAGAAACATAAAATTAATCTTCCTTTTGCTCCCCACTTGCTCAGTTTCCCAGTTGTGGTTCCAATTGTGATGGTAAGTGCTGATTATCCTTCAGTCAGAAAGTAAGAAAGGCAAAAAAAATGGAGGTCTGTTCTAACTCTTTGAGCTCTTTTGACGAACACATGAATCTGAGGAACCAGGAGAGAAGCTGAAAAAAAAAGCAGATTACAGAAAGTGTTTTCTGGACCAAGAAGCACTAGTCTGTTTTCCCAACTAGTTCCCAACTAGTTGCTGCTGAAGAAGACACAACTACAGGCAGATTTATTACTTTAAAGATAAGAACAAGCCAAGACAAAGTTAAATCCCTTTCTTCTCCTTGCTTCCTTTTTCTTAGAACTAGCCATTATAATTCGATGCAAGGGTTATTTTCTTAATTTGTGTTTGTAAAATGCAAGTCAGAGGGTCTTTAATCTTGATAAATTCTAAGCCTTGATGACTTACAGCTACGAGTTCCATAGTCTGTTGAAAAATACTCTGAGCAGATATTTCCACTTATCAATTTATAATCTGCCACTCTCATTTTCCTTGCATTTGTATCCTCCCTCCCTGAAGCAGGAGGAAAGTTAATTTAAAATTGTTGAAAGCATAAGAGGAATCTAAGTTTTTTTCCCTGGTGCATATTTTCTGTGCTTCAGTAGAATTGAACCTAACAATGGCCTCTGTGAGCCCAGTGTCTGGTCTCCCTGAAGTTCCCTGCAGTCCACTCTGCTCTTCTGTAACCTACATAACTGCTGCAACCTGCTTTTTTTACTACTCCAAATCACAGCCATGCCAGAAAACATTGATCTCAGGACGGGATTTTGAGACACTCTGTGTTTTCCCACAGCAGAACCTGACAGTTTAATTTTAGTCTTTCTCTTCTGTCTCTTAGACAATTTTGATCCCCAGTAACACTTTGTTTCACTAATATTTATTTTCCTTCCTAATTTCCTGTGCGAGACCCTGTCAGAGGACTGAATAAATTGCCTGCTATCTATTGCTTTGGTGACACCGAATTTTGAGCACATCAGTGAGACTCCTCAAAAAATTCTGCAGGCTAGGCTTTATCACATCCTGGTCTTTCAGGTGTTTACTGTTCTACTTTCCTGATACAGATGCAATGTTTATTCATCTGTAACTTCTGGGATCACTTCTGAAGCCTTTTTAATTAGAGACATAAAATTTGCCACCCCTTAGCTACTGATATAGTAGGCATTTTTAATTAAAGCCTGTGCACTTTGTTAGCTGTTCTGTCCCCTCAAAGTTAAGCTTCTGAATTCTATGGTGTCTATAGTTTGGGCTGTTGACTTGAAACTTTTCAATTATCAGTTTCTTTCAGCATCTTTTCTTATGATAACTCAATTATTAAGAGTTTCTCATCATTATTGACAGTCAAAGCATGCCTGACACAGAAAATGCCACTCATTCCCTGCAGCAGAGACTGATGCAAAGAAACAACTGTGTTAGAACTATCTTCGTCTTCTTTAATTGCTTTTATCTCCAAGGACCTTTGCCCAGCTGAACCAGCAACTGCGAATTTGCAATTTCACACTTGTCCGTATACAGAAATCAGGCCTATAATGTCCATTCACCTTGGTTCTTTCCTCTAGCGATGCCCACGCAAAGTACATATTGGTTAGCACAGTCCCCTCTTAACCTCTTGAGTCTATGCTTTTAGCCTCAGTGCAATGGCTTCTCCCATGGTTTTCCTTGTTCCTTCCAGCTGAACTACAAAATTAGCAGTCTTGCATGAACTGCCACACTCTCCGATGCATTCTTTGAGAAAAACTGTACATATTTAACTAAACTGTGATTGCTCTTATACGTTGTATTGTAGACATAATAGAAAAATACAGCATGAATATAAAATTTATTCTAAACATATTTTAGGGAAAGAGAAATCATCTTGCATTACAAAAAATGTTAATCTTTATTACATTAAAATTCTGCCAACCATAAATAAATACTTACATACTTTTTTTTTTCATGAAAGAAGGACGGAGTTTTCTAGTCTCATTAATGTAAGTAAAGAGCTGGCCAAAAGGGAACTGAGATCTCAAAAAACCCACTGCCAGACTTTGAAATTCCACACCCTAAAAACAGAGTCTGATTTCTAATTTTAAGACCAAGAGCTCCCACTAAATTCTTCCCAGAAGAAAAGCAGGATTGGCCTACTGTTAATACTTACAGGAAAGGAAAAGGCTTATTAGTACATTGTCTAGTAATGTGAAGCAGAAACTCGTGATGGAATATCACCATCTGTCTGTGCCTAAAATGGAGCTTACTTTTGAAGATGTGATTTAAATTATTCTCTTATCTATTACAGTACCAGAGTGCCAAAGTGATGACAAGCTTTTCTCTGTCATCTTCTTAAAATTATGACAATCTTCTTCATTTTTTCCTCATCCTTTCTCTAGAAGTTCATAGGGAGTAAATTTTCAAAGTAGTGACATTAATGGGACTCATGCAGTTAAATCCCTGTACGTCACTTTGAAAATTTACTTGATAGTGTACTAATGAAAATTTAGGTCCTTGAATACTTACAATCCTCTATAGGATATCATAAATGTAGGTTTTATTTAAATAAATAGGTAGAAAATCTGCTATATATGCACAGTTTGCTGATGTGCATGTAATTGCAATCAAACTGTGTTGTCCAATAATTTCATACTAATTTCTATTGTTCCATTCATTTGTTGTTTGACCCCCTCCATCCTTGGTAATTGCAGATTTTCAGATGGATTTCACTTCCAAGTTTAACCTCCCACTCAGAAGGACTGTGAGATAAAAACCAAGAGCAGGAGGAAGGAAAGCATTTTACTTTGAAAAGTGTATTTGAAATGCTGAAAGCTGCTAGTTTTCCTTGGAGCTGCAGAGCTTCTGCCTTCTTTTGTTGGCTTTAAAAATTTCCATCACTACTTTCTGGCAGGGGACCTCTTGGATGTGTGCTGAGGGTGGGAAGGGAGGGACAGGGATGGGTGGTGTGAGACTCTGTGATGAAAGATTGCTTTAACCTTAACATATGACACAGAAAGCTACAAAACTGGGATTCTGGTCTTACCTAACATTCATAGCTCTGGATGGGCCCTAATAAATACTCAGAAACAGATTCTCCAGCAGGACTACTACAGTGTCTTTCTGCTGCTGAATATTAATCAAAAACTATTAGAAAAGAAAATCCAGATTCACTCTGACATGAATTATCCACACTGTCCTCTGCTGACCCTTATATATTCCACATCTTTGCAAATAACTTCAGGCTCTTGCCTTGTGCTACTTGTGCTGCTGGGAGAGGGGCCCTGCCCCGTCCATACATGAGAAAGATTCTCAAAGGGCTGGTTTCTGGGATTATGCCCCTAACACTGCTCCACAGGAGACTGTTAGTCTGTGTCTCAGGTGTCTTCTATTTTTCCTGTGCACTTCTCAAAACACAAGGAAGCATTTGTCTTTTCTGCTAAACCAGCTTCTCCTGCCCTAGAAGTTGCAAGTCAGGGTATTTCTACATCAATGTCATCATGCAGGCGGTTAAAAGTTGCTGTGTCTTCTTGTTGACCTAATTAGTTATTTATTGCTTTTGTGTCTGAAAGACTTCTGGAGCAATCTAGTCCTTGGAGAATGAAATGTTTTTATTAAATGATACCAACTGAATAGTGGCACCAAAATAAAGTAATGACAGGGCATTTGTTCATCTGAGGATTCAGCATAGGAGAGACCATGAATGTAGCAAGCTATGACGGCTTGAATTGTGTCAGCAGCAAAGTTTAAGTCTTCGTTGTCTTTGTCCTTCAAGAACATAATTAGATCTATGTATTAAATTGATATCTAATAAAAGTAAAGGTTTTCACACTAATTATATAAAAGAATGAAGAAATAGCATGTGACTAAGCAACATGGATTTCTTTCTTGTTACTGAGTGACTTATCTCTCTGGAAAACTAGTTTTAATAAAGCTTAACTTGCTACAGATATAGAAAGGATCTGAGAGGCATAAGAGTAATTTTTAAAAAGGAGGTGGGGAAGAGAGAGAAACAGAATCTGGGGAACACAGTTGCTAACTTCTCACTTAAAATATTAAGCTAAGAGCTGCCTCTTTTTAAAATTAGCAGAGCAATATTTCTTTCTAAAAAGAAACCCAAATCAAGTCTACAACCCTTGATTCATTCCATTGATGTTTGTCCAATTTATACAAATTTAGTGTGGAATAGTTCTTGTTCTTTTAAAGACTAGATATTTCTTTCTCAAGATATTCATGTGTATATGTATATTTATTTGATTTTATCCAAAGTTTGTTTTCTTTTCGCTTTTGTTAAAAAGTGGTATAATTCAGGTATCTTTTACTGCCTCAAGATGTTGAAGATGTTTGTACTTCAAAAGTATAATAGTTCTTGTAGTAATTTCTTGTTATTCCTTTAGGGACCTGAAAACATAATAATCTGATTCCCTGCTTTGCTTTAAAGATGCAACATGTATCTATTATGTGTTAGCTAAAAGGGAACAAATATTTTGTGTAAGTGTGCATGTGAGGAAAAGATAAACAGAAAGAAAAAAAACTCTAGTATACATTGCAGTTCCTCTTTCCTTGTCATGAAAGCAAAAATGGCAAAAAATAGGAGCACTGTTGCTATGCATCTCATGGTCCTTGCTCATGTCCCCATGGTAACTAGCAAAAGTCATTCGCATTCTGTAGAAGCATCATGGAGATGCATGCGTGCAGCAGTTCAGAGGGCTAGATGGTCCAAAGGAGATGGTAAATATGGCAAGTTTTGAAAGGACTCTAAAAGGTCATCCTGAGAAAGTTAATAAAAGTCCCATAAATATTTAAACCAGAGTAAACCACCATTTTTGTTTTAAGGATAGTTAGAACCTGCAGTATGAGGCAAAGCTCTGAAAGTGTGTGGTGGTGTAACATAGAGTTCATGGCTCAATGCTATCAGTAAGTGAAAGCCTGAAAGAAGAGATGTTGACTTTTTTCAGTTTCAGGTTTGGTCCTTCCTCATTTTTACTGCATAAAATCTACATTAGAAAGTTTAATGTTTTTGTTCACTATTGCATGCTTCCTCCTTTCTGTCTTAAAGATTTAAAAGATATTTACAAATACATTTATTTATAGAAAGCCTGCTTTCATAGGAAATGTCACTGGTCACTTTTATCTATATGTGCAATGGAATCTCTTAACAGTTCCACTTAGAAAAAAATTCGTATGAAGAACAAGGAAAATGAAACAAAGAAAATAATAAAAAAGTACTAAGATGAAAATAACAACTCTACTTGTTGAGGAATTCTGACCTGCATTCCGCAATTCTTTATGTGCAGTAGCTTAGATGAGTCCTGAGAAAAAGACTGAATGTTTTGTATTTCTTTTTTTTTAATACTATTTTCTCTTATCTTGACTATTCTCAGTGCTGAAATTTCAATTTCTTTTCTCTTCAAGGTGTTCAGCCCCAACCTCCTATTAGTCTTTAATGATGTTTCTCTCAGAAAAGCCCATGGGAGTCTCTCTCTTGGCTACTTTTTGGGTGTATTTTTGAATCTAGCATGCTCCAGAGTGCTTCAGTTAATTTTGACTGTGGAGTGTCTTTTAGCATTGAATTATTGGGGGGTTTAAGTGTTTGTATATACCTGTATAAATATTTGTGCACATATATATATATATATATATCACCTCCCACACAGACACACATAGAACTGCATGTCTGGGGCATACTCTATTTCTGCCAGTGGTATGAGACTGTGCAGTTACATGGCAATGTGGGGGTTCCTCTAGGGCAGGAAGGTGTCTTGCTGTCAGCCTTGACCCCCTGCTAGAGCCCAAGGATGATGGAGGGGGAAATAGTCGTCTGATTGTCGACCTGGTGTGGGACTCTGCAGTCTTTTTCAGAGCTTCCAGGTACTGCAGGAGGCTGGAATGTACTTTGGCTATGCTTAATTCATGTTTGCATATCATACCAGGATACATGTAAAGATTTGTAAGTCTGCAGATATGTTTCTAGCTCAAAACAAGTGCTGGGCACACCATGTTGTACCCATATGGCTGCTGCCAGGATCTGTGTTCATGCACTCATCTGCCTTAACTCTGGCACTTGTAAGTTACATCAGTGACGGATGCAAGTTCTGGTTTTACTGATACATCAGTTCAGCCCTTGCTCTGTCTCCAGAGAGTGGCAACAAGAGTGGTGACTCTTGCTGGTGACTCGTTGCAGGTGATCATGAGAATTATCATTATAGAAAACCATCTCTGCAAAAGTAACTCAGATGAGAAAGGGACAAAATCGATGCTGCAATGCTTTCATATGAGGAATTAACCTATGCTCTCATAGACCAGAAATACCTATATATTTGCCTAATAAAGCCTGAGGCCACATGCACATAACTCAAGATATGACTATACGACAAATATAGCAAACACAGCAGTTCTTTTTAATATAGTAATATTTGATCATCTGAAATATTCATATAATAGGGATTAAGAAAGAGAGAAATAATTTTTGTGGTCCTTCTCATGATTAATCACATGCCTTAGCATACTGAGCTACCTAAATTCTACAAAGCAGACTTTTTATTCTGTCCCACTTCCCTGGCTTTAAGTTTGATACAAAAACCAAGTTCTCTGAACTATATGCAGAAACTTTGTAGAACTGAGCTGTATCCCGAGCTGCTTTCTTGTAGAGTCTGGAACTTTGATTTGAAGCATTTGTCCATCCAGTTTCACACCTGAATTCACACTACATGAGATCAGCTCAATTTAGGCTAATACATTTGGCATCTTACCTGCCTGTAGTTGATTTGTCTATGAACTGTTGAGTGAAGCACACTGTTCTGTATAGTCATACAGAATATTTGCACAACAATAACATTATAAAAACCAACGCACTTGATTTAGGACCCTATGTTTCTTATTTTGCATGTATTGGCATTAAGAAGGAAAACAATACATCTTTTAATGAATGAAAGCCTCCTAAATTATTGCAATTATAATTCTAAATTTTATATAGTACTTTCAATAAAAACATTTATTTTTGCTACTTGTAATTTGTTCACAGTTAAGGCATTCTTAATATGTACTTGAAGTAGACTGAAAACGTCTCTAGGGTAAAGGAAATGATCACAGACTAGAAAAAAGGGTTCCAGTGCCGTAACATCTTGAGTTTGTCCTTGGACAAGAAAACACTTCTCCATTTTCCTGCCTGCCACATAAGAGAAATACAGCCTGCCTTACAGAGATACTATGAGATTTCATTAGCTAATGTTTACACAGCATTTTGAACTAATGAAGCAGTACAGTGCAAAGCACTACACTCAGCAACAGAACTTCAAGGATGTAGAAAGGATCAAATATCCTTTTCACTTACACAGATTGAAGAGAAAGCCTGATTTTGTTTTCAAGTTCTAACATCCTTTTGCCTTTTTATTTCACTTCAAGGTTGATTCTTACCTTTTATTGACTATTTACTTTAAATTCCTTTTTCTGTGTCCTCCTCTACTTTGTTATAAAAATTGATTTGAGGTGTGTGTGCAGCTGACTGACTGGATGCTCGGAGGAAGAAGTAAAGCATCCTAAAAAAGAAGGTCCCTTATTTCAAGAATATTGCATACTGCAAGAATATCCTTGTCCACTGTTCACTTTCTATTACTAGAGCGGCATATGCTTGGTCAGCATTGTTTTGCATCTACAACGTCATAATACAGTAAAATTGAAAGGATTTATATCTCGGGTAATGTACAGTGATATGTAGGCAGTTTTATATCACTTACTGCTTGCAATGAGTAAATCAATATTTGCTTTAAAAAGTAGCTTGGAAATGTGACTTGTATGCTATTTCTTTTCAAAGTCTGTATTTTAATAATCAGACTTTTTTCTTTTTGAAAACAAATAGCAAAATTTGTGAGAGGTAAAGGGTTTTTTGTTTCCCAAATGATCCTCTGATCACATCAAAAAGTGTGTTCTAGCAGCTGTAACTTCTGCAAGGATAAAGGTTCACCACATTGTACACAACTGGAATAATGACTTTTACTTGCTCCAAGAATAAGATTTGGTTTTGTTGTTTTTAATTACTTCAATTTACTCAAAAGTTGCCATTTAAGGTTAAAAAAATTGAAATCTTGTGGCACAGCTTTGTTTGTTGATGGTCCAGGGATATTTTGCACAGATATTTTCAGAGGTTTGAACCATGCCTAAAACAAGTTTCATGCACAGCATAAAGTCAGTAAGATCATGAGCTTTTTTCCCAAACCAGTCATGAATAATTTGTTACAGTTATAAGCAGTTTAAGCAGATTTTTCAAACATTCAGCTTAATTAATCACTCCCTCTCTGTCCTAAGATTGAATTTTCAATAATAATTTCTCCATTTTCTATCTTATTGCATTTCTCCATATCTGTCATCATCTTTCCACAATGAGAAATACTTGCTACTGCTACTATGGTATTGGTGTCCTGGCACTACTTCAAGAAATGGTAAGGACAGATGACACATGATGCATTTCAAATCAGCACATATACCCACGAAAAGGAAAGAGATACAAACTCCCATGGGTGTAAAGTCAGGGGAATCATGGGATCTCTGGAAAAAATTACAATGGACTGCAAGAAAATACAGGGCCAAAAAAATGCAAGAGGTCTTATGGATGTACAGGACACCGAAGGGGTGAAATAAAATAACAGCAAAAATCAGATAATCAAGACACAAAACCAGCAAAAGTACAGGTTTTCTTTTATCTTCTTCTAAATAATGAGCTGTGAGTGCAAGGAACATCAGCAGCCATGCCACCAGATGCTTCTTGGGCAGAGACAGAGTTGCTCAGAGCAACAAGAGCAACATAGCTGAAGTGTACCCTAGTGACTGTCTTTTCCCTGGAGTGCTGGCAGCAGCCACATTTTTAACCACACCAAGTTCAGTCACACAAAACTTAATTTAGGAAAGAAGGCTGCTATAGAAGTCCATCCTGGGATTAAACAAGCTTGTCCTGTAACAAGAAGAAAAACCCATCTATGACAACCTGTGTTATTTCAGAGAAAGTTTGGACCACTGTGTAGAACCAACTGTACTTGTATTTGTACATTTGGTAACAGTGTTTAAGAATGAAATCTCTGTCACTTTTTGCAAAATATGCACTTTTAACTTCTAGGAAGCATTTCTTACCTTTGCTGTGGCACCTTAATTATTTAAGTAGAAAGCAGTGTCATGACCAGGAGAACAACCTTGCCTACTGAGGAGACAAATAAGAGCTAAAGAGAACTTTTTAAAGCATCCCCTAAGTTTAGAGCCGGGAATTAATAGATTGCTTTCTTCTACTGTCTGCATTGTTTTGGTAGTCCCTAAAACAACATGCTCACGTTTTATTTTTATATTGGTAAGCTTATTCTGCTATAGTACTTCTTACTGCAGAACATGGAGCTCACACTTGCCACTTCTGCTGTGCGCAGCAGAACCATTTGGCAGCGGAATAATTAAAGACCATACTTATTCTCATTTCATACGAGGTGTGACTATGAAGCTCTATCAACCTAAATATTCACAATAACCTCCTGGAGGATTTGCTTTGGAAACATAAAAGGTAGCAGGAGGAAAAAAAAAGGAATTTTTTTCATACATCTCACCAAGTTTATGTGTGGTATGCTGGGAAATATCACTGGGTTTTACAACTGTTTCAAAAATATTACTGTATTTAGGTGTTTAACACTGCTGAAAATCCATTTGAGGAAATAAAAATGTAAGACACTATAGTTTCAGACTTCTTGAAAAGATGGTAAATATGAACTCTGGAACTTTTTTCTTTGTCATGTTTGACTGGGCCTTTGGCTCGCCTGGATGTGAAGAAAATGAAGTCCTTCCCCAAAGATAACAGCAGGAAGTAACCCTTAGTCTACCCAGAGAAGTAAGTCTTCAGGTGAGAAAAGCACAAAAACCCAAAAACCCCATTTGTACCATCTGAATCTTCATGGCTTTTAAAGCCATGTGCAGGAGATTAAGTTAGGAAAAGGAATTAAACCATGTGCAAGAGGACAGGAGTTTTCCCATTCATAATCAGAGACTTGTGGTCTCAGTTGCAGAACAGTTTTATCAGCACTGTGTATTCAACAATTTCTTTCCATACCCAAAATTTTAATTATAAATATTAGTACTGTGCACTTTGATTATTAAGGCCAGCAAGAGATTTTGTGAAGGCCCTATTTAATTGAATTCTGCCTTTAAGAGATGTCTTACAGAACCAGGACATATTTCTACAATGCCATGTACTTTCTGTTCTCTTCATCTCATCTTTTTCCTTCTTTTCTTGGTTAGGACACAAATTCATCTGTGGATTTTGGGACAGGAAACCATGCTGACCAGTGGTTTACAACTATGCAGCTGCCTGCTTTCATTAGCCATGTAAAGTTATATTCTTATGACTTTAACTTTTGAGTTATTTCAAAAGAAGTAATATTTTTTCATTTATAGAAAAATGTTACTAAATCAACACTTGGCAAAGTCAGCTTCCCATCATCCTGTCAATAATACAAATGCATAGATATAGAAACCCAGTGACTAATAATCCGTAAAATTTAAATCCACTCTTACCAATGTGTCCTGGGTTAAGTAGAGAGAGTTAATTTTTTTTTTCTCTCTCTTCTTCATAAATAGCTAGCAAGAGACTGTATTTTGGATTTGTGCTCAGGAGAAAGGCTGATAAGCGATGTTTTGTTCTGCTGTGAAGGTCGACAGACAAGCAAAGAGACACAGTCCAGCTGCTAGCCTGGGCTTTGCTCTTAGGTTAAGACTGAGAACCAGACTGACCAATTATTATTCCATACCATGCATGTCATACCCAGTATATAGGTGAGGATCCTTCCGGGAGATGGCTCTCTTTTACTTCCCTTGGGCTCTGGATCATCTCGCTTCAGGTGCCTGCATTCGCTCTCCCAAGGTCTTTCCCCCCCCCCACAAGAACTCAGGTCAGCTCTTGGCTCTCGGATGCTGAAATCGCTATCTCTGTTCAGTGAGTTTCGGGATCCTCCCTCTCCGGGGAGATTGTTAGCCAGGTGGTCGTTTTTCCACCCCTTTGATCAGCTCTCGGTTCTGGGACGCTCAGGCTGTTATCTCCATTCCGTGAATGCCTCCGGGAGCGGTGCACCTCCCCCTGTTTGGGGAAATCATGAGTGTAGCTTCTGGGAATCGTTAGCCGGGAACAGGCTGAGCCTTGGTCATTGGGTTGGGGGGGCAGTATTATTGTGTATCACTCATTCTCTCCCTCCTCTGGGATCGTTGGCTGGGAGTGGGCTGGGCCTTTGGTCATCAGGTGTTGGGGGGGCAGTATCACTGTGTGTCACATTGTATATTTGTATAGAGTATTATTTTCAATATTATTGTAGTTTAGTTATTAGATGGTCCTTATCTCAGCCCACGAGTCCTCTTTTCCATTTACCTCTTTAATTCTCTCCCCTATCATTGGATGGGGGCAGGGACTGTGTGAGTGGGTGTGTGTGGTTTGTCCCCCCAGCCAAGGGCTAACCTGCCACACAATGTTAAAGTTATTTTATTTAGGTACATTGATTAAATTTATTATTGCTGAAACCTTGGAAGAAAATATGGGGCAAATATTAAGTTACCACTGTGGAATTTACTCTTCCGTATAATACTTTTACATTGGTATACTAACTATATTTAGTGCCTTACTGATTCTTGCATGCTTTTCCTTTGTTTACACAATACAATAAACATGTTGTTAATGAAAACTTTTCAGAATCCTTAATGGCAGTGACTTACTACAGTACTTTTCATTGCCATTATCTACACGACTGACTGCTTTTGTAAAGGAAAAAAAAGTTACCAACTTATGCTGGGAAATGACAGCAAGCATCAGGTTCAGACACAATGTGAAGGGAAAGGTCTTCTTAAAGAAGCAATTTTTCATTTCAAGAAATGAGAATCTTTTTGAAAATGTATCTTAAGCGTATTAGGTATGCAAGAAGTAATTTCTTGAAAATATTAAAGCAAGTTCAAATATATTGCAGCTATAAATGAGGTGAAATTCAACTAGTAAAATGAAGGAATTTTATAAGTCACTTCTCAAATATTTCTGTCAATTAAGTAAAGTATTAAGATCTGTTAATCATAGATTAGGTTGCCATATGTTGGACCACAGGTTTTCTTCCCTTAAAAATTAAAATAAAATTTTTTGAACCCTTACAAATTTCTAACGGTAAATTTTAAAATTACAAAAGAAATAGATTTGCTTTTCTCCTTAGTTACCTTTCAAAGCCTTTAAAATTAATTCAAAGATCCCCAATGTTCTCTGTCAGCAGGCTGAAAACCAACAGGTAATCTTTCTAAATTCAATTTTAGGCTGTTGTTTAGCCACCAGAGGCTCTTACTAGAAGTCCATGCCTTGTATGTTTGACAAATATATCATCAACAAAAAAAGAAAAATACTACAAGTGAACAACGAAACAATGCCAAGAGCAAAGAATAAACACACTGATTTTAAAGAACTAACGAATTGCTTCTCCTGTATATTCAGCAGATTCTCATGAATAACAAATATTGATTCATGGATGATCTCCTATCCAAAAAAAGAGAGATACACAACACATATTCTTAATAATGAAAAGCTTAGACTCCTAAGTCACACTACTGCACAGTGCACTTCACTTTTGGCATCTCTCTTTCAGCAAATTTAATTCGATCTGTTCTGAAGCATCTCAGCATTCCTGCTGCCATGACTTCCAGAATTCAGTGGGCCAATTCTGCCTTTTAAATTGACAATAGATATTATTTTATTCAAAGCAAAAAGTGATTTGCATACCTCTTGTATTTTGGGCAACAAATATTTTGTGAGTCTCTTGAAACAGAGTTATTTGATTCTGTAGTTTAATCATTCTCTACAGTTACAGAAGATTTAAAGAAATATCAGGGGCAACTTACTTTTGGCTTCATATATTTATACAAGGCAATATTAGAGCTATTGTTTATCTCTTTTAGTAAAGCAAAGTAATTAAATCTTTGCCATCTAGTAACCATGCATATAGTATATTGATGTGAGGGAGGAAAGACAAATCTATTTAATGCAGAAGTAAAATGAGGTCGTAAGAAGATCAAGCAGGTTTGACCCTATTTATTTTGTCATGCAGCTGGTTGCCCTCAATGAAGATATAATACAGGGAAGAATTGAGGCTAACTTTTTTTTTGTCCAATTGCATTTTTAATTTAACTTTGCATAATATATGGCAAGCTTATTACATGGAGAATATGTTGTCCAAGCTGACATAAGGAAGTATTCTGAGTCGTGACGATATTTGAAAAACAGTGTGTGTTCTGCCTCTTATAGCATGCTCAAAGCAGCTAACCAGAAACAGAATAGCTGTGTACAAAAATAGCCATGTAGTACATAGCTACACTATGTACTGAAGCCTAAAATGAAATTTAATTCTATGTTTTGAATCACAACTGTTTCCTTGTGTCTATTAATGTATCAGTTTCGCTTACAGGGATTTCTCCAAAGTTTTCATCTTGTTAACAATTGTCCACATTAATCTGCACATATGCACCAAAGAAGCAGTGAATAACTGGAAACTCCTGGCTTTAAATTTTCTTCTTTCTGTTTAATATCTGCACTGTTTCAGGAACTGTGACACTGCACGGGAGTTTTAGGTCAGTTTAAGAAAAATATGCTTCAGTCTGTGTTTTGCACTACGTAGATGGTCAATGCTGTTATACAGAGTGTGGACTGGTATCTATTTGTTAATCTTGTCAGTATCCGTTTGTTAATGGTCGAACGAGCACCTGCTTGTTATTGATCAGTGCAAGAGACAGGATAAAGGAATGGGGGCACCTGCTGTCTCCTGAAGCAAAGAGAAAGCTGCACACATGGCCGTGCCATGGGGGGTGTGGGCTGAACCCCTCTGTGAGCCCCCCTCCCCTGGGTAGCCTCAGCTTCCAGAGCTGGAGGTGGCCTCTCGCCTTCCAGTGTGGCTTCCACTGCAGTTGGTATTGGCCAACAGTGCCCATAATAAAAAATGCAACTTAACGAAAACTATACAAATGTTCAAAGAGAGGGGTCAACAGTAGGTAATATTACCTCTTGGTCCTCCACTTCCAATCCTGCATTAGTTTTTTGTTCCCCTACAGTAAGCATATTGCATAGTCTTCCCAGGAACCAGGTACAAGCCATGGGTAAACAAAGGCCATAAACACTGAATGCTTCCAAACAATAAATTATACATTTGGCACCACCAAAAGAAAGATCCAGGACAGCTAGACCTGAGGTGGTAAATCTCCACACAGAAGTACCCTCACTTTCCAGATGTAACTTTGTGTATCATATGCAGAGTGACTGGTCCACCAGCTCCGCCAGATAGCACAACTATATCCAAACAGAGATGTGCTGCTTCAACTAGGAAAGATGTCATGACTGAGAAGGAAGAAACACTTCAGGAACTCTGAGAAGGAAGGCTACAAATTAACATAGCTACAAATTAGTGTAAGATAAAGCTGTGGAGTCCCTCGGAACTAATTTGGAGATGGAAAGGAGCCTAGGAAGAAAAACAAAACTACACAGTTAGTTCCACTAACTTGCACTCTAAGTAGATGGAAATGCAACAATTCCTTGTTCACATGGATTTCATATCAATTATACTTGACCTTAATAGTAACATATTTATGGTAGCGTTGGTCTGTGATCGTTTGGTTTCAAATATCTTATACAAAATTGCCATGATAGATTAGTTTGCCCTTTGAGCTTCTAATTTTCATTTTAATGGCTATGGAAGATCAAAAACAAATATGGCACTGCAGAATGCTGGGAAAGACTTCCAATGGAATTTGTCAGTATAATTTCGAATTGGTTATATATATTATGACCCTGAGTTCCTAGGAAAACAAAGCAGCTGACATTTGGAATTTTGTAATTAGCTTTCATAGCTTAATTTTATGTATCTTTTGGTTCTGATGTATACAGCAATTGACACTGATTTTAACAAGACCATTGCTACTTATTAAAACCTGAGGAAATTTTCCAAACATTCAAAGTGCAAATAACAATGTCTTCATTACAGTGGCCTTCCCTCCTTTCTAGGTCTGTATTTCTTTGTTCCTGTTAGGAAGCACCATATTTTACTTTAGCAATCACTCTCCAAGGAACAAATTTTTATCTATTTTTCTGGCCTGTTCATGAGAGAGAAAAAGCCGCTGACTTATAAAATGTGCATGAAATCAGCAATGAAAGAAATGAACAACACAAAAAAGTTCATTGAATTCTATTGTGTAGATTCTTTATTTCCCAATATGACAGCTTTTTAGTAGCATAAGGATCTGCAATAGCAGCTTCCCAGATACTTCTATGGGAGCGTAAGTTTATCTAACATCTGGTATGTTGCTTGGATTTTTCCCTAAGAGTTAAGAATGGCACAGATTTTTTTATTAGATGAAAGTTGCTGCATAAATAAAAAGCTTGGCTGACTTGGTTTAAAATAACTGTTTTCATTTATACTGTATTTTATTCACAATTTGCTCAATTTATTTTGTCTTTCCAATGGAATAATTTCTCACTAAAAGGAGGGGGGAAAAGTGAAATGAATTTCATTATTGTACCAAAGAAGCATTTTGTTAATATATTCAATCTGTGCTAATGGATTTTAACATGTTTTTACTATTCTGCAATGAACTGCTCATAAAGTTTTTAATTACCAAAGCAGTACCCAATATATACTGCAGAGTGTTGTTACAAAGATTATTCCTTTATGCATTTAATCTTGTCTCACTAATGTATCTACAGGTATCGGTGTTTCATTGATATAATACCTAATTCTATAAGTATATGTAATTCAGCTAAATTGCTGTTCCGAAACCAAGTTGCTCACATTATTTTTCAGTTAAAGAAATTAAGAAATAGCATGTAGCTCATATTAACCCTGCTATTCATCACTCAGTGCTGTGGGATATGTAGTATAGTTAGAGATCTGCACGGTAACTGCTTGAGGTCAGATAATATCCGGAGAATCCAAGAATAAATTTCTTCACCCTTCCCTCAATGATATGTTGTTTGCTCAATAGTGGGCTGTGTATTGCACTGTGTGACACAGTACTTTCACTGAAGTTTATGAATCATGTGGCATTTATCGAAAAATATTTTCTGTTTATATCATGCAGGCTTCTATCCATGCCATTTCCAAAGGAAGCAGTAATATTCCCATCCCCTTTATCCCATTAATACCCAAGTTAAAATAATCACCAAATGATGTGAGGAATTGAGGTCTCATTTTCTCTTGGCCATCCAAGAGGAGTTAAAAAAACATCCTCTACCATCTATGATAAACTCACAGGCTGGATCCTGCCAGGAACCAGGGAGCCCTCCCATATATCCTGTTGGTACCTTTAAAGCACCACGCAGACTCAGGCTTTGACCAGAGAGTTCTGGATCATTTCTGCAGTTATATTCCCCAGTCCTCATTCAGGAAGGCCCCACATCCCTGGTGCTCCTTGTGTGGGACCATATTTCTGTCATGGGATTCCACTTGGACCTCTCCCTGCCTGTGGCCAGGGTGCTTGTTTGTGCAGGGGCTGGCTGGAAGTGTAATTGTACCTTCCAGGTAAGCTGGCATGCATTATCCCTGAACAGAGGTCGCTGGGTGTTTGGTTAAGGCATAGAGGGCACACGCAATGATGTGGACTGATTTCCTCTGCGTCACGGTTCATCCACTTTCTTCTCCATTAAACCTAATTATGTATGTTTGACAAAGCATTTCTTAAAAAGAAAAAAGACACTATATGTTAATCTAAACACAGCAAGATACCTAGAATCACTCTTTTAAGTAAAACCTTCACAGGCCTCTAGAAAGATAATCATAGAACAAAAGAATGTTTTGGGTTGTAAGGGAACTTAGAGATCATCTAATTCCAAGCCCCCTGCTATGGGTAGGGATATAGGCAGGGATAATGCTGGATAATGGTCTCAAAGATAACCCAGACACAATCAAGCTAATGGTTATCTAATGTGTCCTCCAACCCTTTGATAATTTCCTTGTTCTGTCTGGAATAATATTTCATAATCTGAGAAAGAAAATCAGGGATCCAGCTTCCAGGGAAATGTGGATCTTGATTTGATGCTCATAAATGAAATATCATATATGTTTGGACCAACAACACAGGGGTCCCCATCTCAGTGTAAAGCAGCAAACCTAGGAAAGCTCTTCCACAGCGAGGAACAGAGCAGTTGCTGAAGAAGGAAGGAGACTCCTTGGAAAAAACAATAGCATCTTGAGAGAAAAGACAGATGAGTTTCATCCTCCCTTGGGAGGAGGATGGAATATTTTTCTCACAGTATAAGCCTCAGTATTTAACTGATTCTCCAAAGCAGATGCTTATCTCTGAAGAAACTGAGACACAGCACCACTCTGACAAGACAGTGGTGGTAGCTGCCAGCTGCATTAGATGCCCAGGGAAGAGTAAGATTTTATCTATATTCAACTGATGCACAGCAGCAAAGCAAGGATTATTTGATTGGATGTCTGGGATGTTTTCTTCATATCTTTAAAATGTAACTGATACTGCTAAGCACAGCCTGTGCTTGGTTGATTCAGTGCTCGAGCAATGGCAGGCGTGCAGCACATACAGCTCGCTGGCAGGGAGGTGCTGTGCAACCATATGGGGATTGCACACACTCAGCGTGTTAGGGGTGCAGCTGAAGTCAGATGCCATACATGTATCCAATACCAGATGGCAGCTCTGTTGAATCACAGGATACAGGGAGCCACTGTGTTAAATGCTGAGGAGTGGCCAGAGGCTACCTCCCCCCTCATCAGCTGCACACAGGGACAGAAGGCGGCTTCATTGCTGTGCTGCAGGGATGTGAAGTACTGGTGCAGGGTTTAGGGAGTGTGAAACAGCAGTCAGGATGTCAATGTTAAATTCTTACTTTTTCAGATGAGATTCCCCAAAGAAGTTTGGAAATGGGAATTTCAAAATGTAATGTTGAAAATTACTGACCCAACCTTTCCTACTAAAAGATGCACCAATGGTTTTTGCAACTTTTATGCATGCATCACCTGAGCAGTGACTGGATCACAGCAGTAATTATCCTGCTAGTCTTCCGAAGGGTTAAATGAGAAGTGTGACAGCCAGCTGAAACAGCAAAAGGTCAAAACTGAACTAACGATAATCATCTAAATGGGAATTTGAATGTAGCTCTGATGTTAATGCTCCTACACTTTTAATAAGTGCCATAGGATTTCTAATTATCTAGGAGCTCCACTTGTTCTTTTACTACTGTAATGACTACAGCAGAACAGTTCCTATTAGCACTATGCCAAGGCAAATGCTCCAAAGTTAATCACAGGGGTAAAGTGTCTCAACACCTAAGTCCTGAGTTGCGGTTTACTCTTCAAATATGGCAAAGTTCAGTTTTGTTGGTTTCCTTAATCACAGCTTAAAGACAAAACTCATCTAGTGTGTATTCATTTTGTATTAAAAGATATACTTGCATTGATTTTAACTTTTGTTCAGTGTCATCACATTAAGAAACTTCATTATTTCATTTGGTTTGATGTGATCTTGTACCACAGGGTCGATTTACAGGATCACTTTGACCTAAAGAGCTAGTTAAAAACAGAGTACTTTTGCTTAAGCTTTTGTTGTTGTTGCTTGGGTTCTTTCAAGTCTGCCATTGCTGAGGTCTGACTTAGCAAAGAATTGTACTGCTCTGGGTTTCCATGGGAGATGGGAAGCTCCACAGAGCAACATTTTTGTATAATAAAAATGGGCAGCACTAGTACAATCCAAGTAACAATAACCCATGGCTTTAAAGATGGTTTGATCCCAAAAGGTTTGATTTTGGGGCAAAATTAACACTAAGAAAGAGGTTGTTTCTGTTGTTAATTGCAGAATTGTCTGCAGTCTAACATTTTTGCCTATATGTAAAGTTGTCTCAATGCAGTTTTTGTTTACCTTTACTGAATCTTTGTCATGGTAGCTGTTTCCAATATTTTCTAATTTCATGCTGTTAATGTTTTTATGTAAGCTTTGCTATTTTGGGAGTATGAAAGTGGTGCAGTTCTGGCTCTGTAATTAAGGAGCTTCAGTGACCTCCTTTCTCTCAGCTGCTGCTCATGAGACTGAGAAAGGAAGGACACAAGCCACAGACAATACAGAACAAAACTTCTATTTATCAAAAACACCAGTCCTCAGGGTTATTTGAATGATAAAGCTGCAGTCTGTGTACAAAGCCTCATGCATCTGAAGGAGAATCTGTGGAGCTTTCCATGGTCCGAGTCTCCCTCTTGATAAACTGTGGCAAGAGATGCAAATACAATTTGTAAGCTCATCTTCCTCATGTTTCCGAGTGAATAGGGTTTCCATTATAGAAGAATGTGCAAAACAGTGAAAAATGTGGTGTTGATATTGTTGACATAATGTGGTGTGTAATCACTGTGAGTCAGCACTTCTGCTGAAATGAATTTATTTACATGCATTTGCCAACACTGAGCTGGTTTGCCATGTAGCCCAGGTAAATCTGAATTCTGCTGTAACAAATGTCCATGAGTGGATGCTAACACCTCATTGATCTGCTTCACATGATTAATCAATATCTCTGTTACACTTCTCTGCACCTCATGGTTTTACTTTTTTCCAGAATACCTAAAGTAGTCTGAAAGACGAAAGTGGCTAAGTATGTGGATATTTTCAATTAAGAAGGAGGAAACATGAAAGTAGTCAACACTTCTGAGGCATAGTTTTTGTCTGAAATTCAAAATGTCATTTCCTAAAGTATATATTTAATGTTCTACATTAGAAATTGGACTATGATATATTTTAGACATGCAGTAAGACAAAGTCAGAGCTCTGTTTGGTTTGGAGAAAATTTAAATTTTGCTTGCATTCATTTCTCAATATTCTAAAAACATCTAAGATTGTTCTAAAAATATCTAAGGAAAAAAATAAAAATATTAAGCTGCTTCAAAAATCTGTGATGTGCCCACATCTGGTAACAAGAAAATACAGACAATGAGCGAAAAAGACATATCAAGAAGGGCTAAAGACATTAAGCAACGGGCAACTTACTAGTTAAGAACTCTACAAAGAGGAGAAATTATGTTTGTGGGAGATATGAGGGAGAGTCATAAAAACATGGCTGACTAGGAGAAAGCAGATATGTGGTTGTGTATTTAATACAAACTGGTTTCATAATACTGAAACTGGAGAAGTAAACCAAACTACATTGAAAATCTACTAAAGACAAGAGAAATTTTTCCTGCTGTGCATAAGTAAACTGTGGAGCAACTTGCTCAGAATGTCTTGAATGTCAGGAAGTGTGATCTGGATGATTGGGTAGTGAGATGGATTGTGAACTGGCTGGAGAAAAGGAGCCAGAGAGTTGTGGTGAATGGGATGGAGTCTAGTTGGAGGCCTGTATCTAGTGGAGTCCCCCAGGGTTCGGTATTGGGACCTGTGCTGTTCAATATATTCATCAACGACTTGGATGAGGGAATA
>WKFP01015237.1:1591115-1612613 GCA_011057875.1 Pterocles orientalis | reverse complement strand
GAAAGGCTGAGAGAGCTGGGTCTCTTTAGTCTGGAAAAGAGGAGACTGAGGGGTGACCTAATCAATGTTTATAAATATGTGAAGGGTGAGTGTCAGGAGGATGGAGCCAGGCTCTTCTCTGTGACATCCAGTGATAGGACAAGGGGCAATGGGTTCAAGCTGGAACATAGGAGGTTCCATTTGAATATGACAAAAAACTTCTTTACAGTGAGGGTGACAGAGCACTGGAACAGGCTGCCCAGAGAGGTTGTGGAGTCTCCTTCTCTGGAGACATTCAAAGCCCACCTGGATGCGTTCCTGTGCGATCTGATCTAGGTGTTCCTGCTCCGGCAGGGGGATTGGACTAGATGATCTTTCGAGGTCCCTTCCAATCCCTAACATTCTGTGATTCTGTGATTCTGTGATTCTGTGAAGATTTGCATACTAAAAACACCTCCAAAAATTTTTTCAGAAGAGAGGTGCTCATCAACACAAAGAACCACAGCCGGTTCAGCTACGAGGTGCAAGCTGGGAGAGTACACTACGAAAGTGTGACGGTATGTTTGCTGTGTTCTGTACTCCTAGACCAGCTGATCTTACTGGCCACTGCTGGGGATATGGTACTGAACTAGATGCACCACCCATCCTTGTGTTCAGAGACTGTATTACAGATAAATATTATTATACAAATACTGGAGAAGGAATGGAATAGGTAAATTGATTCTAATTCAAAATGAGTTGTGCACCATTAGGTTTCTGCAGCCAGTTAACCTATGCCCAGGACTGGATTTCAATTTACAGTACAGTAAAATATACATTCAAGGGAAAGTAGATGGTACTACTGATAGCAAGGGTTAAATGAGAACTCGGGCCCTATTACCTGTGTCTTTTGAAATTTTCTCATTTTGATTAGACAGCCTCTACAAAGCCTTTATAAATTGTAAAAGACTGCAAAAATTAGATAGCAGATATGTAAATTGGAGAGCGTATGATAACAAAAAATAAAAAAAGAGTGGGCAAGATCTAATAAAAAACTCTGTCACTTCATTCAGTGTGAGAGGGGGAAAAAAGGGAAAATTCTGAAGGGGAAGACACAAGTTGAATTGGTGTCAAAATATTTTTCAGTATTTAGGGTAAAAACAGAAAGACTATAATTGAATTCATAGCTCAGTTAAGGCTTTCCAATTAATAGCTTATCAGTTTGCAGAAGATGAAACTGAGGAACAGGTAGAAGAAAAAAGCTGATTAGGATACATGCATGCACGTGCACACAGACACACACACACAAACCAGGGAGTGAGTGAGGCAGTAAGTTCAGCATAATGCAACCTAGGTTGAAAAGTTGTCTGATTCCTAGTAAAATATAGACTTAGGAAACGATTATTGTAATGAGGATTTCAAATACATGCACCTTCAATTAATTTCCAGTTTATATTTAAATACAAATAGTGCTTTCTGTTGATGCTAAGCACTTAAGAAAATCTCTCCATGGTATGCTAAGTGCAAGTTGAAAATCCTGGTTTCAGGACCTTCGGTCATTGTTATTATGGGATGTTATTTTACTTTGTGTCCAGCTGCTCCTGTAGTTTCTTTTATAAAGTAAGATAGAATCATAGAATCATAGAATAGCTAGGGTTGGGAAGGGATCTTAAAGATCATTTTGTTCCAACCCCCCTGCCATGGGCAGGGACACTTTCCACTGGACCAGGTTGCTCAAAGCCTCATCCAGCCTGGCCTTGAACACCTCCAGGGATCCACTACTTCCCCGGGCAATGTGTTCCAGTGCCTCACCACTCTCACAGGAAAAAGAGTCCTGAGATCTAGTCTATATCTGTCCTCTTTCAGCTTAAAACCACTACTCCTTGTCCTCTCACTACACTTTCTGATAGAGTGTTTCCCCATCCCTCCTGTAGGCCCCCTTTAGGTACTAAAAGGCTGCTATAAGGTCTCCCTTCAGTCTTCTCTTCTCCAGGCTGAACAACCCCAACTCTTTCAGCCTGTTCTCATATGGGAGGTGCTCCAGCCCTCTGACCATCTTCGTGGCTCTCCTCTGGACTTGCTCCAACAGGTCCATGTCTTTTTTATGTTGCAGGCCCCAGAGCTAGGCACAGTACTCCAGGTGGGGTCTCACAAAAGCAGAGTAGAGGGGGACAATCACCTCTTTCGACCTGCTGGTCACACTTTTGATGCGACCCAGGATACAGTTGGCTTTCTGGACTGCAAGCACACATTGCTGGGTCATGTTCAGCTTCTCATCAACCAACACCCCCAAGTCCTTCAGGGCTGCTCTCAATCCATTCTCCAGCCTGTATTTGTGCTTGGGATTGCCCTAACCCACATGCAGGACCTTGCAATTGGCCTTGTTGAATTTCATGAGGTTTGCACAGGCCCACCTCTCAAGCCTTCCCAGATCTCTCTGGATGGCATCCCTTCCCTCCAGTGTGTCAACCACGCCACACAGCTTGATGTCATTGGCAAAATTGCTGAGAGATATGTTTTATGACTTCAGATTGTCTTTTTAAGTTTATAATTTAATATAATGTGCAATATTTATTACTATAGCACTTATCCATCTCCTAAATGATTAATGAAAAGATATTGTGCTTCCACTGTTGACCTGGACCACCAATCTCTTTTGTAGCTGTTAACATGTGTGAAACATTTTCAGTAAGATAACCTTGCAACAGCAGACTTGACTTGTCAGTGAAGAGTAATTTGAGATGATCAAGTAAAGATCATGTCTAATAACTCTATCATAACATACTTACACAATGGCTTTAATGACTACAGAGAGCGCATTAGGAACCATCGAGGAAATGACATGTGTTTTTAAAGATTGTAATTTTAACTACCTTTTTCTGTAATAGATTGCAATGTCTGCAAAGCAGCCATCATGTACTTTTCATGACTAGGAAAGTATATGGAACATTTTGGTAACTGAAAATCCATCTTTATTTATTTTATTATTGAAAAAATAAAGATGAAAAAGAGAATAAATTGAGCTATAATGTTTAGACTAACACTGTTTTCTTAACTAACATCCCTTGTGAATGAACATAGTAAACTTGAACAGTACGTGTTTTCACCATCTGTGCTCCAGTAATGATAGCAGGCACCAAGGGAGAATAGGGTACTTAAGTATAGCAGGAAACATCAGTCTGCTGCTTTTAGCATGAGCCGAATTTTCAGCTTTTAGGTGCCTTGGTCTTAATTTATGTTCCATTCTTAATTAAATTGCCTTACTGACATGACTCTGAAACCTAGCTTCCTGTGCCTCAGCCTTAATTTCTTCACATTTGATTGATAATGAATGTGCTTCCCCATCATGTATTGTTTGGGTCTTGCGAAAGACAAATTGCATTACTATGGACTGCTAGAATCTGATTGGACAGATGAGCTATATTGACTATAAGATGATTTTCGTTAACTCTCATTTTAACCAACCAACATCTATCTAAAATTAAAGGTAGCTGAGTATTGAAAAAATTGATTATCATTCATCAGTGGAGAAAAACAGCAGCAAACTGCATTAAAATATACTTCTAAAATGAGAAAAAAAAGTTTAATTTGATTTTGTTTTCAAGTAATTCCTTTTGAGTTCTTGCCACTCTTGAGGTAAGTTTCATTTTTGTTGCTGCTGATATCAAAGAAAAAGAAAACAGCAGGTTCCTCCAGATGCCACTCCAGCATTTTTGAAAGGTAAGGATAGAGCAACAGAGGTGCAGGGAGATGCTATCTTTTAATCAGAGGCGGAAGATGAAGTAATGCATGAGGAAAAATTATGAGAAGTTAGACTTAAATTCAAGTACAATGTTTATCCTGCAAGACAGGTAGGTTTGTTACTTTACTTAAAAAATATTTGTTCAACACATGGCAGCTCAAGAAATACAGATTTCAAACATGTAGAGCTTCCAATGAGTGGATACAAGGGTCTGGTCAATGGATATGCTTAAACAGTAACATTTACCCTTATTATATTTGCTTTTTATTATCAGCAGAATATGCTGACACTATTGACATTGTCATATCCAAACTATGCTGTAACGTGAAAGTAGTTTGCAGTTTTCTCCACTTGTCATCTCTTAGTCCAAAAAGTGATGCTGTTTAAACCAATCTGCAATATTTTGATGACTCCAAAATTAAACAAACGAACAAACAAACAAAACCACAACTGAAAAGAACTTTTAAAATGATGCAGTTAGGAAATAAAAAATTCAAAGCATTTTTTCTGTATAATTCATATCTTACAAGCAGTTTTATCAAAAAAACCTTGATGCTGCAGTTGGTTTACTAATACATGTAAATTATGAGGAATATAATGTCAAAGTACTCTTTGTCTGTATCTGTCTGAAAGAAGACTGTCCATGAAATTTTAATTCTACTCCCTTCAACATTATGGTATAACCTTTAGTTTTATCATTGCATAATATTTATTGCTGTACATAACGTTTACATGTAGTATGTGAATGGAATTTCTACAGTCGTATTTATTCCAGCATTTCCTCATTTTTTAATGCATGCTTTTGCAATATCAATAGTTTGCTTTGGACTTACTTGAGTGTGTGTATGTTTTTGTATGGATGTGCGTTATTTACTAAGTCTGGTAAAAGGAAGCCAAACTACCCTCCATTGTGACATTGTCTTGTCATTCACACAGGTCATCTGCAAATATGAAGCTCATACTATCCAAGCTAACCAGATAACAGCTTTCAGAATTTTTCATTCCCTATGTGGAGCAGAACTGGAGAAGTGACCATGGGTTTGGTTTTCTCAGTTATTTGTTATCAGGAGAGATGAGATTGAAGGGTTTGGAGGCTGTTTTTGGGCAAGGATGGATGCATGTCCTAGTCACTGCTGATTTCTGCCTTGCATTTGCCCAGCTCAGTATATTCTCATTTGTCTTCCACTTTTGGATTCCTAATCCTGGTCCATTTTATTTTCTGATCCACATCTAAACTCTGCTCTTCTGGCATCTCAGCACAATTATGTGGACTTCCTTTATCTCATTCACTTAAGGCAATCTACCTCACAATCCCTTTGGTATTTGAGCACCTTTAGCTCGGCTCCATATCTTTAGCTGGAAATGCAGGTCCTGCTGCTGGTAGCATTCATTTACACAGATTTATCTCATACAAGTATAAAACGCAGGTATTGCTGAAGGACAGTAACTCCATGTTTGGAGTTACTCCATGGGGAACATACAAAAGGCAACACATATAAGTCCCAAGATGTGGGTGATGTTGCTACCACTGCTACCAGGTCTCCATTTATCCTACTTACCGGAGTACTATGAAGGTTCAAAACACCATGGTTGGGAAACCTCTGGCTTAGATGAACCCTATGGCTGAAGACAGGTCTGCTTATGTTTGCTGGAGATGTGCTGGAATAGAAGCTGTTTTACTCTTAGTGAAGAATTGTCTAGGACATTTTAGAAAGTTGTCCTGGATTTAAACATGGCCTCTGGTGTGTCTTTATTTCATCCATTTAATCGCGAGGAAGAAAAGAGTCAATGCAGTAGAGACTGCTTTTTGTGGGCCAACTTGTGCTATGACTTACCACATTAGGAAATTATAATGTTTCTTTCAGCAAAAATGCTGGTGATGGCATAGGTGTCTAAATGAGTAAGAAAGAAAAACCAACAAACCCTACCTCCCCAGAAAAAAACTGTGCTTGAACAAAATAATTATATGTTATGCCTAGAAAGAGTGGGGTAGATGTAAACCAGTTGGAGAAGAGAAGTTCTGCTCAGTGCCCTGGCCTGCTCTGTGAACTTGTCAAAATTATCATCTCTGTTGCTTTTGTTATTTATTCAAATGAGAAAGTATTTAAGCTGTTCTGTGCAACTTGCTGTTTGCACAAAGTCTGTCACAATATATAGGGGAACAAGGAAGATACTGAATTGAGATTTGACCTTCAAGACATGAAGCTTTGCCCTTGGGCAAATAAACAGACCAGAAGAGGAAAACAGAAGGAGCAGATGCAGCAGGAAAAGCCTGAGGGATTAGCCAATCTCAACAGGAGTTAGAACGTGTGAACAGTAGTTGATAGCCAATGAAAGAACTGTTTATGTCATGTGCACAGCAGCAAATGCTATAAAAGCAACTGTAAAAGAGCAATAAAGGGATTCTGATTCACCCTCTATTAGAGTCCGTGCCTTAATCCACTGCAACAATAAGAGAATGAATTTAGAAAGGGCTCTCTAGAAATCATGAGGTAGAATAAACATCATCAGACTACAGTAACTCCTGCTTTATAGTAACAAGCTTCTTCACAGCTTTCAGACATTGCTTCATTTTTCCCCTGCAGTCATAACTAGTTTTCTTCTTTTGCAGTCTTCTAGCTGTTCAGGCAATTCTTAGTATCATAGACCACCCCCTAGATGCTGGCAAAAAATAGAACTATGGTTTTCTTGATAATTCTCACATTTCTTTTCAAATAAGTTACCAGAATTGCTCAGGCATGCTCCTGTACTATATGCAGTTTGAAGCAACTGTTGTTTCCTGAAAGACATTTAAAACCAGATAAACATATCCTATTTTTTAGTATAATTAGGGTTTGAACTCATGCAAGGTTTGAGAGGTGTCCTTTTAAAAAAAAAAACCATAGTAGTTTGGCTACTGATGAGTATCATTCTTTTTTTTTTAAAAAAAAAAAAGCTTTGAACAGTTCTTTCAGTTTAGACTGCACTATAACTTAAGCCTGTAGACTATAAAGTAAGCTTCTGGATGCTTTCCATTTTGTTTGTAGGTGTTGGAAAATATTGTTAAGAGAGGCTTTTTTTGCATGGTAGGATGTTGAGCAAGAAAAGATTAAAGTGTTTAAGAGGAGCAAGTATTTCAAACTGTTATCAGAATAATGAAAGAGTATTGAGAAAAAAAAATCCCGCTGCTAAGTTAAGAAAAAAAATTGCTTTCATATAGTTTCTAAATTATCTTGTTGCTGCCACTAGTTTCCCTCTTAGCTGGGATGTCCATCACTGCTGAAGAGTGGGAGAAAACTGTAACAGACTTTGTTTAGCCAGAGCAAATTAAAATACCAATTGGATAGTAGTTATACATGTATAACGAGTAGACAGGGAACTGACAAATAATGGTATGAAATAAATTTCTGAATCTTCTGAAAGTAGAAGTTATATGAATAGCTACACACTCTCTATGTGGAACAGATTTTAAAATAACTCTGTCTTGCCTACAAAATTTGAGATGTTGCTTCCAATTGAAAATGTTCTCTTTGGCTACAGATTACACCCCCAGTATCAATATGGAACGAGCTTTCCTGTGTGTCTTAGGAATTCAGAGAACAGTACTAACAAGTGACAAATCTTCTGACATTACAGCTCAAGAGACTGTAACAGCCCGGTCAGCATCTTAACTACAGCTACTACCCTTCTGTCAACAAGTTTTCAGCATTATACTCCTGCCTTATTTTCTGTGACTGGCCTTTTTCAAGGTGAAAGGGTTCTTCACAGGATTGCCAAATAGAGATGAATAATTCTGAATGGAGGTTCTTACCTAGTGAGAATGGGAACAATCCTCTTCAAAATACAAAGTTTCTTGAGAAGTGGGTTTGGAAGCAACCATGGACCTTTTGCACATGGCTATGATGCTTTGTAAAATGAGGAAAGTAGAGCTACATTTCTTCACGAGATGGGGTAAGAAATCTTGTATAAAACCCTATCAGTGAATGTCAGGGAGGATGTTACAAGCAATTCTTACCATCATTGTTCAAGGATAACTTTATTTTAAAGATTGTGTGGTCTGCTTCTGTTTTTAATTATTTTATTAAAGAATACTATAAAGAATAAAAGCAATTTGGCAAGATCAAAGAATCCCAGATGCTATTATTGTAAAAAAGCACAGCAACCGATCAAAGAGTACCCCAATGAATTCACATACAGATTAGAGGCAAAATGAGAACAAGAAAGAAACACTCTTATTTTATTGTTAGCTTTTAGTGTAGTTTAGATAGAGAAATTACTGAAACTGATTCAAGAACATCATGAAAGCTGCTGCATTCTGTCCATAAAACCTAATTGAACTCAGTAAAAATTTTGTGTATAACCCCAACATAAGAAGTGTGAGTTCGGTAGTGATACGTTTGCTAACATTTTCCATTTGACAAAAAATTCTGTAATATGAGCAACAAAGTCAACTAACATGATGTTGTTTTAATTAGTGAACACGACTATTCCTGAATTTAATTATAATCTAAAAAAAATAAATTAACAGGAACAATCATATAGGAGTCTAAAGTTTAACTGAAAATCAGAAATCTACAATAACTTAAATTGTAATGTAAGATTGTTATTTTCTTATGAATGAACAGTTTGATTCTCTGAAAAATTAAAACTTGTCATGTCATCATAGTCAGGGATCTGAATAAACGTTTGCTTACAATTTTCCATTAGTAATATCTTCTCACAGAAAATCCCACTTCTGACAAAGACGATGTTGAAAACCTCAGTTTTACTGATCAAAACAGACAGTATGAGGAAAATAACAAAAAGTTTATCTCTCATTAATTGAATTTCAGTTGAAATATTTAGCTTTATTGCATGTGGAAAAATGAAGTATATATTTTGCATTTCTTTAAAAAATATATTAATATCCTTTCTTAAGACTTTGTCTATGGTGAGTTTCAATGTGGGTCTTTTGGACCGGCAGCTCTGTGGAAATATGTACTGCATAACATGCTGAGTACTGTAACACCCCAGCAAACCTCCCCCAGATAAGTGTCCAAGCCTCTTTACTTGGAAATAAATTCTTCCAGGATTCCCGCCCACAAGAAAACAGAAAATCCAGAATTACAAGGTCTATTAGACAAGAGACAGGTTGATTTGAGCCTCTATCTTGCAACGTCTTTCAGTGTTCTTTCATAATCTAACTTTTTTTTCCTCAGTGTATTTTTGTAAGACCGTCCTCTTTAGCAGTATGAATTTCTACCTGAAATTATTTTGATTAGTTTATACATGACGGAATTGATCTAGATTGTAATCCACAACCAACAATAAAATTTGGTTTTGGTCCCATTGTTTTCACAGCCTAGATGGGATGGACTATATGGAAATAAAGTAACAACACTGCTAATCACAATGTGTAATGACACATCTCTTATTATAGAAGGTACTAGCCAACAGCTTCCTTTCTAAGATTTCGTTTTCAGCTATTTCTAATTGAGGCAGGTGACCTCAGACAGCTGCTGATGCCCCACCCAGTCACTCATTCACTGCCCCCTCTCAGTGGGATGGGGGAGAGAATCAGAAGGGTAAAAGCAAGAAAAAACTCAAGGGTGGAGATGAAGGTAGTTTAATAAGTCAAAGGAAAAAGAACCTTCCCCTCCGCAAGTGATGCAAAGGCAATCATATACCATCTCCCACTAGCAGTCTCTGAACAGCAGCTAGCTTGGAAAAATTCCCCCCATCAAAGAAGGCCTTGATGCTGTGCAAGCACTATTTAGCAATAGCTAAAGCAATAGTGTGTTGTCAATCAACACTGTTTTGATCACAGATCTAAAGCACAGCACCATACGGGCTGCTATGAAAAAATTAACTCCATCTCAACCTGACCCAGGGCAATCTCTACCCCTTCTTATTCCATACCATTTGTATCATGCTCATGCCCTGCAATATTCAGTTGATTGTCATCAGCCACCACCATCCCCTTCCCTGTCCTTTGACACATACACAGATAAATTTACCCCACACTACTGGCCATCCCCACGAAAATGTACATTCAGTACATTTAGTCCATGACTTGGGCTCCATCTGTTATAATGATCATTCAGGACAGGAGGTATGCTGTGTTGTGTTGGAGTGTTGGGTTTCAAGAGCAGCCCAGGCTGGATCACTGCTGTACTTGCCTGTTTCCTTATGAAGTTCATCCTTGATTGGTTTGGATAGTTCCTGCTGTGGTACTTTTGACATGCAACTATGCAATAATACAATTATGACATCTTGCAACTCAACTCATGGTTTATTTTCACCCAAGGATAAATATCCTTGAGGTACACCTCAGATTTCCCCAACTTTCTACACTACCCTCCAAGTGCGCCCAGGTTCCTGAGTAAAAGCAATCCCATCAGTTTGCCTTTATCCTGAGGAAGGGGTAACTCATAGTCTTTCCCGGACAGTTCCAACCATGGGGAACCAGGGAGTCTTGGTTTTTGTGATATTGATGCTGATGCACCATCATGGCAGTAATCAACACCTGCTGATCTTTGACACGTAGCATACCCACAGCAGAAGGATCCACTGAGATGCCATGCAAGGAAGACTACTATTTAATCTACACCCACAGCAGCTACATCAAAAGCCCACCAGTGCCCTTTTGGGTCCCTGGAATACCTTCTCTGGAGGAAGTCTATGCCAAGGATACACAGAGCCTCTGGGCCAGTCAGAACAGGATGCTTTTGCCACACATTCCTCGGTAGGCTCGACTCAGCCTCCAACACAGTCAACTGTTGGGATCCCCCTGTCACTCCAAAAATACAGATGTGTTGTGCCCCCTTTCACCCTGATGGCATTAGGAGACACTGTGCACTGGTGTCCACCTTATAATCATGTGGGTCTGATGTCCCAGTCCAATAAACCTGGTTGTCCTTTTCCTCCACTTGGCCAGAGGTAGGACCCTTTTATTTGTGTCAGAGAATTCATTACCTGACTCCCATAATTACAAACCAGAAGGGCCTTCATCAGATGCCTTGAGGGCGCTGAATACAAGGCTCGGTAAGCATAAGCCAGTACCCAGCACAGTGCAAGAAGTTGTGTCTCTTTGGCATAGGCAAGGCATTCTTTTATCAAGTGCTGCATCACTTCAACAGGATTGCATGTCTGTTCAGGTGTGAAGGCACAGACTGTTGGAGGTGAAAATTGTTCTAGGTACCTCTCAAAATTGTCCCAAGCACCTTGCCAGCCATGACTCAACCGGCTCAGGGTACATCCCTGTGTCACATTCACAACCATTTGGTTAACCCTATAAAAAGCCAAAATCAGATTCACGACACACACCATTATGAGCATCCTGAGATGTTCAAAAAAGTGAATAGCCATTGTAACATGGCATAAAACCTCTACACCAGAGGAGAAAGGGGAAGTGTCATTCCTCAATTCCACACCAAGTGCCTTCTGGAGGAAAAGAGGAGAAAGGTGTAATTGTTAATTGTCTCCACAAGATGGTTCTCGGAATACTGGGACAGTAGCAATGCAGAGTCCAAATACCAGACTAGGCTCAAAGCCAGTGCTTTTATCATAGCTCTCCCAGGCAAAACAGAACAAAGTGATAAACAGCGTAGATAGCTTCTGAAGCAGTTAACAAACCCTGAAGTTTGATGTACAGCAAGAAAGGGAGCACACCACAGAGCAGTTGAGGGAGCAAACAAACCAGCATCAAAACCAAACAAGCCAACATTGCAACCAGCAACAATAAGTAACAACTTGCCAAATAACAGCTAAACAGGCGTAACAAGTTTAAATTCATTCTAGCACACTCTGATCAAATCTGTTGTTGTCACTAACCCCTCATGCACTACCCTGGGTGCCAAAAAGGACTGTGGTGGGTTAACCCCAGCCGGCAGCTAAGCCTCCACCCAGTCATTTGTTCACTCTATCACAACAGAGTTGGTGACTGGTCACTCTGTCACTGGACTGGGGGAGAATCAGAATTACAGAAAGAATAAAAACTCACGGATCACTATTAAAACAGTTTAATAAGTCAAGGGAAGTAGAAAAAACAAAAACAAAAACCCAAGTGATGCAAAGGCAATTGTTCACTACCTCCCACCCACAGACTAATGCCAGTCTCCAAGCAACAGCAACCTTGGAAAAACTACACTACTCTCTACCCAGTTTTATTGCTGAGCATGACGTTGTAAGATATGCCTTTGGTCCGTTTGGGTCAGCTTTCCCAGCTGTGTACCCTCCCAGCTTCTCATGCACCCTTGTTCTGCTCACTGGTGAGAAAAGACCTCGACACTGTGCAGGCACTGTTCACCAACAGCTAAAACTTCCCTGTGTTATCAACACCGTTTTGGTGGCAAATCTAAAGCACAGCAATGTACAGGCTGCTATGAAGAGAATTAATTCCATGCCAACCAAATCCAACAAAGTAATATTATCTGAAATGCTCTGATAATCAGCCTCTGTCTAAAGGTGTATTTTTTCTTCAGAATTCAGAAAAATCCTTATAAATGTATGCCTTTGATGAAGGTAAGTCTTTGAGCGAAAACAAATTAAAGCAGATGCTGTTTTTCCCCCTAATAACCAGTGTCTTGTAGATAATTTCTTTACATGGAAGACAGGAGATCCAATTTGTGTCATCAGAGAGAGGATTGTGAGACACCAGGGAGAAGAGAAACTCCGAAGAACTGCTAAGAAATTATACCATTAAATCACCATTGCACCTACCAAAGAACAGCAAATGAGTGTAGGATCATACATTCCACAATAACAAAACAGTTGAAGGATTTGGACAAGGTAAAAGAATAACCAAGGATGGCAAACATAGAAAAAAGAATTAATGGCCGTTATGAGAATAATGCTACTGGGGGCAGGGAGGCAAAGTTTGCAAAAACCAGACTTGCAAAGCATCCAGAACTGCAAGTTCAAGAAAGCAAACTGGCAATGTTCAGTATATTTCATGATAGAAAAAGGGATGAAGAGAAAGGAGAAGCAGGGTAATCGCATAATATTTTTTTGAACAAAATTTAACTATGTTCCTGACGCATCTGTGAGCCTAACTGCTTACCACTAAGCAGTTAGCAGAGGACTGAGCATTTGAGCTCACATGTCAATGTGAGACAGACCTTTGACTGCTTAACTTTTGTCTTCTTACACATTGTGAAATAACTCCCAGAAGAAAAAGTTTCACATGGTAAAACCATTGGGCAAGAAAAGAACACAAGATCAATTAAAGAATTCAAGTACTATCAACAATAGTATTTGTTTTAAAGATAGATTGAGCAATAATGAAATTGAAAATTATAGGGAAAGGAACTGTGAAAGTCTTGGGTAAAATGTCCTTTTACCCATTCTTTATTAACTAAAGCTAGCAAAACAAACTTCCATCTAAACTAGGACTTAAGAAAAATTCACCATAAAAAAATGTTGAAAGCTGAATAAGCAGAAACAAATACTCAAATACTCTTGTCTGGAAAAAACAGTATGGCAGCCTAAGTTGCAATCTGAGTACCTACAAGTCCCAGTTTTCTTTTCCAGAATGACATCAGATGTACTATGGCTTTAAGTGTTCCCTGATAGCTCACAAGAGGATCTTGAGGTATGATGCCAACAATATATCCAGGATTCATTCATCCCTAATAGATAGCCATTGATTAAATTACCTTTTGTAGTTGTTAACACCACTGAACCAGAGGTCTAGTTTGATATGCCAAGAAAATCCAAAACTAAAGAGTTAAAACCATTTATTTGGTTTGGTATGGCTGCACAAGGTGCTCTCAACCAACATGTACAAATCCAGCCCTACACTTATGTTCCCAAGCTACTAAGGATGAAAGAAAGCTGATACTGCTTTAGGTGGAGAAAAAGACTCTTGTCAGTACTTACTGCTCTGACCCATGCAGCTGCTTGGGTGTCTTAACACATAGCCTCCAGGGACTCCTGTTGGGAAGATGTTACCTTTCCCAGCTCTCTGTCCTCTTTTCCATGCATGGAAGCTTCCCACCTCCTGAGCAGCCTGGTAAGGTGTGTTTGTCATCTTACTTGCCCTGGCTTCTGGGAAAATCCCCAGTGCATAATAGTACCTAGGCCCCAAGCTGGCATACAAAAATGCTACCAGGGAGGTGAGAAAACAGTTTTGCTTAAAACCACAAATCATCTGAGTTGTTGAATAAGTTACAGCTCCTTCATGTTTTAGCAACTGACACAGAGATAGCTGGCAAGAAAACCATGAGGTAATTCTAGCAGGTAAGCAGGGCAGAAAGGTAGAGGGAAGAGTATACATGATTATTCTTTGAAAATTTTCCTTTCCTATTTTGCAGGTGTATTGTTTGTTTTCAGCTAGGTGTACCCTTCATAATAGTTACAATGTTGGCAATCCTCATGACAGACTTCTCAAATTCCATTACTTTTTCCCTTTCATCTTAGAGAGTCCCCAGGAGAACTGACTTTCTTCAGCATCTCAAAGTTGGACAGATGTGTTCCTGGAGATGATGATTAGAATATATTGTGGTCACTAGCAACTGAAGCTTCTTAATGTTCATTTTATTATACTTATATTTTGTTTTTTTAAGGAAAAAAGGAGTATTTAATGAGACTGAAGACAATACTACTAGAAATAATAAAAAGTTATCCTCTAGTATATTATGTCTATTAATTCTCACAAAATGTTATAGATTATGTGGTTTCTCTGTATGAAAAAATATATTTTGGACAATTATTTCACTAGCCAATAATTCCTTTTATTAGTCAACAACCTTAAATTTGAAAAAAAACCCAACAAACCACATCATGCTTGTGGGCACAAACCAGCCTCAGAAAAGTTTAAAGAACTATGAGTACATTAATAATAGTTCCCTTTGCCGCTCCTGCCATTTGGCATTCTTCTGAAATACATATAGCAGCCTCCCTGAGAGTCAAATTTAGACCTGAAGAGCCACTGATGAGGTGACTGTTATGTCCCATTTCTGCTTCCCTTCTGTGATGCTTCAAATGGGAAATACAGCATTTTGGGGAGTTTTTTGCTCCGAATGAGATGTTGGCTGTCCAGTGGGAAGATAAAGATTCCATTACATGTATTTTAAAAGCCTTTGAAGATAACCTTCATTTCCTAGCTTACATTTATTTGCTCTCACACGATGTCTCCTGTTTCTAAGGTTGAGCATGAGCAATTGCCAAATACATAATTAAAGAAGAGCAATGCAAGTGAATGTCAGGTCTAGAACTAGTGAATTCAGAGACAGTGTACTGTCTACGGGGGGGGGGGAAACAATCCTGAAATACAGAGCTGTCATACGAAGCTGAGGCTTTAAAATTACATACCGGTAATATTCTCACTGTCTTCAACAGTTGCTATGAACTTTCTACAAGTTGGCACAAAAATGCCATATTTCAAATGAAAGTTTGTAACTGTTAAACTGAACTCTTTGAAGTATTGCTATTACATCAAACATTGATTGACTGGAAGCTGCAGGCTTCTCATATTATCCATGTGCAAAATACAGCATGGCAGAGTCAACATAACCTTTAGCAAATTACCTTTACCACATATCTCTGCATCCCCTTAAGAACTTCCTCTAACAGTGAGGTGAGGGGCAGAAGGGCTTTTCACTAAGAAAAAGTTGGTTAAGCCACGATCCGCTTTAGATTCAGGTTTTAGATGCCGCAAACAAATCCTTACCAGATCCATAAAGAGTCCTGGTCCTCTCAACTCAGCCAGCCAGCCTTGAGATATAACTAGATGTACTGTGTTCAACCATCAACAAAATGCAAAGCTTTGCATAAAGTTACTTGGCTTCAAAGTATGTTTTCTAGACTCAAATATCGTCTTAGAGTTGAACACAACCAGCCATACTTTCTATGTTTAATTA
Source organism: Pterocles orientalis (assembly GCA_011057875.1). Classification (NCBI taxonomy): domain Eukaryota; kingdom Metazoa; phylum Chordata; class Aves; order Pterocliformes; family Pteroclidae; genus Pterocles; species Pterocles orientalis. Next base: position 1,597,094 of record WKFP01015237.1, on the reverse strand, counting down.
TGTAATAACAGCAGTAATAATAAGTGTTTATTCAGATTTGGCCTTTAGTTATTATTTTGATCATCTCAAGAAGAGTCCTTAAATGCTCAGCAATAATGACTACTAGCAATTATAGCTTGTGGATTTTTCTGACTGTGTGGCTTGAAGTGGGGAGCTTCTACATTCTGTTTGATTCCCTGAGCTCTCATCTTCATCCTCTGAAGAAAACTTCTGAAAAGCACAAGCTATTAAATATTGAATACTACTAAACTATAATAGAGCAAGAGCTCCAGCTAGGTGCCTTCTGTCCCTCCAAATTATTCTATGCAATTAATTCAAAATGAAGACAAGTTCTGTGAAACATATATTACAATAAATTTGGGGAAGGTCAGAACCATAGCTTAATAACAAATGGAAGCAAAAGAAACAGAATACCTGTTTCCTTAATTTTTTTAACTGAAGGGCTGCATCTCAGGAATAAGCCCATAGTTGCATCTCAGGCTCTGTTCTCCCCAAGCAACAGCAAATTTCACAACACCACAAATAGAAGAATTCTTGAGTTGTCATAAATTTAAACAGTAGGAGACTTTTTACAGTTCCCCTTATATCACTTGCTATTTCTTTTCACCATCTCTCTCCTTTTTCCATGTTCATCAAGGTCATTGTGAGATTTTTCTCTTTGATTTTAATTGGATCTCTGTTTGTATATTCATTTTTATGTAAATTTCAGGAGAGGTGATTGTATCTTCATTTCTCCAACCATCTGGCACACTGAGAAATACAGCAGCATTCAACACCTAAATTAGAAAAGAGGGGATTTCACAAGAGACCTTAAAAAAAGAAAGTGATTATTGACAATAGAACCTTGCAAATATTTTTATGAACATATGATGTGAGTTTCTGTCATTAAAGATTTCTAAAATGGTTACTTTTTCAGTAAGACATCCCTTGCATGCCACTAGTATGCCTTTTTTCTGTTGTAAGATGAACAAGTAGAAATATCTCACTTTCTGTTCCCTTTAATGACTTTAGGTGCACCATTGTACATGAATGAAAAAAAAAAAAAAGAAAAAAGAGTGATAAACCATTAAAAAACCCCACAAAAATCCCCTATATTTTATGGTATTTTACATGCACTGCATTCCACTGAAATAAATTGTAGTAGCCTAGAAATTACATAAGTTTTCAGCTAGTAACACAAATGAGGCCAAAACTGGTCACAGTCAGAAATAGGTTTCTTTCATAAATTAATCTACTAATTTGTGTTGATAGGTCTTTAATAACTTTTGCATAACATTTTATGATAATAGACTCCCATAACTACATCACCTCATGAAGGTACTACTACATTTCTTCTTGTTATTTGAAAATTATAATTCTATAGTAATAGCTATATTTAAATGAATTATACAAAGTGCATTGTTCTTCTAAATGAGGCATTATTACATGATTAAGAACTGGAAGGACCGTGATACCACATATGCACTTGCAAATTGCAACTGACTCTAACTTGCACTGGAGTAGAGCAGTGTCATATCTAGTCACTGGTAATATTATTTTGAGCTTTTATGTTAATGGCATACAATCCAATGCTAGTAAAGGCAACACTGATGTAATTCTTCATGGGTTAAATTCGGTCAAAACACTTGGGCAAAACCAGTGCTATACAAAATAGAGACTCATATACACAAATGAAGGTTGGAAATACCTTTTTCGAAACCATTAGTGAAGCTATTGTTCTGTAATCAACTAGAGCTTCTCGATCACTCCAGAACTTTAAAGTGTCTAGAAGGAAAATTCATTTTCTTAGCAGGATCTCACCCTGCTGCATTCACCTGTTAGTCAAAATCTCAAGCTGCTTGACTACAGAATAAGAAGAATCTATTTTAACTCAAGTTTAAACTTTCTTCAGTAACAGTAGCATACTGGACTGTTTGACAGACATATTTTCCACTACTTGTCTGGGAAAATGTCTTTGTTTCATATTGGCTTTCTTCCTACAAAAATTATTTAAAGACATCTATTAAAACAAAGCTTTCAAAAAGATCCTCAAAATAAAATTTAAAGTCTACCCAATTTTCTCATCAGAAATATACAAAGTGTCCAACAGGGTAAGCAGATAATATAGGGCACAGGAAACAAGATACGGTAATTGACACCATCTGTCTCACTAAATATAAAGCACATTTGCGTGTGGTTTGCTGTCTCTCTTTCTGATCTCATTGCAGTTCCAAAATCTGACCATTCAAGTAGACAAAAAATTGTCTGATGCATGACAAGAAAAATTTAGACGAACTCATTCCAAGATGAGTAGGACATGTTCTTAAATTCTTTCAGAGCATGGGGAGAAGAGAAGATCAGAGACAAGTGCAAGAATAGTTGACCCTTTTTGGCTGCCTCTGATGTTTGTCTATCCAGACACCCTAAAAAGCAGCAGCTGACCCGGCAGTAATTCTGGTGACAACCTAACCTATGGGATAGAATTATTTTATTGAAGCATGCATTACTGTCATTGCTGCTTTCATATCCATTAAGAGAACTGTAGGTCTGACACAGACAATCACAGCTCATCATTCTGGTGCCATCAGAGTGCCATTAGATTTGATACAGCACCATAAAGAACTAAATTCAAGAGCAGCATCTTGAATGCTTTTCTCTTCCTCCTAGCATTTAATTTGCTCTCCATTGGTGATATGGTCAGTAGCTACTATATAAATTGCAACGTTCAAATACTATGTACACATCATGATCAGTGTATTTCACTAAATATATGACCAGCTTCACAATGTCATAATTTACAGTGCTGTTGCTTTGTAAGTGCAAAGCCATGCACAAAATTTCCAAACCGGAATTAATCAGTAGCTCTTGACAATAGGTATGGGTTTACTGCTGGTGTTTTTGCTGTCAGTTTGATTTGGTTCAGTCTGGTTGCTTCTATCTCTTCCTAGTCTCAGGAGAAGAAAGAAACACAAATAGTTGTTCAAGCAGAATATGTATAAATGCATACAGTATATATATTGTATATATACTAAATAACTTGGGTATGTACTAAATAACACACTAATGTATGTGTCATATATATATGTAATATATATACATTATTTATAGAGTAAATACTAAATTTATATATACATACTGTATGCATACTATACTATTTATATTATACTATAGGTGCATGCTATATATAGCATAATGTATAGTGTGCACCTGAAGATATTCTGAATATAGTATCTGCTATATAGCAGCCATATAGCGCTACCTTTGACTACATGATAGTATAGATGACTCTTGACTGTTTTTCTGTGAGAAAACAGAATTTATATACATAATGAGAGCTATTTGAGTATATTATCAAGGAAAATACATACCGTTCTGCAACCTCAAGTTGCTAACATGTATGTAAACTCTGTATTTAAAAAAATTATTTACTTTAGTGAAAATGAACACGTTGGGTTCTTACCAGAACTATGAAAGTCAATTTTTAGATTTCTCGGGTAAAAAACAGCATTTTTTTTCAGAAAAATTTTGTGGTATGACAGTTCAGTGAACAGCTCAGTGTTCTACCAGCCATTTCAGAAGTTTCTTTTGCAATGAAATACAGAAGATCTTGAAAAACAACATAAAAGAAATATAAACTTAATGGAAACTGGGATTTTCAGAGCTAGCTAATATGTACATGGAATTCTTGATTGAACTGTGTACTTGTACAGGGTTATTAACTAAAACTCTAAGAGTCTTCTTGCATTGTAAAAAAATCAAAGGACACTAATGGAAAAAAAAGGAACTAAAAGCTAGATTAGTCTTAATACTGAAGGCACATTGAAAATAATATTATACTGGACACTAGGGAAAAATGAGTTATGATACCTATACTGGTCCAAAAACTGTTACTAAGGAATCAGGGACTACTGGCTAGTATACAAAGAGAATGAACTAGAAGTGTCGTTTTAGACTAACTCTTCAACAATTGTTTTTTCTTTAAAGAAACAATTATATCTCTCATTTCAGTTTTCTAATGGAAATGAAAAGAGAGTGTAATAACTAGAGCTGCCCTAATGAATCTCTACATGAAACTCACCATAAAAATATGTAATGGTTGCCACATTAAAATTTATAATATTTTAAATAAAATCAGCTTCATAATGATAATAAGATATTCCTTTGCTCTGAACACATTAAAATATTCAACAGCATGGTTAAGGGGCAGCAGAAACTAAAAAAACTCTGAGATATTACAAACACAGGTTATTTGATTGACAGAGCACTTTAACATAATTTTATGTTATATGCTTTCTATGACAGGAACAAGTATTGGCTACAAACCTAATTCTGGCATATACAATTTTCCAGCTTATACCAAAAATTATCTCAGAAATTACATTTATTCAAAGCATAACCTGCAGACTGTATGTGGTTGATGTTTCTATATTGGCAAGAGAGCCCAAAATTTATGATTTACACTCTCTGCCACAGGTTAGGCAGACAGGAGGCTGATATACTAGATATGACTGCTATTGTAAATTTACTTGGCATTTAATTTTTCAGTCACACTGATGGTTATTTTCATACATCTTCAATCCAACATTTGTCGTTAAATCCAATTAGTTTGATTGGCAGATTTAGCTTCCCAGTGGATCTTTGTCAATATTATGTAGCAGTAAACACCTTGAGAGTCTGTTTCAAAACTTTCCTCAGTTATTTGCTTTTTCCTCACCCAGCTAACTATCGATTAGCTGCTTTCATACAGCTCTCACCCATCAGTAGAGGAGATCAGGCCAGCTGAAGTACGTGGTGATCAAAATCACCCCTTTGCTAATGAAAACTGTGTACTATTTCGAAAGGCAGGAAATGCTGTCAGGGCCCAGGTGTCTCGGAGGTCAGCAGCCTCTGCCCAAGGCTGACTCTGAGATGGGGTCCCATGGTCTGGGGCCTGGTGCTGAGGAAAGCAGCGGGGCAGAGCATTGGGAAGCCTGTGCTCTGGGCTGGGAACGGTGCCCTGAGGTCCTGGGTCTGTGAGTGGGACACCCACACCAGCCTCAGGGCCGTCCCATCCCCATGGCTGTGCCCAGTGGTCCTGGGTCTGCTGCAGGCCTTGGTCACTGGCCTCAGCCTGGCTCTGCTCACCACCTCTGGCACAGAGGGATGGAGCCGGTGGGTGAGGTCCCTGTCCTGCTGCGGCCCTGGCTGCACTCTGGTCAGTGGTGCTTTGAGCTAGCTCATCACTGAAAAGAGACAGTAGCACAATACTTCCATGCCTCGTCACTCAGGAAGGAGGACACAGAGCTGACTTTGATCTTAAAGTAAAATATGGACAGTTTAAAAACTACAGTTTACCATGGAGAGGCACCATTAAGCACTGTGTGTGTCACACGGGCCAAGACTGATGCAACACCTGGGAGTGCTGTGGGAGCCTCTGGCTGTCCGGCTCTTTCTGTGCTGCTCAGAGCTGTGCACGCTTGTTTCTCATGTTACGTCCATTTACACTTCCTCTTGCACCCCTCCCCTGCCTTCCCCCAGAGATTTACCATTGCATTACTTTTCTCTTGCCGCCTCCTTCTCTTCGCACTCCCTCAAGGAGACCTCAGGTCCCTGCTCTCCACTCTGGCCTCTGCGTTGAGCAGCTCAGCTGTCCCAAGAAGTTTCTGAAACTAAACAGTTAGAATCGGTGGTCAGGTTTTCCTGTTTGTTAGTTGTTTTAAGTGGTGTCCTGCATTTGCAATGGGATAAAGAATCCTCTGTGGAGGAAACTCATGCAGTGTTGACCTCTCACAAGAAGGCCATTTCCCAAATTTGATTTCCAAAAAGCTGTGCCCTTCTGTCCAGCCTGAAAAAGAGGGAGATGGTGGATCCCTGGAAAGGGGCAATTCTGTCCATAAAACTCTATACTGAAATGTTCCTTTGGTTCTCCTTGAAACAAAATACTAGTCAAAGGGGATTTAGAAAAAAGAAAAGAAGAGAAAAGGAAAGAAGCAAAGGAATAATGGGAAGCGGAAGGGGAAG
>WKFP01015237.1:1566759-1590033 GCA_011057875.1 Pterocles orientalis | reverse complement strand
AAGGGGAGGGGAAGGGAAAGAAGAAGCTTGCTTAAAAAGAATTTCTGTGTGATTTTGGTGGGGTGTAAAAGGAAGTAAGTGCTGAAGAATCTGTCCTGTGATGCTGATATAAAGGGAAAAGTAAAGCAGGTGTTGAATTTCTTAAAGGCAATATTTTTAATTATTTTTACTCATAAACTAATTAAGGGATTTACATACAAATGATCAGGAATTTCATTCTGCACTCAGCAACACACATGATGTCTTTTTCACACATAACAATGAGAGTAAACCCTTGATTCAGTCTTAATTAGAAAGCTACAGCTAGTTCTTATATAGTATTTTGTTTTCTGGACATAGTGGGCAGAAAGTTGTGTAATAATTAATGCTGCATTACTGTGAAGGATCTTCAATTTATAGAAAAGGTCAACGAAGTGAGTCAAAGAAAGGATTAAGTAGTAAGAGAAATGAGCTTACGTTTATGAAAACACAGGAAAATTAAGTGCTGCCATAAGATAGAGGACTCCACCAGAAAAAAAATTTTTGCATTTACATGCTACATAAATTGGTGGTTGAGGGGGGGTCATGTGGCATGTTTGTCTCCTGAATTGCTAAAATATTACGTTCATAGATCAGCTGTGTGGGTTCTGAGTAACATTCAACAGAGACACAAGTTGAGGATTGTAGTAGGCTTGCTGACAAAATAGATTAATATATTACTTTTTCTTTAAAGACTGAACTCCAGATTTTCATTAAACCACAAGAAAAATCTGTTAGAGGGCCTCAAACATGGGTCTATGGTGATTTGTCTCCCTGAACTTGTGAGAAGCCGGGAAGAGAAATAATATGAGACATGATTAAAGGTAAAGTACAATAACAGATCTGTGAGAGGAAACTTTATTAGCCTTTGTTCCCACTATAACTAAGCCTCTCATTTTTTCAGTGCCAGTTCCTTGGGATTGATTACTGTAAGTGCAATAATAATGATTTGTGAATTTTTGCAAGGAGTCAGGTTATAATATGTCATATTTTAACAAGAATATAGGAAAACACATTTTTTTTCCCAACAAGCTTTTTTTTTTTTTTAAATCTTGTCTCATTTGTGACTGTTCAGGTAACAAATTGATCATCATCATTCAAATTTATGAGGTACTGCAAAAATAAAATTGGAATAATGCCATTTCTAGAGTGCTCTTTGGTATGGGCTTTAGTCCTCACACTCTAAGATGAAGTGGAAGATTTTATTTTACCTTTTTTACAGGTGGCATTTATGTATAATCCAAACATTAACTAATACCACCACCATCCTCCCCCCAGAACTGAGAATGTAAATATACTTACTAAACTTGGGACAGTGTTATCCAGACACAGCAACGTTTATAAGCATTCCCAAGTCGTGGAGAAAATGTTTCTCTTTAGTTATGAGAAAAGTTTATGAATACAATTTGTGGAAAATTGCTTTTGATACAGAGTTAATGACACCTAGAGCGGAAAACTGAAGGTTGTACTAAAAAGAACTATTAGTCTGGAAGATGATCACTAACAAAACTCTTTAAGCAGCAGTTATTTGTCTGATTATACTCAATATTTTGATTGATAAAGGGAAAAAATTATTGTCTAGTAATAAAACATTCTAGCCATCCAAAATGAGAAAGCAATGGCAATGTAGAGGAGGGCTAGAAAATTAAATGAGATAATCCGAAATACCTTGCACACTAGAGTAATAGAAAAGGAACAGTGTTCTAGCTAAACTCAAGGACATACATAGGGTTATTAATGACCAGAAATTTTTCTATAAACTTGCTAGTTGGTTATGACATAACCGGAGGACACATGTGATGAATTAGCCCAGCATGCCTATTGAGAGCTGTCATACTGCCATTAGAACAAACATAATCTTAGGTATTTATCAAAGACAAACAGCAAATCTGATGCTATCACTTAATACACTTTATTTGACATACTAAACTCAAAAAAGATCTCTTGTGTTAAATCCAATTCAGTGAGACATATCCAAAGAAGACCTGTTAGCGTGATGCCTAGACCAGGCAACCTGACAGCACTTCCTAAGTCTTTTGCAGAAGGACAGGAGGTCAGTTTGCATATCCTTCAAACAAACCTGGAGTCAAGATTAACATTTGTAGCTTGTAAAGTTTGAGAAGCAGAACATATTGTTTCAAACCTGGGGCAGCAGCAAACTGGCTACTCATCTTCTGCTTGGCTTGGAGCTCAGGCAGGACAGGCTCATGTCTGATTCTGAGTCAAACTTTTCCACGTATTGCGGGCCTCCAAAGTTACAAGATAAGCTTCACTCGTCATGATAGGAAAACACAAGGTTTTCAGACGATTAATGACAAATAACAAGCACTCTTGTTAGCAGATGACTGTTCTTTTGTGGATGTAAATATGGATATTCACAGAGAGAGCAGCCATATGTATAAGTTATTTCTGTGCTTCCGTGATGGATCACATTTTAATGCTTGGAGTTTCTTTAGATCAGAAAAAGCAAATCTGTGTGCCAAAGTTACACAGATGTAATTATTTTTGTGTGTTCCTTTTTAGTTCAAACCCTATCCTCCTACCCCAAAATCTTATTTACCCTTCTTACTTTGTTTAAAAGAATGATGTTGTACAGATGAAACAGAATTTTCAAAACTGGACAGGAAGAATTAATTCTTTTTGCTTTAATACCAATATTTTAAATTAATTTTGTGTGCGTATGTATTTGGGCATTTGTGTACATGACCTGTACCTATGTTAAGGACAGAGGCAGGTATGTGCAAGGGAGCGCATCTGCGCAATGCACATTTCAGGTACAAAGAACAATTATTACTTCTACGCCTCTGTCTTTCTAACATTTTTGTAATTCTGTTTCTTCTGGATATATTTACTGCTTTCAGCCATTTTAATTTATTCTGAAAAAAAGGATTTCTAAATTGAAGAGTGTGGAGCAAAAAAAAACCCCAACATTCTGAATTGAGTGGACAGAATTATCCTAAGTTTTTGCTGTCTTATAGTTTCTTAGACCATTAAATCCAAAATTTGTAATTTTTTGAAGGTTGATAATACAGTCTACAAATTGCAATAAAGCCTAGATGTTATTCCAAGGATGCATCAGGCCTTGTCGAGGCCAAGAAGTAGATCTGCACCTGCAGGACAGGAAAGAGAAAAGATTATCTTTTACCTCACTGAAACCATTCATAATTCTTTGAGAGAAAGGTTTATGTTCCCAATGGACTCCTTGAAGCAAGGGAAGCCTCATACTATTTACTTGTGCCTTCCAGAGAGTACTCCAGGCATGCTTCTGAAACAAGAGGCCCATGACAGGAGCCTACAGCTGGAACAGGGACAAAATAGACTGTGAAGCATTCAAGTAAAACTAGTCTGTATTTAAAAGTCTCTGCTGGGACACTTGTTTGGGCCCTTGGGGCCCAAGAAAAATTATGACAAAGAAGCACCATTTTCAGATGGAATATTCAAACATGTAATTTGTAATCCCTGAGGTGTAATTTTAGTTTGGGAATTAATATTCATTTTCCTTCATTAAGTATTTATTTTGGAAAGGTGAGTTCCTTTAGGCAGAACGATGGTTTGATAATGCAAAAAACCCCCCAAAAAACAAAAGGAATATATGTGAATAAATGTTATAGGAAATAATTTAGTAGACTCTTAACAGTTAAAGATTAAGAACTCTCTGTGACTTTTGTGACCTTGGGCCTCATTTATGACTGGCAGACATTATTATTACTACTTTTCTTAAAAGAGTAATTTCCACTTCAATTTTTCCATGCTAGGTTTGTGGTTAGAGAGTAATTATTATTATTATTGCTGAAAATGGAGATAATTCAGACAGTGCTGTTGAGCTGTAGAACTTTAATTTAAGTATTAATTATGTTTTCAATCCCTCCCATGTCCCAATCATTTAAATGATGTCTCTCTCCTAGAAAGAATAGCTTCCTAACCAAATCAAATGTGAATTTTCTGAAAGATCAATGCAATCTATTGCAAAGAAGCAATCTGAAAGCAAATAATGGTACACTTGGAAGATATTAATTGACAAAGTTGAAATTTTAGAAGAGCTCATTGGGCTCTAGCAAATTTACAGGCCTATCAAAGTGAACTCCAAATCTATCTTTTAGAGATTTTTTGACATGCTCTTCCCTCATAATATCCTTACTAGTTGCAGTGTTGCTCAATCAATGCAGACACAACATCTGACTACCAAGTCCAGATTACTTATTCCCACAAACTAAAGCTATGATTTAGTACTCTCTGTCTTCCAGCAGGAAAAGAAACTTCTTTTTTTTTCTTTTTTTTTTTTTCTGTCTGTTGGGCCAGAAAAGCCAGCAGAAGAAACTGGTTTTGGCTCTAAACTAACAAACCCCCCCCCTCCAAAAACCCCCCAAAAAACAAAGAGTGCAACTTTTAATGGAAATCCAAGGAATAGGAAAACTTGTGAATACTAGGGAACTAAACCATGGAAACACCAAAATTTTAGGGTGTTCTGTTGCCTCTTTGTCTTTCAGTTGTTTTCTTAATATCTTGCTCCCACTTGCTCGTTCATTTTATATGAACATTGGAAAGCTGAATGTTCAGCTTTAAAAGAAAAGTCTTTTAAAGGTACCCAATAAGGTTGTGATTGATATTAGCATTCATAAACTATCTTAATTATATATGAAAGAGGAAAAAAATTAAAACCCTCAAAATCCATATTTTGAGACTGAACCCAAAACTGCACAGTAACTGTAAGAGAAATACATGGCAGAAGACTACTCACAAGACATTACTGACATCCCTTTCCAATCATAAAAAAAATCTACAAAACCTAAAGGTGAGTGGGACTCTTCAAAGAGGAGTAAAAGAGCAAGAGTCTTTAGAGGGAGGTGTGTAGGTGTGTTCTAAGGAAATACAGGCAGACATTCTGGCAGAAGTCACAACATTTCTTGAAATTTGGTAGAAGAAATGGTTTCATGCTCACCAAACAAACAAGTTTAGAGATAAGCAACGTTTTCTCAGCCCTGTCCTGGGTTAAGCTAGAAGTTAACTTTCTAGCTAGCAAGAGGCTGTGTTTTGAATTTATGCTCAGGAGAAAAAGCTGATAAGAAGGGAGCGCTTATAATTATTGCTAGGATACTTCAAGGTCCTGAGCCTCTCTGATCTCCACAGGCAGGTTGGGGGGGGGAAGGAGGGCCCAGAGCTGGCTGTTAGGCCAGGATTCGTTCTACGGTTGCTAGATTGAGAACCAGAATAGCCAGTAATCTATTCCACAACATACATGTTATGCCCAGTATATAGGTAAGGACTCCCAGAAGGATCACTCTCTTTTGCCTTTTGCTTCCTGGTTCCAGTGACTCTGGGTTTTGGTCCCCTCTTCTGGCTCTATATCGCTCCCCCCCCCCAGCCCCTCCAGGATCATTAGCTGGGGCCAGACACAGACGCTCAGACCTTTATCTCCATTCTGTGAGTTTCGGCACCCTCCTTCTTCGGGTGGATTGTTAGCTGGGCCAAGTGGTCATTTTCCCCGCACTCTGGTCAGCTCTCAGTCTGGAAGGCTCGGACTATTATCTCTGTTCCGTGAGTGCCTCCGGGAGCGGTGCACCCCCCTGTCTGGGGGAATCGTGAGTGTAGTTCTGGGATCGTTAGCCGGGAACAGGCTGAGACTTTGGTCATTGGGTTGGGGGGGGGGTCACTATTCAACACTAGAGGATCTGCCAATCAGGCTGGCCCTGCCCAGTCAGAGCCTTTACATACTACCCCTTTAACTGTCTCCCCTATGATTGGGTGGGGGCGGGAATTGTGTGAGCAGGTATGTGTGGTTTGGCCCCCAGCCAAGGGCTAACCCATCACAAGCCCTTAATTGCTAATATAGATAACTAGAGTTTGCTGCAAAATAGCAGTGGTTCTTTGTTTTGTTTTGTTTTGTTTTGTTTTGTTCTGGTTTGTTTTGAGGGGATAAGTAATTCTTGAAAAAAGAAACCTATATTGGATGACTGTAAAATAGACCACTGTGCAATTTGCTTGTATAACCCGAATGCTGTAAAATATTGCATTTTGTCTTGTTTAGGAGGAGGAGGAAATACCCAGAACTAAAAGAGGGTTGTCATTGGAAAAATCTCAGAAGCTGCCTGAAGATACAGAGGAAATTCCCTTTGTGAGCAAGCCATCTGGCAGGTCGTGCTGAGTTATGCCAAAAAAAATAACTGAAGCAATCATAGCACAGCAGGGGGAAAACTTGCAAGTATGGGTGTTAAATCCAGCTTTATGTTCACAGTGGTTGACTAATACAACTTACTGAGAGCTGGGTCCCTACACTACTACCACTCTGGAGATGGACTACTGTCAGGGAACAGAAAGGCACTGTGGTCTCTGTTTTCTTAGAAAACCACACTAAAAATAATATAGTGGCTCAAATCTAAGGTTACCCACTGTCTTTTCAAAGAAAAAAAAGAACAATTCATATCTTAACAACCAAGCAGATAAGTTGGCTGTTAACCTGAGGAAGCTGTGGATGCCACATCCCTGGAGGTGTTCAAGGCCAGGCTGGATGAGTCTTTGAGCAACCTGGTCTAGTGGAGGGTGTCCCTGCCCATGGCAGGGGGGTTGGAACTTGATGATCTTTAAGGTCCTTTCCAACCCAAACCATTCTATGATTCTATGATTCTATGACACAGTATCAGAGCTGTGAACCCCCACTGCTTACAGATGGAAGTCCTTTGACTGGTGGTAAGCTCTGAAGGGTCAAGTGATGGAACAAAATGGAACAGGATTGGGCTGCACAACTCCAGATCTGCTAGGTAAGGGAAGGCAATATGCAGAATTTATCTCATGTATGAGTGTGCATGTATGTGTACATTCTGGCTATTTTTACCTTTGGTACCTGAAAAATGAGAGTCATCTAGACTTAAGGCCAACATACTATTTGCTAAGGTATTTCCAGAGGAAATAAATTTACTCAGCTATTCTGTTAGCTTTGTCTTAGTAGTTGAATGCATCATCCAGTTCCTACCAAATCTGGTGAGGTAAGTCTCAGACACATTAAGTTCTAAAGGTTTTGTGAGAATATGTGACCAGGTAGAGAAGAAAGTACATATTAGTGTCACTGACACATGGAAAATCAGCAGTATAGGCTACTAAGCAGACTTTACACAGAGAGTGCTTTGGGAAACCATACACATAAAAATGTGCTGCTCATGGAACTGCCTTTACACCTTTTAACTGAAGGAATCACTTCACAGAAAAAGCCAAAAAAAAGGGGCTGCAAGTAAGAAAAAACAGAAGGAATTTTGAATCTTATTCACATGTAAAAGGAGGGAAGCAATAGTTAATGTTTTGATAGTCTGTCTTGCTCAAGCCTGCATGATTAAAACAAAAACTGGAGAGTAAGTAGCTCAGTCTAATACAGAGTTATGACAGATGAGAGCGTGAAAGAATAATATTCGTGCCCTAATGATAACGTTGGAAGCTGCCAGGAATATCTGTAGTAATTAAAACTCTGAAATATATTTGAAAATCAAGCAGAAGTCTTTTGAAATCTTACAATTTGGAAGGGCAGTTCCATCACAGTTACCATATTAGCAGACATGCTGGAATTTACCGCTTTCTGCTTTACTCAGGATTATATTTAGCCTTGAGTGTGTTAGTCTTTGATCTGGAATCTCTTATTTTGTTGCCAATTTTTACAGCATGTTGTGAAGTCTGGCTGTTTTTCTGGCCTCCAGAAGAAAGCAGGGAAAGGGCATGAAAGCAGATATCAACCTCACCAAGAAAAAAAAGTAAAACTGCATGATCAGTTTTGAAGTTTATGAGCAATTAGGATATCCAAGCGTCACGGTGGTTACAGTCAAAATCATCACAGCAACATTTGTTGAGAACCAACAAAAGTTAGTCTTTATAAGAAGCTACCAGTGGATCATTTGCGTAATGACGTAAATACATAGTCTCTGGTGAGATATTTAAACAGGTTAAAAAACGGTCTAGGACTTTCATAAATTAAATAGAAATTAAAAATCCATTTTATCTGATCTGAAACATGTAAGTGGGCTTTTGGGTAACTACAGTTAAGATACTGCCTTTCATACAGTTTATGAATTATGATTTTGTTTGGTCTAGAGATAGAAACTTTTTAAAAGAGAGATCACAGGTCAAGTAGAGAAATGAAAGAGGAGCTATAAAATATCAGTCATAAGAAGGATTGGCCACCTCTCTTTCTTTAATTTTTTGTGTCTGCCTTTATGTACTATATATCTCAGTCTTCACTAGTGCCCAGACTGAAGAGCTGGAAGGTACTATTTACTGCTAATGTGTTTCTGTGATGCATGGGCCAATGCTGCTGACCAAAGGATTTATCTACTAACAAGAAGATCAACAGACTGACACACAGAAAACAAACAATAGCTTTTACTTGAAAAATTGATTTTGTCTTAGTCCTTGAAACAACCTGGGGCTGATTCTGTGTGGATTTATTCTCTAAAAATCTGGATAATCTAATTCCTCAAATAGTGTCACCTGATCATAGCTTAATTTTCTCTATATAGACAGCACTTTTAACAGCCTCACAGACTGGGTTTCACAGTGTTATTCATTTATAAAATTACCTGGTTTGCAGTTATTGGATTGTAATCTTTCTGCACAGTTTACAAGTGAGGTCTCGGACATCAAGTTGTGCTGTTTAAATAAGTATAGTTATTCCAAGTTTAGTTAATTAAGGGACCCCTGCTGACACACTGCCCAAATTGCAGAAAGCAAAGGCAGTGACTGGGAGAAGGAAGAACCACCAGCTGTAGAAGAAGATAAGGTTCGAGACCATCTAAAGAACCTGAAGGTGCAGAAGTCCATGGGACCTGACGAGATACATCCGCGGGTCCTAAAGGAGCTGGGATATGAAGTTGCTAAACCACTATCCATCATATTTGAGAAGTCATGGCACTCTGGTTAAGCTCCCGCTGACTGGGAAAGGGGAAACATTACCCCCATTTTAAAGAAAGGAAATAAGAAAGACCCAGGAAACTATAGGAAAGTCAGTCTCACCTCTGTGCCTGGCAAGATTGTGGAGCAAATCCTCCTAGAATCTATTCCAAGGCACGAGGAAAACAAGCAGGTTGTTGGTGAAAACCAACACGGCTTTACCAAGGGAAAATCGTGTCTGACGAATTTGGTGGCCTTCTACGACAGGGCCACAGCGCTGGTGGATAGAGGAAGGGCAACTGACATCATCTACCACAGACCCAAACGACATTCTTGTCACTAAGTTAGACAGACACGGATTTGACGGAAGGACCACTCACTGTATAAGGAATTGGCTAGACGGCCACACTCAAACAGTTGTGGTCAATGGTTCAATGTCCAAGTGGAGACCAGTGACAACTGGTGTTCCGCAGGGGTCAGTATTGCGACCAGTGTTGTTTAACATCTTTGTTGGAGACATGGACAGTAAGATGGAGTGCACCTTCAGCAAGTTTGCTGATGACACCAAGCTGTGTGGTGTGGTGGACACGCTGGACAGAAGGGATGCCATCCAGAGGGACCTTGACAGGCTGGAGAGGTGGGCCAATGCAAACCTCACGAAATTTAACAAGGCCAAGTGCAAGGTCCTGCACGTGGGTCAAGGCAATCCCAAGCACAAATACAGGCTGCGTGGAGAATGGATAGAGAGCAGCTCTAAGGAGAAGATCTTAGGGGTATTGGTGGATGAGAAGCTCAACATGAGCTGGCAGTGTGTGCTTGAAGCCCAGGAAGCCAGTCGTGTCCTGGACTGCATCAAAAGAAGCATTAGCAGCAGGTCAAAGGACCAGATTCTTCCCTCTACTCTGCTCTCGTAAGACCCCACCTGGAGTACTGTGTTCAGATGTGGGGCCCCCAACATAAAAAAGACATGGACCTGTTGGAGAGAGTCCAGAGGAGAGCCACAAAATTGGTCAGAGGGCTGGAGCACCTCCCCTATGAGGACAGGCTGAAAGAATTGGGGTTGTTCAGCCTGGAGAAAAGAAGGTTCCCATGAGATCTTATAGCAGCCTTCCAGCACCTGAAGGGGGCCTACAGGAGAGATGGGGAGGCACGCTATCAGAGAGTGTAGTGAGAGGACGAGGGGTAACGAGTATAAGCTGAAAGAGGGTAGATTTAGACTAGACATTAGGAAGAAATTCTTCACTGTGAGGGTGGTGAGACAATGGAACAGGTTGCCCAGGGAAGCTGTGGATGCCCCATCCCTGGAGGTGTTCAAGGCCAGGCTGGATGAGGCTTTGAGCAACCTGGTCTAGTGGAGGGTATCCCTGCCCATGGCAGGGGGTGGAACTTGGTGATCTTTAAGGTCCTTTCCAACCCTAGACAGAGAATCACAAAATCACAGAATATTAGAGATTGGAAGGGACCTCAAAAAATCATCTAGTCCAATCCCCCTGCCGGAGCAGGAACACCTAGATCAGGTCACACAGGAACGCATCCAGGTGGGCTTTGAATGTCTCCAGAGAAGGAGACTCCACAACCTCTCTGGGCAGCCTGTTCCAGTGCTCTGTCACCCTCACTGTTAAGAGGTTTTTTCTCATACTCAGGTGGAACCTCCTATGTTCCAGCTTGAACCCATTGCCCCTTGTCCTATCACTGGAGGTCACAGAGAAGAGCCTGGCTCCATCCTCCTGACACTCACCCTTTACATATTTATAAACATTCATTAGGTCACCCCTCAGTCCCCTCTTTTCCAAGCTAAAGAGACTCAGCTCCCTCAGCCTTTCATCATAAGGGAGATGCTCCATTCCCTTAATCATCTTCGTGGCTCTGCGCTAGACTCTTTCCAGCAGTTCCCTGTCCCTCTTGAACTGAGGGGCCCAGAACTGGACACAATATTCCAGATGCGGTCTCACCAGGGCAGAGTAGAGGGGGAGGAGAACCTCTCTCAACCTACTGACCACACCCCTTCTAATATACCCCAGGATGCCATTGGCCTTCTTGGCACAGTGCTGGCTCATGGTCATCCTGCTGTCCACCAGGACCCCCAGGTCCCTCTCCCCTACACTACTCTCCAACAGGTCAATACCCAACTTTTACTGGTACCCGCAGTTACACTTGCCCAGATACAAGACTCTACACTTCCCTTGTGAAATTGCATTAGATTTTTCCCCGCTCAAATCTCCAGCCTGTCTGGGTCTCTCTGGATGGAAGCACAGACTTCTGGCATGTCAGCCACTCCTCCCAGTTTCATATCATCAGCAAACTTGCTGAGGGTGCACTCTACTCCCTCATCCAAGTCATTGATGAATATATTGAATAGCATCGGTCCCAACACTGAACCCTGGGGGACTCCACTAGATACAGGCCTCCAACTAGACTCCATCCCATTCACCACAACTCTCTGGCTTCTTTTCTCCAGCCAGTTCACAATCCATCTCACTACCCGATCATCGAGATTGCACTTCCTCAGTTTAGCCACAAGGATGCAGTGGGAGACATTGTCAAATGCTTTACTGAAATCAAGATAGACCACATCTGCTGCTTTACCATCATCTATCCACCTGGTAATGTCCTCATAAAAGGCTATCAGGTTGGTCAAGCATGACTTCCCCTTGGTGAAGCCATGTTGACTGCCTCTAATGACCCTTTTATTCCTGATATGCCTAGAGACAGCATCAAGAATAAGTTGTTCCCTCACCTTTCCAGGGCTGGAGGTGAGGCTGACCGGTCTATAGTTACGTGGGTCCTCCTTCTTGCCCTATTTGAAGAGTGGAGTGATATTCGCTTTCCTCCAGTCCTCAAGCACCTCCTCCATTTCCCACAACTTACCAAAGATGATGGAGAGCGGCCTAGCAATGACTTCAGCCATCTCGCTCAGCACCCGTGGGTGCATCCCATCAGGATCCATGGATTTATGGGTGTCTAGATTACTTAACCGGTCCTTAACCCAGTCTTCCTCTACCAGAGCAAACTCCTCCTTTGTCCTGACTTCCTCTAGGGCTTCAGGGGTACGGGGCTCCTCAGGACAGCCTCCGTCAGTATAGAGAGAGACAAAGAAGGCATTCAGTAACTCTGCTTTCTCTGTATCTTCTGTCATCAGAGCATCCACCTCATTGATCAGTGGGCCTACATTGCCTCTGGTGTTAGCCTTATCTGCAATGTATTTGAAGAAGCCCTTTCTATTATCCTTGACCCCTCTAGCAAGGTTTAATTCTAAGGAAGCCTTAGTTTTCCTAGTTGCCTCCATACACTCTCTGACAACATTCT
Source organism: Pterocles orientalis (assembly GCA_011057875.1). NCBI lineage: Eukaryota > Metazoa > Chordata > Aves > Pterocliformes > Pteroclidae > Pterocles > Pterocles orientalis. The sequence goes on along the minus strand of WKFP01015237.1, from coordinate 1,577,844 downwards.
TATAATCCTCCCAAGTGGCCAGACCCTCCTTCCATGATCTGTAGACTCTCCTTTAACACTTGAGTTTGCCCAGCAGATCCCTGTTTAACCATGGAGGTCTCCTGGCACCCCTTCTCAACTTCCTACCCAGAGGGATGCTCCAATCTTGAGCTTGGAAGAAGCACTCCTTGAACGCTAACCAACTATCTTGGGCCCCTTTACCTTCAACTACACTGTCCCTTGGGATTTCCCCTAGCAATTGCTTGAAAAGGCTGAAGTTGGCCCTACTGAAGTCCAGCATTGCTATCCTGCTCTGTATCCTATTACGGCCACACGAGATCCTGAACTCCACCACCTCATGGTCACTGCAACCAAGGCTGCCCTCAACCTTCACCTCTTCAGCCAGACCCTCCTTATTTGTGAGATTCATTCTATGATTCTATGACTCTATGATGTTCACTAGTTTCTATTTAGTTAAGCACACTTAAGAGTCCTTGAAAACTGTTTCACAGACTTGATTGCATAAAATGGTAGAGATACCGCTGTAGAAATAATTTGTATATGTTTACATATTCTATGTTTATGTGAGAGAAGTTTCAGCTGTGTTGTTCGAGCACTGTTTTGGTTTGGGTTTTTTGCACTTACTAGAACTTTCTAGAATGACAAAACGGGGGGGTCGTGCTCATATAATACAGTCTAATCTGATCTTCTCTACTATTCTGCTCTAGGGATGATGGTCTTCTGAAAAGACAGGTCTAAAAGAAATTAGTCTTTTGTACTTTTTATATGGAACTTATGTTTTAAGTGTTCTAACGTTGTATCATTATTCATTAATAAAATTATTATTATCATCATCATCACTGATAATTTTAATTCAGTTTTGCCATATCCTCTAGGATTCCCCACTCAGGATCTGAAGCCCAATTTGTGAATCCTGTACAAAACCAAAATTAAAACACAGGTCTTCTCCTAAAGAGTCCTCAGTTAGAGGGAAATGAGGCAAAGAAGAGGGATGGATAGACAAGTTCCATTAGAGTGCTTTCACTAAACAGTAACTTTATTAAGACTATTTCAGGACTGAAAGAAATCAGATATGCCTCCTTTCCCTTTCTTGTGTTATTGGCTTGTTTTTTGTTGGCAGTGTTTTCTTCTGGTTTATAGTTCACTCCCGTGGGCTATATCCCCTCATCAGTTTCTAGTAAAGAAAATTTCAATGTGCAGAATATTTCTGCATAAATCTTTCAGGTTATCTGCATAACTGCCTGATTTTCTAAGAGCTTACTTCAGTCTTACCTACTGAGAAGTGCATGTATTGGATGATGTTTGCCAGCAAGTTTCTCCAGTGTGGACTGTAGTCCAATTAGTATGAACACAAGAAAAACTGTGACATCTAGAATAAGTTCTATTTCCTGGGGTAACTGTTCAGCAAAAAAACCCAAAGCACCGATGCATGAGCAACACTCTAAGTGAAGACTCTTAATCCCCTGTTTTTATTATTTGATTTGGATGCCTACTGATTTCCATGGACTTAACGGGAGTATGGTTTATTCACAGTATGTAAGGTCATAATGGCTTTGTGAATGGAATCCAAGTCAGTATGAAAAATAAGAAAGAAAACCTCAGCAATTTCGTTGGTAATTTCCATACCCACCCATCCCCAATAGACAGTGAATTTACCAGCTAATGGGTTTGAAAGACTTTTTATAGATGCTCTTTCAGCCTGCCTCCCTTCTTACTTCTTTCTCTTTTGCTCATTTTCCTTGCTGACATTTCTGCTCATAGTCATTGCCATTGACAACATTTTCAATATGTGCTACTTGAGGATCCAACTATTCAAGTTCATTTCCACAATCGTCATGAACATAATCTCTCTCTCTTTTTCACTAAAGTACTCCTTCCATTCAGTTTCTAGACTCCATTCTGTAGTCTGGGTTGAAAAATGGAGAAAGAGCCCAGCTAAAGTTTAAATAGTAATTCAGCAGTATTTAAACCGCTGAAGTGTACACATATTACCACTGCATCTGTAATACCTTTCCCATGATTACCCAAGAGAAATACAAGTCTCCCTACTGAAGTTCAGATCCAAGTAGACACATTACTAAGTTGAAAGCAAGCAAGAGCCTCTCAGAAAACAATGAAGACTATGTTAGGATAAAGTTGTCTTTGATATTTACCTACCCATCAGACAGACTTAAGTCATCACAGTTGCTCATTAGGATACATACAACTTCAGGGCAGCGATTCCCTTCCCTCAGCTCCTATCTTTCTATAGCGCTGTCCTGTGTCAGCTGTGCCTGGCATGAACAGATTATGGGTAATCAAGTTCACTCAGCGCAGAGCTGGGAATTCAGTGCTTCCCTGCTCTACAGTAGCTGGTTCTGCCATTAAATTCCATCTGCTCTCTGCTTTCCAGTATAAAGAACTTCTGGAAACAGCATAATGTTAGATCAGTGGTAAATTTGCTGCTTTTAATACTTGCTGGGTTACAGTAGGTGATTTAGAGGACTCTACATGTGTTATTATGAAGCAGCTCTTTGGCTGGTCTCCACATCAAGAAAAAAAAAAAAAAAAAGCATATGCTGTCTCTTCCAGACATTCACCTTTAGATCACAGGATTGAAAACAGAGTTGACTAAACACCAATTAAGATGTTGATAAGAGAAGCAGAAACCCTGAAAAGTATATGCATATATGTACTATTTTCTATAGAGCAAAAACAAGAAACATAAGAATAGGTAAAATAATATTCAAAACAGTTTAAAAAAAAATCATGTTTCTCATTCCAGTATCTTCTTTTCAAACTTTACAGAGAGGAGGAAAGGAAGAAGAGAACCAAGAAACACACAAGATACTACAAAGAACCTAGATTACAATACATCTGGTCAGGCAGCCAACCAGCTGATGTCATACCTGTTGTCAGAAAACAGAGGTTTCTTTTTTCACAGTATTAAGAGATAAATTTAAGTCAACTCCAAAACCTCCAGTCACCTACTGCCCTCAGTCATCTGGAGCCCCGCCAAACCAGTTTACCTGCAGTCACTGTGGTTGTCATAATTTGTTTCAATTCATTGCTATAAGGTAGAAGTGAATAAGACCCACGGCATTCTTAAAGTTGAGTGGGATCCAGTGTTGTGGTGTGTTAACCTCAGCTGGATGCCAGGTGCCCACCAGGTCCCTCTAACACTCCCCCTTCAGCAAAATAAATGGGGAGAATAAAACAAAAAAAACCTCATAAGTCAAGATAAAAGCAGTTTAATTAAAGCAAAGGCCAAGGCCATGCACATAAACAAAAAGTAAACAAAGATGTTATTCTCTACTTCCCCTCAGTAAGCGATGCCTGGCCACTTCCTGGGAAAGCAGAGCTTCACTATGTATAGCAACTGCTCCTAGAGACAAACACAGTAACAAACACCACCCCTTCCTCCTCCCTTCCCTTGGCTGTTATGGCTGAGCTGATGTCACATGGTATGGAACAGCCAATCCGGGTCAGCTGTCCCAGCTCCGCCCCCTCCCAAGGTGTGTTATAAACACCCTGATAGCTGTGAGGGCTGCTATGGGTATATGAACCCAATACAAGTCTACTTATCTTAAGTGAAATAATGTATATGTTTGGCATCAGACTGTTAGGAAACATGGTAAATAATCCAGTATTTCTGAAGTAAGCATTGCAGACTGTTAGTAGAGCCAAATACAAAGCTCTGAGTAGCTCAGAGAGCTTCACCAGCCTTAAGCTAGAAATTCATTTATCTCCCATGATTTGGATTGAATTTGGTTTTGATCTCATCTTCACCCTGTTTTATACAATAATTTGTCCCCTTCTTATTTCCACAGGTAATAACCGTATCCTCCCAGTATTGTGAAAAAGTGTAGGATGAACAGCTGAGGGCACCTTCAAAGCTTGGCATGAGCTAAAGCTGAAAGTCATTGCAGATTTTGATCTGGGCTTCAGGGATGGCGTTGGTGATTGCCAAAGGCACTCACAAAATCTGAAACCTAGTTTGAGAGCAAGGGAGTGGTTCTGCCATGCCAAAACATGTGGTGGAAATGACCACATGGTCATAGCTCTTTCTTCCTCTTATCCTTCATGTGGGGAGGAGGAAAGGGAGAGGGAGGAATGAATTAATAAAAAAGGATAGGACAGATGAACCAGCCTGAGCAGCTCCTTTTTTTTTTTCTTCACCCTTGAGAAGGAAAGCCAAAAGATGTTATTTCACCACCCCAGCTGTGAACAGCAGCCCTACTACAGGAGACAATGTGGAAAGAACTATCCCAAGCTACTGTGTCCTTTCTTCTACCAGTTCCCATTCCTCCACCAGTTTTCCTTCCCCAACTCCACTTCTGTAAGTGCTGCATTTGGCATCAGAAGCAGAATAAGTTCAATTCCCTGGGGCAAGAGGCAATGGTCAGTAGTACATGCTAAAGTTGCCAGCCTGTGTGCTAACATTAGGAATTATAAGCCCACTTATCTCCCTTCCAAGTAAAATCAACCAAAGGATATGGGGCAGTCATTTTTCAAGTTTGTAATAGCTGTCTCCTGTTCTAGAAGTACCTCCTACCCTACTCCTGACCTGAGACTTAAACACCCTGTCCTGGGTTAAGCAGAGACAGACTGCTTAAAGTTAACTCTGTTAACTTTTTTTTTTTCTCCTCTTTATAAATAGCTAGCAAGAGGCTATGTTTTGGATTTATGCTCAGGAGAAAAGTTGGTAAGGAAGGAATGTGTTTTACTGCTGCCAAGGTCGGCACACGAGCAAAGAGGCACAGCTGGTTGCTAGCCTAGGATTTGCTCTTAGGTTAAGACTGAAACTCAGAATACCCAATAATCTATTCCATAACATACATGTCATGCCCAGTATATATGTGAGGACCCTTCCAGTAGATTGCCCCTTCGCTTCCTGGTTCCAGTGCCTTTTGATTTCGGTCTTCTCTTCTGTCTCCACATTGCTCTCCCAAGGCCTTTCCCCCCCATACACACACACTCCAGTCGGCTCTCGATCTGGGATGCTCGGACTGTTATTTCCGTCTGGGAGTGCCTCCGGGAGCAGTGCATCCCCCTTCCCCCCCCTTGGGGGAATCGTGAGTGTAGTTCTGGGATCATTGGCCGGGAACAGGCTGAGCCTTTGGTCATTGGGGGGTGTGCAGTATCACTGTTTATCACTCATTTGGATATCTGTATGTAGTATTATTTTCAATATTATTGTAGGTTAGTTTTAAAATTGTCCTTATCTCAACTCACGAGTCCTCTTTTCCATTTACCTGTGTAATTCTCTCCCCTATTATTGGATGGGGGTGGGAATTGTGTGAGCGGGTATGTGTGGTTTGGCCCCCAGCCAAGGGCTAACCCATCACACACCCATATGAATTTACTGAAGATCTGTGAAGGAGAAGACAGAAGGTTACGGTGAAATTCAGATTTACACTTTTATGACTGGCTTCGTGGGACAGAAAGCAATCAAGTAGGAAGAAGCCTGAATCTCATTGGAGAGACGGAATTTCAAATTGTATGACCCAGAATATGAAAGCTTCTGATACTGGATAAGCAAACTATCTTGGAATGAGGAACTAGCTGACTGAAGGTTTCTAGGTGTACCATAAAATGGATTTTCCACCTCTCAGCATCAAATGCAATGCCATGTGTTAGAATAAGTTGGTAATTTCTTTTCCCTGTATTTCTTATATTCTCAGTGTTTACTTGTTACTTGAGAATGAAATGCAGGAAATCCCCTTCCTCCCTAGCTCCTCTCCTTGCAGTTTATACTGGCAGCTTCAACCTGCTTCCTGGGATCTGGCTATAAGTAGGCTGTGATAAGGAAAGGTTGGAAATGGGAGTGGGAATTAAAGACATAAAATTGCCAAAAATTTCCACTAAAACTTCTACTTTGGTGGCAACAGCAGACAAAAAACTCTGAGAAAGGTGCCATACAGTATCACTGATTTTATATTTTAAAATATGAAAATTCTACAGCAGTCCCAGACATGTATTCTAAATACATACTGCATTCTCCACTTTTCATATCATCACTTGTTACTGGGTTATTCAGACTGTGTAGTTTGAACATCGCTGTCAGGTAGCATCTAACTAGAGGCTGATGTTTAGTACCTCTTCCTGAGGTATGGGGACCTTTGCTTCAAAACTACTCAGGGTGAAAAGGGCTTATAAATTCAACTCTTTCACTTGATTGCTTGCTCATATCACTAGGTTATTACACACACAAAAAACCCCAAATATTATCTTTCCCCAGCATGACTAACTTTTCAAGCTTCTATGAAGATTTGGGAGTACTCTATGTTGATCTATGTCTGGATTATAGTGCATTTCTAGCCCAGAAATAGTTTCCTATATCAAAACAGGTGATACTTGATATGGATGGCTGTCCAAGGAGTATTCAGACATACCGTATTTTGGCATTTATCCTTCCAGGCAACGACAAAAAACAGGTGGATTGGACCATTACCTAGGGTCCAAATTCATTATCTTACAGGCCTTTTGAGGACTGCATGTTACATACCAAATATTGCTTAAGATTTAAGATACTTGAGATTTTTCTGTATCTACAAATCAGAGAGTAATTTTTCCTCTTGATGAAGGTTTAATTTCCAATAGTAAACTAGAATTTCCATGAATGTTTCCATAGGTGTAAATTTATTTTTTGTAATAGGCTTAGAAGTGAATTAATTCTTATCCAAGTCATGTTGCAGTAGAGGTTATGAAAAAAAAAAAAAAAAGAGAAGCAATGCAAATAGCATAAGTACTCAGATCTCTACTTCATTTTTCTGGAATACATCTATGGAGGCAGTCTGAGATACTTTATTAATCAATGGAAGCACACACTACAGAAAGAAAACAACAGTGCTGTATGCAGTAGTGCTTAGTTCTTGATATGGTAGGTTTGTTAGTGATATCACTATCAATGAGAATTTTCTTACAACAAACACTATTTTTACCCTCCTTAATCATTTACAAAATAACCAAGAAGAAAGATTCACAATAGAAATCTGTTGCTAAAGATAAGAAAGCCATTTATATGCATATTGGGAGATACTAGATGATGAGCTTCTGAGTTAATATGATATATCCATCCTCAGCATCATTACTAGTCTCTAATGGCTATGATTGAAAGCATAAAAGAGGTTTTTTGAAAGGCTGTATGGCAAGGGAATTGTACTTATCAAGGTGGTGTTGGATGCCTTGAGCAACGTACTCATTCAAAGCCTCAGTCTCAGTTACCATCTCCTACAGGACAAAACACCTTTAACAGTAGCTGATTCCCTGAGGTCTAAAGAAGTGTCATTCACATTAATTATGATGTTTGCAGCTTGATATATCAATCCCACCCGTTTCTCAGGCTTACTGAGCAAGACTTTCAGGTGAAGAAAGGTCATTGCTTTTCTTCATTTCAAGGTTTGTAATCTCCCGCCTTTCATAATGCTGAAATAATTGCTCCCACCAGGATATTTCCCAGCTGTGCTCAGTTTATAATTTGCAATATTTTCCTTTCTGTAAGTCAACTAGTGGTATATTTTTATGGCATTGGATAGTGATCCAAACCAATGTATTTATTTAGAGAATTGGATAAGCTGGATCAAAATTTAACTTTAAAATGTACAGAAAATGTATTTCGTTTTCCTAGCTTATATATATATATATTTCTGTTACCTCTGTTAGTCATAACACTTACAGTCTCTCAGATTTTCTGTACCCTTGTTCATAAACCAGGGAGAAAAAATGTTGCTTTCCACCATGTATTATTTTAAATATAGAAAGGTCAAGATGTTGACTTCCATTGCCTCTAGGTCATGGAGACAGAAAAGTGAAGCTGAAGCAGTTTTAGAGCTTATAACAAAACGTGACTATGGTATGTGTCATGAGAAGGGCACAAGAAAGACTGAGGCTTTTCTGGTCTCAGCTGCTAACTGTATTTTCTTTTTTATTTCACTCAGTCCCATTTCTATTAAATGGATGTTTTTTCACTAAAAGGAGCTTGACGGAACCATAGCACAGCTGTTAAAGAATTCATAAATTTGACTCTGTTTACACAATGGATTGAGATTAGAGATAGCTTCGTTGATTGAGGCTAGAATAAAAACTATTCATATAAGGCATAACTGTTGTCACTAAATAAATAGTTGCAACTCTTAATCTTAAAAATTATCCATTGAGAGAGATGAGTGAGAAAGTCACTGATTTCTGTGACGGGGTTGGCTTACTGGGAGACTCTCCTGTGAAAGAATTTTGTTTGCCAAGTTGGTACTCTATAGCAAACAGACTTCAATGTCAGTTCTCTGCCAATGGGCTTTCATTTACTAGAAAACAGTTCACTCTCTGCATGATAAGACACATATATTTAAATCTTAGAAAGCTTTCTACTCATGCCATGTCTCCAAATTCGCAATAGCATCTGAGAGCCAGGAAGCATCATAATGTTTCTAAAGAGATCCAGGTTGTCTTGGCCCTCCAACTGACATTTACCAGTAAAGCAGTCTTTTAGCTTGACTTGGATACCTCTCCTAGTCTAGTGTCTTAAGTCAAACAGACATAAAAATTATAAATCGTGTCTCACAGGCGGTATTAGCAGTCATCATGCTTCCTGCCAGTTTAATACCCCAAGGATTAGGGCTTCTCCAGCTCTAGCAGTACTAAGAAGCACCTGTAAGAGAGCACATGAAACGGCACAGTATTTTAAATCTAGAACAAGCTGCACCAGAAAATACCTTATATTTAAACTAGAAAATAATTTCTTCATCAATGGCCAGAATCTCTCTTGAGTCAAAAGATGCAGTTCAAATTTCTTTTTCAAAACCAGATTAAATCTGAAATACCATTGATTTACATATGTCAGAAAGTGTTAGGAAAGGGGATATTGGTTTTGTTTTTTAAGTAAAAACTGGGATATTTCCAATAGCACATATGGATCATTTAAAGAAAACTCAGATTTCAAAACCCTAAAAATATTATACAGACCTACCTAAGGAATATTCAATGACTACAGTATTAATTGGTATAAAGCAAATAATATAGCCTTGCCACATCTCTACAGCTTCCCTGATATATCTGGTTAATACCAGTGGGTATTCAGCAGTATTTGGTTAACCCCACTTGGTCATCGGTAGATGCAGATCTGTGAAAAAATCCACTTATGGCCTTACAAGACAGACAGTTGCTTGCCACTTCCACTTTCACTGAAGGATTAAGGTACCAAAACTATCCCCTACACGTACAGAAAATCCAAGTTTTTGAATGAAAGAGGAAAGGTGTACCTGAATTAAACACTAGTGATGGAACTTAAGTATATTACAATTTCTGTTAAAGCAATGAGTTCATTGTCACTGATAACAAGTAAGAACAGCTTTTATTCAAAGACTTTTGTGAGGGTCTGTGCTCTCTCTTCTCACATATATATATATTATTTAATAAGAAATTGAGACAGACTTAATATTGTGGAACCCGTACAAAGATTCTAAGTACATTCGTAACCTAACAGTCATTTTGTAGCTGGGTCTCATTTATCACTTTTAGTTGTGCAAGCCTGAGCCCTAACCATCCATGGTAGATAATGCTTCCATGCAGCAAAATTCATTAACATTTCTGTCTTTGCTAAATAGACCACTTTTTCTTCTTCAAACTCTTTTATAGGTTTATATATGTTGTCTGTCCTCTACATATGCTGAATTTTGACAGATCACAAAAACCCCTATGAGATATTTCATTCATTTTATTAAGTTTACATATTAGTGATTTTTTTTTTTAATCTAGCATACCTCAGAGGACAGTTTAAGAAATGAAGTAGTTAGGCCTAGAGATTTACAGTTTGGTAGCAGTAAGGTAAAGATGGTGAGAGCTTAATCTATCTTAAGAACACACTGGTTGTGATAGACTTCTGGGAATGCATAGACGACCTAAGAGAAGTTAGCAGTGATGGAAAGACCCCATCCTGTTTGTTTGGATGATGAGGTTATTCAGCATAACACACACAGGAGAGAGACCAGGCAAATCACCTCATTGGCAGAGCAGCTGAGAGTTGTGTTTTCACTCGCAACATCCATGGCTGTGTGATTGGCAATCAGGCACAATATCAAGTGGCTTCTCTGGGAGGATACTAGCACTAATTACCCTCTATCAGTTAAATTCACTGACTACAGGTTCCACAAAGTCCAATGAGGGACGCTGTCCAGTCTATATCCATTTACAGATGTATGAAGGAATCTAGATAACGTCGTTCACTAAAATTAATTTATTGATTATAATATTTTACACAGACACCTACAAAAAGGCAAGTATAGAGACAATGCTTTGTAGTGGTCTTAACAGAATATGAAAATTCTGAAGTAAACAATTTATTGCAGTATGTACAAAACCAAAATCACTCATTAAAAAAAAATACTCCACCTTTCCTTGATCTAACTTTTTTCAGGTCTTAAAATTCATTAACTTATAATGGGGCACTCCAGATGCTCTACTACACTGCTGTGACCATTTGTATCTCTATAATATAGGTGTGTATTTGGTCTGGTTGAGACAGAGTTCATTTTCCCCAAAGCAGCCCCCATAGTGCTGTGCTTTGTAGTGGTAGCTCGAAAGGTGTTGCTAACACACCAGTGTTCGGGCTACTGCTGAGCAATGCTCCCATCAAGGCTGTCTCTCCAACATTCACCCTCACAAGTAGGCTGGGGGTGGGCAAGATCTTGGGAGTGAACATAGAATCATAGAATCATAGAATCATAGAATGCCCTGGGTTGAAAAGGACCATAGTGATCATCTAGTTTCAACCCCCCCGCCATATGCAGGGCCGCCAACCACTAGACCAGGCTGCTCAGAGCCACATCCAGCCTGGCCTTGAATGCCTCCAGGGATGGGGCATCCACGACCTCCCTGGGCAACCTGTTCCAATGTGCCACCACCCTTTGGGTGAAAAACTTTCTCCTAATCTCTAACCTAAACCTCCCCTGTCTTAAATTAAAACCATTCCCCCTTGTCCTATCACTATCCACCCTCGTAAACAGTCGCTCCCCCTCCTGTTTATAGGCTCCCTTCAAGTACTGGAAGGCCGCAATGAGGTCTCCCCGGAGCCTTCTCTTCTCCAAGCTAAACAAGCCCAGTTCCCTCAAC
>WKFP01015237.1:1538117-1566739 GCA_011057875.1 Pterocles orientalis | reverse complement strand
GGAGGCACAGGAGTGGGCATTTATTATTACAATGTTTGTCTTCTGGAGCAATCGCTATACATCCTGAAGCCCTGCTTCCTGGGAAGCAGCTGGACATCACCTGTTGACGGGAAGTAGAGAATAAATCTTTCGTTTTCCTTTGCTTCCTTACTTGGCCTTTGCGTTTGCTCTATGAAGCTGCCTTTATCTTGACCCACACGTTTTTTCCATCTTATTTTCCCCTCATCCCCATCCTGCTGAGAAGGGGAGTGACAGAGTGGCCTGGTGGGCACCTAGTGTCCAGCCAAGGTCAACCACCACAAAGTGCAATTTTTATGTCTATCAGGTGCATTGTGCTCTTGTCATCCAGCAGTAGGTTAGGCTCTCTTGGCACACACACTTTCCTGGATAAAATGTACTCTTACAGCCAAGAGCATGGAAATTAGATTTTAAAGCATAAACAAAGTATTCTAATATTAATCTTGCTGATCCAGGTACTTATAGCTTTGACTCCTACACCTATTACACAATTAAGGACTAGTCTCTTACAACAAAACCTGAATGATGCAGAGTAGTGCCTCTGGGTAAGATGAACTCTTGAAAGTTAGTGAAACATATGTGTCACCAAAATCAATCCATCATCACCAAAAGAGACTACAAAGGAAAAAAAAACACCCAAACTGTATAAAATCAGAATGTGTGAACACAGCTTTAAGGAACTCCTAGGAATAACATGATTGTTTATTAAATGTGCAGAACATGGTGTTTTGCCACCACCTTCCTTCAGTGGATATCTCCTGGTGATACATTTTCATCTGTCACCTACTAAGGCAGCAGATTCCTCTTCGTTCGCAGTTAAGTTTTGACACACTACCAAAAAAAATACTCTTGGAATTTCTCCCATAGAATTTGGAATTCATCTCAGTCCTAACATGGTAAAACTGAACTTACTTTGTCCTAAGTGAATCATTCTTTCTTCTTCTAGTAATTCTTCTCATCGCCAAGCTCTTAACTACAGCTCAAAAGCTTCACTTTCTTTTCTTTCTTCTGTATAACCTTATCTATTCTTGTTGTTAAGAAATTTGGCAAAACTCCATTTCTCAAAAAAACATCAATTACTGCATTAGCATTGACAAAACTTGTCATATCTTATCTCAACAGCTTGATCTACATCTTTTGTGATGATGCTTGTGAAATACCTAGATGTTGTGTAAGCTATTTGACTTTTAACTTTTGTGAAGAAACGACGCTACCTTCACTTTCTTGTGTGAGTTACTCTCCAATTAGACAATATCTTTCATACCTTTGGATTCTTAACAGGTTCCATTTAGTTTGGGCAATTTCCTCATCCTAGAATAAAAACAGAGGCCTGACATTAGTGTTTAACCACAAAAAACACATCACCTTTCTATGATGAGATTTTTAAAAAAGATACATGTATTGATGAGTACTTGCAATGAAGGAGTATTCTGACTGGCTCGGAAATACAATTGTGGAAATTTATCTTTTGTTATGGAGACAGAAATACTGTCTGTGAGGCCTAGGTATAGAAGGCATAAAGACATTTGGATCCAGTTAAGGAATATTCACTGCTATATTGCTGCAATTGCACATTTAGGTAGATGTGGAAATGAGTTAGAAACAGTTGACAGGTATTAATATGCCAACCTAAATCGTGTTTGCCAGCATCCATACGCATGCTTCCAATGTTACAATCTGAGGAGTTTATAAAAAAACCCTGTACATACAAGTGGTTAATTTTTTAAGTACTTTGTCCAACTACCACTTTTTATTTTTCTTTTCTTTTTTGGGGGGGAGGGCGGGGAGAAAGGATGGGAGGGCTGGAGGCTTATGGAAGGAGTTCACACTCTGATATAGGAGTATGCTTGAGCTGATATCTCCCGAGCACTAAGTTTTCTAATATGACTAATAGTACCATGATAATATTGTTAAAAGTTTGTTACTGTTACAAAGTTAATTGAATATGCATGTATTTTTTTATATGTATGGAATGTTTGGGAAGACTGGTGTTAATCATAAATGACTAAGGGTTTTTTTGTCTTTTCATGTAGTTCGCCACTTCTAAGAATTTATCCTTCCAAGATAATTTCTTCTGAGATGTTAAGCTAGTTTAGTTCATATTTTTCTTTTACCTGGAGCAGGCTTTCCCATGAGCTGGATCCAAAAAACCCACAAAAGATTCTGATGCTGAGATTTAGCCAAAACCCCATAAAGTAAATTTCATTCATAAACCTTTATGGAACATCTCTGTTAACATAGACAATTATCTCCACTGCAACAGTCAATAATAGAGTACTCTTCCTGAGTTTATGCTCTGATTAAATTAAGTTTTAACAAATCTTAAACTGGAATGCGCTCTTATTATGGGGTGAGTAAAGGGCACTATTATTTTTCTCTACACTGGTAATGACATATTCTTGTCAGCTGTTACTCTTGACAATGATAACAGATGAAAAAGATAGACATTTGCAAGATATGGCAAAACTACAGCACACCATAAATGTTAATAGCTTTATTCATTTCAGATCTGGAATGTGACAAAATGACTCATGCTGGAGAACAGACTTCCTGGATCACAATGCGAGGTAGGAAATGAAATTAGAGATGGTTAACAGAAAGCATGTCAGCTCAGCATCCCACACCCACTCTTGAAACATTTGTCCAAAATTTGTCCCTCTCCTGAAGTTTGAAAGGACTTGTATAATTTTTTCATATTGTCTTTCATTGTCTGAACTCCTCATTTTTACCTGATGATTAAGGCCTGAATTACCTCTTCTGTTTCTCATGATAGCACTTTTAGACTGAACTGAAACAAGAGCCATAGAAATCTGCCCTGAAGGTTTGTTCTTCTGGCATTTCCTTCCCACATTTCAATCCAACGAGACGCTAGCTTGGGAAATGCCGCTCTGAACAAAAGCAATATGAATTCAAAACAGGCACCATGTAAGTGTATTTTGGCATGGAAATAGATTGATCATCTCTGCTTGAATCTGGTAGCGTCATCTTATCATCTAGTGGACTAGATGATACCCTTTTTTTATATGCCATTATGTACTTCTATTTATACTGTTAATATAGAATAAAATAGAACTGTATATTATCTAACAACAAACTAAATAAAAATTTTAATATTATCAAAATAGTTTTTACTTTTGTCATCACAGGAATCTTTTAACACTGGATTTTTTTCACTCTGATTTAGCATTGAAGGACATTTTGAAAGATAAAGCTTCTCCATGGAGTGAAAAAAGTGAGTTCTCCTCTTTCTTGCTAGTAACTCAAACTATTTTTTGTATGTGAAAGATGTGTCACTGAAGTCTGTTCATGTGACAAAATTTAGCTTTTGCATTTCTTTTAATCACTGTCATTATTTAAGTATCTTATAATATGTTGATATTCAAAAACAGATAACATGATCTTGGTTGAACTTTTCACTTCCAAAGGGTCATTCTCTCATTACAGATGAAGCATGGAAAATTCCTTTGAGGTATTCTTAGGAGAAGGTTTGGCCACAGAGTTAATGATAGGAAAATGCATTGTTATAGGAGGGCTTTAAAACTAAACTCGAAAGACTAAATAATTACTTTATTCATAGGGCATGTTTCTCAATAAGGGCACGAAAAGAAAATTTTCAAAGGCAAATAGCTTTCCTTCTCATAAGACAAAAACAACTATAAAGGATATAGCAGATGAGAGTAAGTACCATAACAGATAGACAGGATAATAAACACAATATAAAGGTCAGTTTGGCATTGGAAATCATTAGGGGAGCTTTTCCTGAACAAGTACAACAGACAGTCAAAATGAGGTCTCTCCAAGGGGTAAAAAATCAGCATTTGATGAATCAGATTGTCCTATAACTGAGAAGTAGAAACAGTGTCCATATTCTTAGTCCATATACATGTAGGTGGCATGGCTGGATTTTTTCCAGAAACGTTTTGTTGCTTACCCCACTGCTGAGACAAAAAGGATGAATACAATGAGGTAAGTTTTTTTTTAAAGTATTTATAAGAAATATCTTTGAGTATCTGGTGCCCTTCAAAAATGTATGGCGGTAATTCTGGTTTACCCTGGGATATTGGATTTCCCACAAAATGGCTATTACTGTCCCTTGACCCAGGCCTTGACACGATCACCTCACAATAGGCTGTGATGTCACACTGGTGGCTTTATAGAAAAGAACTTCCACTACTTCTTGCTTGGTTCTGTCTGTGTTGACGTAGAACAGACTCAGGATGGCAGATCCTAATATGGACAAGCACATTACATAAGCACAGTGCAAAAGTTACTTATGCTGTAGCAGTTTTTCATGCTGCTACTAGAAAGCAGTGAAGTTGAAGATTTTAAAGACTTTCTGATAAGCAGTGTGTCATAGATGAATGTACATGCTCCCATAAAAGGCAGTGGGAAAGATTTTAAATTATGTGATCAAGTAGTCATTCCTACCTACTCAGGAAAAAAAAAAAAGAGAAAATGTATTCTGTAACAACTAACAACTAATCTCTGATTTATGTGAATAGGATTCTTTTGAAGTATGTCAGCTTGACTGCTTAGGTAAAAGAACGATAGCGTTGATTTATCAATATGAAGGTCCTTTAATACTAAAGTATGCCAACACGAGGAGCTGAAGGAAGTGATCTGGGGAGAGACACACACAATATTTTTTATACAAAAGAAGAATGACACCACAGTCTATAGTATTTTTTCCACTGAATATAACTTTGTTAAGTTGGGTTAGAAAATGACTCATGCAGTGTCAAGGACAGATAAGAAAACAGAGCTTATAAAAATAAGGATAAAGCAAAAGAATATATCCATATTCACAGTTCATCATATTTAGATATGGTTTATTTTTATTGATTGAGACATGATTTAAGACCATTTCTGTTTTATTTTTTCAGTCAAATTTGGGATTAGCCTAGGGATAATCAGCCTTGCTACAGTGGTATGTTATCTGAGTGTGCCTGTGGTAATGATTAACAGCTGTACCATTAACAATTGTATATCACTGTCCCTCAGAAGTATATATTAAGAGTGGGAATCACCTTACCTTAGCTGTTTGAAATTTAGGTGTCTAGATTAGTCTCATTCACGCTCCTTCTGTAGTCAATAAGCACTTTCAGAAGGTGAGTCATCGTATACTAATCTAGGGGTGAATGAATCATCCCTCGAAGTTGCCTCTTTCCCTCTTAAGAGCTATACTTTTCCCTCTTAAGAGCTATACTTTTCCTACCAAGAAAAAAAAAAAGCACCAACCATGTGGCCTTTTTTCTAATTCTAACTAACAAATGTATCTGAAATTTCAAACATAAGTTACTTCAAGAAACTGCTGCACACGGTCTATAGACTGAAAGAGTATTCATGTAAATTATGTGGCAGATAATGTCAAATGACAAAGGTGTTGTGGAGGTTTGTCATCAGTTGAGCAACCAGTTACAAACAGAAGAATATTTGTTGAGCCATATCCAAAACTATAGTATTATATAATTTTTAAATATGACTGTCATTGATTGTTGCATAAAATAAAGCTGCAGCTTTTTCTTTCTTAGCTCTGTGACTGAGGTTTTAATTGGGGCTTCAAGGGGATAGTGGCTGCTTGCCAGTGGTAAATGCAATCATCCAGCTGTTCTGACAGTTAAAGACCTTAAGATGTAACAACAAAGGAGCTGGCAGACACTCAGTCTGCCTGCTAGAGACCAGTAAGAGTCCTAGCAAGATGTTTAAGACTTTATTTAGTATGGCAGTCATTAACAGTCAGAGAAAAAAGGAAGAAGAACCATGCAACTGATTATCTAGAAACACACAAGTTTATACAGAATAAGGTGCTCCACTAAACATGCCGTTGCCTTCATCTAACAACACTTTTTACTTTTTAATTTGTTTAAACTATTAAAAAGTCTGAAATTATAAATATCTATTTCATAGAATCATAAAATTGTTAGGGTTGAGAAGGACCTTCAACATCATTGAGTTCCAACCCCTCTGACATGGGCAGGGACACCCTCCACTAGACCAGGTTGCTCAAAGCTCCATCCAGCCTGGCCTTGAACACCTCCAGGGATGAGGCATCCACAGCTTCTCTGGGAAACCTGTTCCAGTGCCTCACCACCCTCACAGGAAAAAATTTCTTCCTAATATCTAATCTAAATCTACCCTCTTCCAGCTTAAAGCTGTTACCCCTCATCCTATCACTTCACTCCCTGATAGAGTGCCTCCCCATCTCTCTTCTAGCCCTCTTTAAGTACTGGAAGGCTGTTACAAGGTCTCCCCAGAGCCTTCTTTTCTTCAGGCCGAACAACCCCAACTCTCTCTGCCTCTACTCATATGGGAGGCGCTCCAGCTCTCTGACCATCTTTGTGGCCCTTCTCTGGACTCACTCCAACAGGTCCGTGTCCTTCTCATGTTGGGGACCCCAGAGATGGACACAGTACTCCAGGTGGAGTCTCACGAGAGAGGAGTAGAGAGTGAGAATCACCTCTATTGACCTGCTGGTCATGTGTCTTTTGATTCAGCCCAGGACACGGTTGGCTTTCTGGGCTGCAAGCGTACATTGCTAGGTCATGTTCAGCTTCTCATCAATCAGCACTCCCAAGTCTCTCTCCTCAGGGCTGCTCTCTATCCATTCTCCACCCAGCCTGTATTTGTACTTGGGATTATCCTGACCCACACGCAGGACCTTACAGTTGGCCTTGTTGAACTTCATGAGGTTTGCACCGGCCCACCTCTCTAGCCTGTCCACGTCCCTCTGGATGGCATCCCTTCCCTCCAGTGTGTCGACTGCACCACATAACTTGGTGTCGTCAGCAAACTTGCTGAGGGTGCACTCAATCCCACTGTTCATGTTGCCGACAAAGATGTTAAACAACACCGGTCCCAATACTGACCCCTGTGGAATGCCACTTGTTACCTATCTTCACTTGGACATCAAGCAGTTGACTACAACTTTTTGAGTGTGACCATCCAGCCAATTCCTTATCCACTGAGTGGTCCATCTGTCAAATTCAAGCCTCTCCAATTCAGAGACAAGGATGTTATGCAGGACAGTGTCAAAGGCTTTGCACAAATCCAGGTAGATTATGTCAGTTACCTTTGTCCAGCAACGTTGTAATCCTGTCATAGAAGGCCGCTAAATTTGTCAGGCGTGATTTGCCCTTAGGGAAGCCATGTTGGCTTTCACCAATCACCTCCTTATTTTCCATGTGCCTTAGCATAGTTTCCAGGAGATCTACTCCATGATCTTGCTCGGCACAGAGGTGAGACTGACTAGTCTGTAGTTCCCCAGGTCTTCCTTTTTTTTCCTTTTTGAAAATGGAGGTCATTTTTCCCCTTTTGCAGTCAGTGGGAACTTCACTGGACTACCACGACTTCTCAAATGTGATGGATCGCAGCTTAGCAACTTCTTATACCAGTTCCCTCAGGACACTTAGATGATGCATTTCATCAGATCCCATGGACTTGTGCACCTTCAGGTTCCTTAGATGGTCTTGAATCTGATCTTCTCCTGTACTGGGCAGTTTTTAATTCTCCCCGTCCCTGCTTTGGCTTCCATGACTTGGGCAGAGTGGCTTGAGCACTTGCCGGTGAAGCCTGAAGAAAAAAAATAATTGAGTACCTCAGCCTCCTCCATATCCCAGGTAGCCAGGTCTCCCATCACCTTCCAGAGATGGCCCACGTTTTCCTTAATTTTCCTTTTATCACTGACAGACCTATTTGCCCTTGACATCCCTGGCCAGATTTAGCTCTGTCAGGGTTTAAGGTTTCCTAAACTGATCCCTGGCTGCTCAGACAACTTCTCTGTATTCCTCCCAGGATACTTGTTCTTGCTTCCACCCTCTGTATTTGGTTTGATAGCACAGGATGCTGTCAGATGAATTCAATATCAAGAGGCAATTATTGCATAAACCAGCATTGGACTGTCAAGCTTGCAGATTGAAAAGTCTTTGCTGCTCACACATGGAACAGCTGTGGCTTCTGAATTGTTCTTCCATCAAAATGGTAAACTCAAGGATTGTTTTATTGGAAAAAGAAACCATTTAAGGAATTTGTTATGAAGATGTTGTATACAGCCATACCAAGACTGAGGAAAAAACCACCAAAAATTACCAGTCATAACTTATTCCCATCTCTTCAGCTCATCCACAATGGAAGAAACTATGTTCTACTTTAAACAGAAGAGAAACTACCTCAGAAATATTCTTATAGTGGAACAGGGTGGGGATTTTTTATAACCTATTGATCACATTTTGACCCCAGTTGCTCCCTGGCACTATCATTAAATTCAGTAGCCTACATCAGGGAAAAGAAAGGTTGAACTGTACATTGTATTGTTTTGTGAGTAATAGCATATAACTATCACTGTAGGAAGATCTTATTTTACTTAGCGCTTTTTTTTAATATGCTGAAAGAGAACTAATAGGTTCACTTTTGTAAGGTCAGTGAGAAACAGAGTGACTATGGTTTCAATAGTCAATCACACATCAAATCTTAAAAAAAAAGAGCTATTTTAAACTATTTTAGGTTCATTTATACCTATTAGATTTATTGGGTAGCTTTGAAATATTTTGCAGCAGGCTCAGACGTAAGGCTTTATGAACAGTAAAGAGTCTGTTGTACTGTAAGAAAATGTTGAACAATTAATAACAAACTGTCTCAAGATATTTCATCTCTGAGGTGTTTTTCTTGTCAACCATCCACCACAACTAGGACTTCTTTCAAAACCCCAGTACTTTCATCTCTGGCTTATTTGAGCATTACAGATCAGTTGCAGGGGAAGAGATTTCCCTACTACTTTGGGCCTTTTTTCTATCAGCAAGCTAGAAGACCCTGCATTCTGATGAGCTGTGTGTGTTTACATCCTGTGGAAAAAGAAAATTGGCTAAAATTATACGATAAAAATGAAAATGAAGATAGTTTAAAATACAATGTAATTGAGTTAACATGCCAGTTAGCTCAGCAGTTGTTTCTTGACTTACTGATAGAAAAGCTTTGAAAAATCTGATTCCTTCTCTGGTGGGAGCTTGCTCCAGGAAGTAATTTTGAGAGAAACTTTAGCAATTTGACAGCACCACCTCTACTTTAGCTGAGCTACTAATTGATATTAATTGGAAACTGATTGGTATTAATAGGGAAACTACCACTTATGCCTCTTTTAGCAATAAAAGAAATAATTTGGTCTTCAAGCTCATCACTATTCTGGGGTCCCTTTTTCCTTGTGTTAACTCATTAGTAAGTAGGCTGCAAGGTCACACAATGGTAACATCATCCATCTTGTTTGCAAATAGTCAAGAATCCTGTCAGTGCACAACAAATACCAAATAAATCATAATAACAGCCCATATCAGCCCCAAGAGATATATATACTAGAAAACTTCTGTGACTTTTCTCTTACACATGTTGCGTCCCATGAAAATGGAGATTCATATGAGAGCAACGGCGTGTAATTTGATGGGGATCTCAGAGCATTAAATCTTTTTTTCCTGTGATGCAAATCATTCTAATAGTATCCATAAAAAGTAACACAGCAAAGGCCTAAATTATTTTTTTTATAGGTCCCATGTGGCAAAGGCCATTATAAACAGCTATAGATCTAAGTAGCCTTAACAATACAGCTCCAGATGGCATTAATTAGACAATAACTGCTGGACTTGAGATGCCTCAGGGAGTTGCTGGGGAAGGTCCCTGTTCCATTGTCAAGATACATTTAAGAGTGCTCTAAACCTTATGTGGACTATGAGGTCATGTATGATCCTAGAGTCCAAGACGGGAACCACTCTTTTAATGGAGGGAAAAAAACACAAAGAAACAGACAAAACCCCTGCTAGTTTCAGAAAACCACAGACTTTCTTTTTCTTGTACAATTTTGACAATGCTTTGCAAAGTGGAATGATCTAGACTGGTATTATTTACCAGAAACTTTAAGACAAAAGTTTAAATTAAGCCTTAACTGCTGTTGCTCTTTCAATCAAGACAGCAATAGAAAGATGTGGATTTGTTGCATAAACATATCAGCAGACTCTTTCCTTCTCTTTTGTAGGAAATTCAGCATGGTTCAGCTTTCGATGTGCAGATACTGACATGATACAGCTGAAAAAAACTCATGAATTTATGAATATGAAAACCTGGCTTCTTTAGATTCCTTGACCAAATAATAAATCTTCATTTTGCCAATCAGCTCATTTATTACCTAATCCAAAATATGCTAAGTGGCATTGTTTGTTTATGTTTTAAACCAAACACACATGATGACCTGAGGAAGAATTTACTCATGTATAAAACCAGAGCAATGCACAACAATTATACTCTTCCAGAGGGTTCTGCAGTACAGGGTAAAGTAAAAACCGTCTTGAAAGCAGTATTGTATTAATACAGTAAGATTTCAGAATTATATTAATAAGAGTCACATGGTGCTCTGTTAGGACCACACATGAAAAAGTCATAGGTGGCCAATCTCTCCAGAGGAGAAGAGGGGGACCCTAAGAGGAGTCATTTGTCGTTTGGCAGAAAGGTTGATAACAAATCGTCACCAGAACTTTTCATTTATGTAAAATTATAATCTTAAATCATAAAAGGAGTACAGAACTACAGCTGCATTTGGGAGAATGACTGAACAAATCCGACTGCAGGAAGTGCAGTAAAATTTATTCTGGACTGAGAAGGAGAAACTCATGTTACAAGTAGTGTCTTCTGTAGAGCAGGAGCTTGCTAGGGGCAGCAATTTGCATAGGAGTCTGGCTCCCCCTCTGAAGAAACAGCAGGGAGCGGAATTTAGCCCATGGTTATCTCCTACCATAACTCCACTCTGACAAGTCCTAAGCACAGGCTGGTTCTCTCTGGCTGGTTCACTTAGACTTGGTTTATTTGCAGGTTACACCTTGTTGCTCGGGGGTACCAATCTGAGAGCAGATGTAGCCCAGGACAAGTAGGAAGGAATCAAGTAAGTCCTGCATGAAGTGTATAAATTCTTAGGCATAAGTTTCCCTTTGTTCCTCCCTTCCTTCTCTTCAGCAATTTTTTGTTACTGTACTTTTTCTTTATGAAGTCAAAGAGACTATACTTGCCAAATCCCAGTTTTACTATAAAAACATTATCTCTTATCTATTTCTTTTTTCAGAGTTTAGTCTCCGGCACTGGAGTAGCTACACAGTAACTACAGGATCACTGTAGTTACAGGATCACTTTCAGACAACCCTTTTAGTTTTGTGGGACTAGAGACTGATTTCCCATTTACTGAAATCTAGAACTAAGTAACTTCTTCAAATAAAGCAGTTCTGAGATGGTCTTTCATCTTTTTATCTGCAGCAGTCTTCCTTCTGCAAAGCAAGTGTCTTTTCTGAGCAGAAACTGCCAATCAGGACCAATTGTCTTTCAGTTTTACAACAGTGACAAATGATTTTTGGATCTATGACTCATTTTACCCCAACCCAGTCAGGATTCTTCCAAGCTGTGCAATCAGTAGGATAGACCCAGCTGTGTCAAATCATACCCATCTGTTCGAACATATGTAAAAAAAAATACTCTTGACACAACATACCAGAAGCTTTAAGCAAATAAATAAATAAAAAATCTGAGCTCTCTTGACCAAAAGTTTTCTCATAGTGAAACAAAAAATATTAGAAGAGAAACTATAGTAGAACATCTTCTGTGACTCCAAAGGAAAAGTCTTAGAGAGCAACGCTCGAAGTGCAGCACAGGAAGAATTTACACACCACGGTCCATGACAGCAATCTGCAGGAACTGCTTGGGTAGCAGAGGGCCAAGAACTCTTCAGTTTTCAGCTGTAAAACTTATTAAGTGCCTGAAGTTCTGCTCTGAACACTTCTAGAGAGGTTAGATGTGTCTTAGAAACTTTCCCTTGCCTAAACTGCAAGAGACTAAGAAACTCGGCATCCGTGAAAATTGTGCCACAGTCTATGCAGGATGTTCACAATGACCCAGACATTGATCAGAGACGCACCATGTAACTGTGGTGGTTTAGCAAGACTCACAGGAACTCCTTTGCAGCTGACAAAAAAAACAATATTTCCGCTTCCCTACTTTTGAAGTAAAAGAATAATCCTTAATTTCTACTGCCAAATCATTACCTTGCATTCACGTATCTCCTTCAGGTGCTCATATGCAGTCTTTGTTAAATGATACTGGAACTAAAATACTTCTTTCTTTCATGTAAACACTTAATAGATATCTCTTTCCAACTTACATACTTCCATTTAATTTTGTTATTAATATTATGCACTTGTTACCCTCCCAAATAAATGAAATGTCCATATAATGAGAATGGTATGAAGATGATCCAGTGCTGCAGGCTGTTAATATTCAGTTCCAAATTAATAGGACCATTACCAATTAGATTAGCTGACCTGCTGGTGTGAGTTACACTTGCCTAGGTGGTCCCCTTGAGCACTAGTTTTCTGAATGGCAGTGGACAATCTTGTACTCCTGTTGAAAGTCTGAATAATAAGAGTAATAACCTTTAAGATAATAAATAGACTGTTTCAGCTTCCAGCCTTGTCCTTATGTGATCAATCAGGCATGAATGGCAAAAAAGTTACTTGGAGATGAAAATAAATGAACATATTGTAGCAGGTCATTAAAGAGGATGCTTCAGTATTCTGTTAATCCTGTTTAGCCCCTCCTGTTTTCCTTGCTTGCCAGCTACAGAATTACTGGAGCCTATTTACACAAGACAAGGAAGCATTAATTTATGACTGAGTGTCTGTTCATCAGCTAGTGTACAAATACGAAAAGTGCCAGGGCACAAGGCATAGCCATCAGGAATTAATAACAAAAGATAATCTGTAACTGCCCTTGTCTGTGTGTTCACTTGCAATGTGCGTTGAGAAGTTATTTCAGGAGTCATCAAACACATTTACAGCTCATTATACGCATGGACCAGGTTTGGGTTATAACTATTTGTGAAACAATAGTATTGCTCATATATTGAATTTTTTTTTCAGATATCCTTTTTAATCTGAGGCAACCCCAAGTAAAAACTGATTTTTTTAAAATTACTATAAAAGGACCCTTTGAAATAGGCTTAGATGTGGGGACACTACAGCCTAGTGATCAGGACATTAAGACAGGGAGTAAGGAAAAAAATCCTGTCTCCAGTGAGGGGGTGTGCATTAACTCAGGCTCAAGACATGCTAAAGAGTTATGGGACTTTCATGTCAAAACTGGCTTGTGCTAAACCATCACAAAGGAGACAAGGTATTTACGCACCGGGTCCTGCTGTCAGTCCTCTATTAAATCTAGCCCTTCATCTCTCAATGCTTTTTTTTTTTTTTCCTTTTCTGTCTAATAGGGATTGTACCTCTTTTGAGAAGTATCTTGAGTGCTACTGGTGATAGGAGCTGTGTAAAAGCTGACTGAAGTAAAATCAGGTCTTTGCATTTTTGTTCTCTAAAGAGAGTATGATAGGAACTTTATTGGAAACATTTTGGAGGATATATCTTATAGCAGGAAAAACTAACGTCATAGTAATGAGTTGCTGGAGTTCTAAAGGGTCTTGAACATTTAAAAATAGCACACTAGTAACAGTGGTTTTTCAAATTTCCTTTAAAATGGCCTGGCTACAAAAGGAAAAGGCAGAAAATAATTCATTAAATTTTAGAAAAGGTTCACATGGTGATCTGGGGACTACTGATCAGACAAATTAGTGGAATACATAATGTAGAAGACAGGCAGTAAGTACATGGATAAATGTGATATCACTGAGAAAAATCAATATGAATTTTGTAGAGAGAGCTTTGTTCTTGCTCATCCTTTAAAGAATCAATAATCAGTTGCTATTGTATACTTGTGTTTCAAATAGCTTTCCACAGCCCATCAAAGAAATTCAATCATTCTTTCTTTCTAAGACTTTCTCATGATCCAATAAATACTCAAAAATAGGAAAGAAAGGGTAGCAATAAATATTCAGATTTATCAGTACAGGGAAATCACTCTTGGAATCTCATAAAGATTTATGCTAGGCTCTGAATTGCTACATACATACATACACACGTTATCTGGAGAAAGACCAGAGTGTGAAATGGCAAAGTTTGATGATGGTACTGAGAGTAGACTCTCAATACTGAGTTACTGGGTGTGTTAAAATTCAGTAGTAGAGACTACTAAGTGTGAATAAAGTCAAAAAGGTTGATAGCCAACATACAAGGTAATTTTACATTTGCAGTGAGATGTTCTAAACTATTATCTCTGAGGAAAGAGATTTCAGAAGTCTAGTAACTGGATGTTCACAAGCCAGTGACTGTTGGACTGGTAGAAGAAGGAAGATTGCTTAGAGTCCCACATAGAAATTGATTACTGGTTGTTACTGGAGACATGCTACTGGAGGATGCTGCAAAGTTGTATAAAGTGGTTCTTCTGAACCACTAAGACCATTCTTATGCTCTTAGTATTACTATTAATTTCTCAACTGGTAGAAGCTGTAGTCAAACTCTCTGTCCTTTTTTCAGGTTAGCAATGCCCCATCGTAGCTGTCTCATGTGAAAAGGTAAGTTCTGAGCCTTAAAGGAAGTGCAAGTATGTGCTGTTTGTCCCCAGTAATGATATAAAATGCTCTTCATTTGAAGCTACAGGATAAATCTCACCAGAAAAGACCTGTAATTGCTCCCTCATAAGTTTGCTTTTAAAATCCAGTACAGTATTAAACATTCCATAGTTTATTCCAGTGCAAACTATATTCTTCTAAACTGCAAATGAAGTCCTTCTGGTTATATTTAAACAAACTGAGTGCTCTCTCTTTCCTCCTCTCTGTTTCTTATGGATAATTCTAAACCAGCTGAATTTGAAATTCGTTACATGAATAGCACTACAGAGAAAGAATCACAAGATTTTAAATTAAGTAAATTAAATGGTTATTCATTAGTGATGAATTTTGCAAATCTGCAACAAGTATTCCCCTCAACTTTTAAAATATATTGACTAGGTCACTAGGAACTTCTGCAAGTTATTTAGCATACTAGATAAATTAACTTTACCGTCCAAATTGTGCAACATAATTATGGAATGACATGACTGCATTTTCCTCTCTTACTTTTTTTTTCTTTTAATTAGAAAAATTAAGTTCTGAAACACCCATTCAGGAAAACAGTAAATCACATATTTAACTGTGATACAATTTATTTATTGAGATGTGTGTTTGTTGTTACTATGGCCTTGCACACTTTGCTGAAGCAGAGCCTTAATGAATAAAGCAGAAATTCTAATGAGGTCAACCAAAAATAGCAAAGGCCCTAATAAGCTGCATTTTGTGCAGCTCTGTCTTCCCTTCCATCCTTATTGATCAGAGCTGGCCGGCTGACTCCACCTGTTCAGCATCCACTGCAGGACTGGAGCAAAAATCAGGCTACAAGAATAAAGGTTTGGATTTAAAACGTAATTTGCTTGCTTTGTACATATATATTCTGATACCCCTGTTATAGCTGCTAATGTTATGCATCTGCAATACAAACAAAATGTCTGTGAAAATAACCCTAACTTTTCTGCCTGGTAACTTTCCCAGCTGATTCACTGAGATAGTCAGGAAGGGGCAATATGCTATGATGTTGCACTTGTTGTAAAGGGTCTGGGTTGTAAAACGCAGGGAAACGCTCCCTTGGCACCATTCCAGGGCTGGGAAAGGTAAGGATTATTTTGAGACAGCTCTACATATGGAGAAATACCGACTTTCTCCCTCCAGAATGTCTACCTTCTCAATTAATTTATATTTAAGTTGTCAAACTCATTATTGAACTACTGTCAATTTTTTTTATATGGTGTTTGCGTTGCTTTTATTTTGATAATGAAAAAAGATACCTTGCAGAAACAATTCTCATGCTGCCACGGAGGACAGGAAACAATAAGTCTGTTCTTAATTATTTCAACTATTGAGCAAAATACCTCAGAATCAAAAAAAAATTTGATTGATATGCTTAAAACATTGCCAACACACTTCATCCCTCAAAAATTAATATTGTTTTCTTTTTGCTCTTTCATCATAATTCAATTAAAATTATTTTTTCTTATCAAGCTGAAATAAAACATTTAGACATGTTAGGACAACATTCCTAGACTTCAAATGGCAAAGCAGAACATCAGTCAGACACAAACAAGCCATGCAAGTAACTTCACCCCTGGGTCAGTATTTCTCTTGTGTCCAGGCAGATGTGGACCCCAAAAGCTGACTTGAGAGCTGAGGGCTCCATCCTGCTCTAGCTCCACATTGCAGCCAGTGCAACGCTGTTAGTGCAAGTCACCTGTAACAAGGCAGGAGCTGCATCCAGCTCACTGTCCCAAGCTGTATGAATAAAGACTGTCCAGATGAACAGCAGTATGGAACACATTTCTAATTCTAATTATGTCAGGATTTTTTTTTCCTACTACTCTAGATGGTTTGATCCTTTCTTTTACAGGGGAAAAGGGAAGGGCATAACAAGGTGTATTCATGGTGTTGTAACTTTGAATTTCATTCCTACAAAGACTTAGGAACCTGTTTAATTTTCTTATGTTTGGACAGATCCTCTATTGCTGCAAATTTACCTTGCTACATTGATTTGCCAACTCCACCTGTGAAATACCTGCCTTTCATACTAATTCTTTTAATTTCATGGACCTGGACACATGTTTAATTATTTGAGAGAGCCACATCTCTAAATTTTGCACAGAAGTGTTTCACCTCCTGATCTTCACTTTTGTCTTCTTATATTCTATTTTCTTGTTCTTTTCCCAGAGGAATTATGTTTGCTAGTTTGACATTAATTGACATATTAGATGGATGCATTTAAAAACATTTCTGTTTCCAAAAAGTATATCAACCCGAACGTAAGAAATTGTTTTCTTTTGTTTGTTGCTTCTCTGTCACAAACCGAGGTTGAGGGTTTAAGCTCTCTCTCATCATGAGCAAAAATGATGTTCCAGACACCAATTCACTAAATGGCCCCCTACACCCCTGAGGTCTCCTTGTGCATATCCACTCAATTTGTGAGTAATCTTGACAGATTAACATGGAGACTGTCGATTCCTTTGCCCTTCTGTCTGATGGGTCTGCACCAGCCTCCCTCCTCACTGAGGCAGCTTTGGGAAGGTGTATGGGGTGCTGAGGCACCAGATGCCAGGCACAGAGGGGAAGGTGCCTAGTGCCTGCTCTGACACAGTGAAAGCAAGTTGTCTGTGGGATGGCATCTGTCACTGCCATTTGTTTGGTTGTGGATAAGCTTATGCCGCTGGGGTAGAGAGAATATGGGTCATAATATGAGTTAAGCATGAGCCTGTGAAAGCATGGAGGAGAGAGAGAGAGAGAGAGACAGAGAAAGTTGTATGTTTTTATTTTTATTCCTTGGAAAGAGACATTGACTTTAACTTCAAAGTTGTGTAACTTCTAGGTCAACTTCTATTATTTCCTTATATTTTTAAAAATTACTGAATAATTCCTAGGGCTCGTTGAAAAGAAACAAACAAAAACCAAACAAATAAAAACCAAACACCCACAACAGAAACAGCCCCCCATACATCAAGAGAACAATTTTATGACAAAAAATACTGTTTTGTCTAAATGGAAATGCTTTGTCAGATGAGATTTTAGGATCTTATGACTTTCAGAACAATTATTTTTTACTTTCTTGTCTGAAACTTTCTCTTTTTATCCCAGTAATGTCAAAATATTTCACCCTGCTATTGCTAAAATGTTTCTTTTGGTATATTATAATGTTTTGTCACTATGAAATGCCTCTGAATGGTCGCTAAGGAAAACATTTTGGCAATGTTACTACAGTGCTTTCATACCAACACATTTTAAGCTTTCTACTGCATGAAGTGATTAGAGAACTGCATTTTTTAGCACAGTTCAATATAAAACTGGTAAAATTTTAGAATTTCCCATCAGATTTAATAAGTATTTGAAATTATAATTCAAATAAATCAATAAAGTAATGTTTGAGCAGATTTGTGGTGGGGTTCTTCCTTTCTTTGTCTCTGTTTTGTGGAGTGGATCCTACAATGATTTGGCTTTTTTACATACTTATTTTAGGCACTTCTGTTAATTTTATGGCAACTAATAAAAATAAATTAAGTGTATGTTTACGACAGTTGTAGTAAACATAAATACTCCTTGTTTTTTTCCACAGCATGGAACTGTTTGAGAAAACTGTTGTGAAATGGGTAAAGCAAATCAAATGACATAACTATTTAATACCAGTGCTGATTTCAGGAACACTCAGTGTGAGAGGTAGTAGTGAGCAGAGATGTAGTAGGGAGACAGTCACCTCATGAATATGGAGTTTACTGAAAACACTGCTCAGTGTGGTTTATATTCTTCTTCAGTCCATCTTCCCATTACTACTCTACTCTTTTAATTAGTCCAGAAAATAGACTTGGACTCTGCATTTGCTAATGTCCACTCTATGCATAAACACATTTGCAGAGTGAGAACTTTGCTGCCAATTTCCTCACCAGGAATACATAAAACTGTTGTAATATAACATTTCTTAGCAAAAGGGATGTTAGATTAAGGACAAAATATTATAGAGTTGAATAAATGGTACTAGCAAGTTGAAATGAGAATTCTTTCAGATCTAAAAGTTGCATTGACTGCTGAATTTAATCTACCCCCCTTGGCCCAGCTACACTTAAATGGTGTAACTGTTACCATTGGAAAGGGTGATGTCTTCCTGTTAACAATTTCATTTTTATCAACCCCATTCCTATGCTGCGTATTTGTTTTTGCAGCCATGATGATGAAATACATGAGTTGTATCTGACAGGCTGAACTACATAACATGTAAAGTATTTATAGGTTCAGCATGCCCACATTACCATCCTGCCATGGATTGGGAGGCAAGTAAAAATGCTGGATGCCGCCCAGGTGATACTTGCCTGCCACCACTCCTTAGTTATCCATGCAGTGCCTGTGTCTCCATTTTACTCATTTTACTAACATCCAAAAAGAAAAACTTCTGTATATCAAAGAATAGCATTACATTACAAAACAGATGTCAGGGGCTGTCATTTCCTAACTCCTTAGCAGACTCTAAAAGGAACTAACATGGGAAAATGGTGGTTTAGTACCAATCTTTCCCATATAAAACAGCAAGATGATATTCAAAGACATTTTAATTTCCAGGTCCACGACAACTTCCTAAGTTCCAACAAAAATCAGCGACAGGAATGAAGAAAAATACCAGCATACATATGAATCATAGAATCATAGAATCATAGAATCGCCTGGGCTGAAAAGGACCATAGTGATCATCTAGTTTCAACCCCCTCGCCATATGCAGGGCCGCCAACCACTAGACCAGGCTGCTCAGAGCCACATCCAGCCTGGCCTTGAATGCCTCCAGGGATGGGGCATCCACAACCTCTCTGGGCAACCTGTTCCAGTGTGCCACCACCCTGGATGTATTGTGAGATCACCTTACGCATGAACATGCACATGTTCTGTGCTTACTTCATTGTAGCAGGACAAAAAATAGGTATAAATAAACTATTTTATTTTACTTTCTGTTTGCAAAGCCAATTGCTGTAGGCATGAGGGAAGATGGGTTACGTATTTCCCAAGTTGCTCATTGCTCTTTCTTTGAATTTCTGCTAACACTTGCATATGCATTATGCATCTGGCAGCAGACTCTGAGCCTTGCGTGATTTTAGCTTGAAGCCTTCTGGTGCAACAGAGTTACTTATTTGCAGTGCTATCTCTGAAAAGATGATCATGTCGGACAAGCTGCTCCTTGTGCAGGCCATATCAGCACTGCTTTGTTAGATCTTTTGCAGTGTAGGCAGCCACCTCCAGGGTACAATGCACCCTGACTCCTCCATCTTCAGAGAAATGCGCTTACAACCTACGGCAGTCTTTCTTTCACAGCCCATTGAAAAGTCTGGGAGAAAATTGGAGATTTCCTGGTGAGGAAGAAGCCTTCCTCTGGGCATAGCAAGACCTTTCCGACAGAGAAACAGCAGGAGATTGCACAGTGCCTGTGAAACACAGCCCTCGAGGTGTGTGGACCTGGCTGTCACTCTACATGGAGCTGGACGGGCACTCTGCCTGGCCACAGGTGTGCCAAATGCACCCTGGGGCAGATGCTGGATGCAGACAGTTTGCCTTTGCAGCAGCAGGACTGTGCATGTTTGGTTGGGGCATAGCAGCAAAGCAAGGTCGGTCAGGACAGTGAGCCTCACACACGTAATGTCTTGGAGAGGGTAGGAGAAGGTCGGGTGGAGGCCAGTACTATACACATCTGATCTTCTGCCCTTTAGTTTAGCC
Organism: Pterocles orientalis; assembly: GCA_011057875.1. Classification (NCBI taxonomy): domain Eukaryota; kingdom Metazoa; phylum Chordata; class Aves; order Pterocliformes; family Pteroclidae; genus Pterocles; species Pterocles orientalis. The sequence goes on along the minus strand of WKFP01015237.1, from coordinate 1,546,500 downwards.
TGTGAGATGAGCATGTCAGATTTTTTTCTGCAAATTTGTCTGTAACTACCCAATACCATGCATGTAGGAGCTTAATCCAAAAACCCTTTAACATGATCGGCCATTTACATGTTGTCAGGTCCTGAGGGCACCCCAGCCCTGACTGCCCCTGCCCAATCCCCTGGGGCTCCCCACACCTGCCCAGGGCCCAGGACCTCACACCAGCCTCCCGAGGCTGTCAGCCCCTGCCCAGCAATGCTGCAGCAGGGCTGGCCTACAGCTCCCCACAGGCCTGCCCTGCCTGGCCATGGACCCGTGGGCCCACGTCCTGGCCTTGGCTGTCTGTGACCCAGAGAGGTGCCCAGTGCCCGGGCTGAGGCTGCCCTGGTGCCCCTGGCTGCCCTGCTCCTGGCCGGGGCGGTGGGACAGGCCCAGACTGCCAGGCCCTGCCCTGACACCCCCGCAGGGAGCCCCCGCGGTCCCGGCCCCAGGTCCCAAGGGAACTGCCCTGCTCTTGCTGCACCCTGAGATATACAAGAACAGTTAACTGAGTGTATAAAATTAGGTTTGTTCTGAAGTGTTAAAGGACCATGGCCATGCTGAGTGATTCATATGTAAATTGTTTCTGACTGCGCGCATTAATTTTGGTGGCTGAATACACCAGTGCTTTGCAGAGATACAACTATACCTGGGTTTCCTTTAATATTTCAAAAATAAGAAATTGGACTCAATGTTCCAGGCACATATCTTCCTGATAAATATTTGAAAGTGTAAAATACTGTCTATAGTGTTAGGAGCAGAAAAATATATTATTGAGTTAATATATAAGTTGTCCAGGCTTGTTAATATATTTTAATAACGAACAATCTGACTAAAAGCTTCCTTTTAACTCTGCAGGTAGTTGAAGAATTTCACAAGAAACGAATGACCTCTTACTGTGTTTTTCCTTCATTTCAGTCAAGATGAAATATTCAAATGCTTCTTTCTAACTTCCCCAATCCTTTTTAGTCATCAGCCCTTCAATCTAAATGCAATTATTTAAAACATTTTGGTGGAAATACGTCTACAATCATAATGATTTATCAGAGCGGTTGCTTCACAGTTGACAGGTCAATCTATAGATACAGTAGAGGATGACAATAATTAAAAAGCCCTTGACAAAATGTCATTCAAAATAAGTTCTTGTTGTGTATACTTGGAATGTGAATTTAGTGCTTGCTGAAAATCCCTGAAAGTCAGTCCGGGAAGATGAAGTCTGACTTTCTCCACAGAGAAGCACTTGATTGCAGAAACTCCAAGTGGAGCCTTGCTCCAAGACTAGTTTTAAAAGAGGCATGTATTTAGTCTCCACAGATACACAGTAGTCCTTGGATTTGCTAGGAGAACCAATATGAGAGTCAATTAGTTCCCGCTTATGCTGTGGCTCCGTAAAGTGCAAACATGACTTGCTTTAATTGGATTGTGGCTGCACACGAATTTCACACAGACAAATGAACAATCACGTATTGGTAATGATTATCAGCTGCTGCTGAGATAGGCTAGATTTGTACCAAAGATCTGAAAAGTCTTTGAAAAACCTTGCTAATTAACCTCACGTTAAAAAGGCCTCTGTACAAATTCATGCGAACCTGAACTGGAAAATACAAATTTAACAATGGAAAATTAGACGAGTGCAGTTCCTCTACTCCTTTTCCTTTTCAGAAGTTTAACCATTTAAAAAAATACCATGCATGTGTTATGCTCCATTCTCAAGCTGCAGCCCATCCAGATTGTCCAAAAAGTTTTACTCAGCTCTGAGCTTTTTGTTTCTTTAACAGCAATTTCATAAGGCCCAAAGGATCAAGTTCATTAACATCCATAGAATGACATTTTTCTTTTTAGGCAGTAGTGCTTATAAAAATAAACTAAGTGCAATTTTTCCAACAAGGACGTTGAAACAGAAGTGCTTGATCACTCGCTTATTTTTGCAACCTTTTGCAGATTTATCTGGAAACCAGTACTATACCTAACATAATGCTGGGTCATTTTGATAAATGCTTGTGAATTTTCTGCTTCAAGTATATGATGCTCAGATCAAGACTTTATATTTCCTTTTGTGTTCAAATGTTCATTATATAAATTCACTATTGAGGTTTTTACAGGACAACTATCTGCATATTTTTTCTATCCTTACTCACATTCCTAAAGTTAAACAAGTGAATTTAAACATATGGAAGACTAAGAAAACGAAGAGTGAAACTCTAACTTGAACTTTTGAGGAATATTCAGATCAGAAACTCAATTTGTCAGCCACATGCATTTTAATTTTCCCTTTTACTTTTCTCCCCTTACATTTTTTGCGCAATGTCCCAAGACTTCCTTCTCTGTTGATTTTTTGACTGAAGAAAAAACATTATTCTAGGCATGAAGAACAAACCATTACCTGCGCATATAATCACACATATGGCACACATAGTGATCCAATTCTTTAACTGTACCTCTGTAGCCCCAGCAGATGTGCCTGAACAAAAATGAATGATGGGTTTAAAACAAGATCAAATGTACCCTGCATTAAAACCAATAAGACTTTTGTCGTAAACAAATCAGGGAAATCAGGAATATTTATTCCAGAAAGTGCAACATTGCTATACCAAAAAAAAAAAAAAAAAAAAAAAAAAAAAAAAAAAAAAAAAAAAAAAAAAAAAAAGAAGAAAAAAGAAAAAGAGCACTGCTTGTAGTTTTAACCAACTACTACAATGCTATTGAGAAGACTAGAATATGGGAGAGAAGAAAACATTCCTTCAGCCTGGTGAAGTCCTAATTTGGGTAATGACGAATGCTCTCTGGAAATAAAACACTTCATGCATGAACTGGACATCACTTTGATTTGATGGGCAGTTTTGTGCAAATATAGATATATTTATACTAGATTATTTGTAATGGGTTATAATACTAATAATAATAGTGTAAAGACTTGGTGAAGAATACTTAAAAAATGTTAAATAGACTATTTCATTGAAGTCGGCATTGTAGGCACAGCAGTGTTGAATTCAGATTATTGTGACAACCTGACTTGGTCAACAAAAGTTTCCAACAGGCTTTCTGAAAGAGAAAATTCCAAATACTCTGGCTTTGGGAAAAGGTCTCTAATGGTCCCTAATTCTTATAAATTAGAAATGAGAACTAGGCACCTAAATATCTTTGAGGATAGGGACTTAAATATTTAAGCATTTATTGCATATGAGAGTATAAGCCAAAAGATGCCTAATGATAGCTATGAAAATGTAATTAGGCACTACTTCACAGAGAGTGCTTAAGTCTACGCATGAGGCAATGCTGATTGCCTTTGTAAATATGGTTATGAGTGCTGTAACTGAAAGGCTGTTTTGTAACTTTTTTAGTAGAAGACCTTTAACACAGGATACATCATGGCGCAATAAATAATTCCTTTGGGCATTTATTTTTATTTAGTTTCAGCTACTCAAAGGACTTTTTATTAAAGATTCAACATACATTTTCCTCCAGAATTAAGTACACTAAAAATCAAATCTAAAGTAAGCATTTCATGGCACTGCTTTATATGTATAGCTTTATAATAAATCTTAAGTTTTGGAACCACCATAGCAGCAAAAAATGCAGAAAAAAAGGCATAACACTATCCATCACAAGTACAATTTCATGAGGAAGCCCGTGACAAGATTTTGTGCAGTTTGCACCACCATTTGTGTTCCCAGGAGGTATGCAGGTCACCAATTTAGTAAATACTTATCAGTAAATAAGCTTTCAGATTTTTCACTGTATTTAGAGTGCTGACTTTCTGTTTTGCTTGAATAGATTACAAAACTAATTCTAAGATGAAAAACAAGCTTTTTAATCAGCTGTGACAAAAAACTATATGCAGTCTTGAAATAGCAGTTATGAAAGATGGAAAGAAATTACCTCTTTATTTTCAGTACCAGTAGAGTCTCAATTTCCATTTATAACATGTGATTCTTATTAGATGAGGGGGTTGCCATAAATTAGTTAGATCAGATGAAGTCTGTAACACAGCCACAAATCCTTTTTGCTTCAAAGCAATCATTTAAAAGCATAAATTATCACAAGGAAAGCTTTTATGCATTTTTTCTGACTGATTGTTTATTCATTTTGATTTATAAAATAATTAAAAGATTATGTGAGTATTAGAATCCTACATAGCCACAGAACTGGTTTTAATATGGGATGGGTTATGCACCATGGGCAGAATAAATAATGACAACTTTTTTTTTTCCAAGGGAGAGAGTGTTTTTCTAGACTGTGTTTTGACTTTTACTCACTTACTTAGCTTAATCAAGCTGCAGAAAAAGTTCTGAAGTAACCCAAATGGCCTTGTAAAGCCAGAATGTAATGTAAAATATTGGAAAAGGCATGCATGATTTTGTAGAATTAAAAAAAAAAATTAATCCAGAATGTTATATTTTCTCCTAAATATTTGGACCTTTCTTCACAACGAATACAATTACCAACCTGAAAGTCAGGACTTTTTCCCATATAAGCTTTTGGTCATATTTTAATATTTATTGTGTTGCATATACTAATGAAAATGGTGGATAAAGTCTAATTTTGATAAAGCAAATGCTTCTCCAACTTGTAGCTGATAATAAGCAGCCACCTCAACACCTCAACATGGCTAGCAACAGTCTGCCTTTGAACATGCCACTAAAAAAAAAAAAATCAGTATATTTAAGTGGAATCAAAGAATAGATATGTCTCTAAGGACAGATAATCTGTCATCCATAACGGCTAACCTCAGACTCTGAGTATATCTTAAAGTCATTATTAAGCCAGTAGTTTGCTGAAATGGGCTTTAGTAATCTTCAAATATGGCATTAAAATATATTGTTCATTCTAAAATGTAACATCTAACTGAAGGCCTCCTTAGTATTTTAATTATCCAGCTCCAGTTTTTGACAAACTAATTAAATAGTTTTAATAGCATACACTAAAAACACAGGATAAGATGTTTTCCATGGGTAAACTAAGTGAAACTTGCTTTCTGAAACAAGATTGGACTAGCAAGAATTGCCAGTTAGTGTTTAGCATCATGGATCCTGAACATATTATCTTTATCCTTAAGTAACAAATAAAGTGCATGCTACATACAAATATATATACACACATACATACACACACACAAGTACATGCACATGCATGCACACACATATGCATGCCCAAAGAGCAAGATTTTCAAAGTTACATGTTAAACATCAGCTATCAAATCCAGCAGATTACTTTTTTTTTTTTTTAATACAGAGTATGTTCTTAAATTTTGGAAACAGTAGTTTCAATTAAGATTCAAAGACTTTACATTTTTCAGAATTTACAGAGTGTTTTGAATGCATTTTCTGCAGTGCTACAGACATCAGTGTGATCTTCTAAGAGCCCTACTCTACATCTGAGCTTAAAACACACATGTACTGTTTCTCAAACCCGTGAGAATAATTTTGGATGAATATGACTAGATAAAGTGTTGTAAACCATTCTCTTGCCTATTTTGCTGCTGTGACATGACAAAGACATCTACTGTGACATTTAGGGGCCTCAGTAGAAAAACCTCTTCACAATTAGAACAACTGTTCTGGGAAAGAAGCGTATAAAAACTTTTCTTCTGTTATTAACGTTATGAAATAACTTTATCGAAAAAATGTAATATATGTTGCTCTAGTGTCTTACCTTAATTTGGACTTCAGAAGCTTAAATACTTAAGAAAGTTTTGTGATTAGATTAGCTTCCTGGAGAGCTGCTTTATCTCAAACCAGAATTCTGCTTGTGGGGAAACAAGACCCATAAGCAGAATGACAACAAATACCATGTAAAACAATGCAGCGATTGGGGAACTCTTACTGGAGACTCACAAGTTAACTAACAGCAGTACTGCAAACATATATAGATATATATATGCATGCATATATGTGTATGGATGTACCAGTTAGTGTTTGCAGAACTGGGGTGCAGATTTCTTACTTATCCCCAAAACCTCAGGTACTGCACACTAAGGGACTACACCTGCTCATAACCAAATCTGTTAAGATTCTAGCACTGAAGTTCTGCCTACTATCTTGCTGGGTCTGTAAAACAAGAACAGATTCAGCATTCAGTTAAGATAGTGCTCTTACTGTCATCAAATTACAGTAATGAGATTTTGGCTACTGATACAGGCAGCCTGGAGTGACAGAAGTATCAGTCATGAAATTGTCATCTCTGTCCTGACTGAGCTTCCTTCTACATTCCTCTTACAGAAGAACAGTGATCAGAACTTGGCCAGAAAGAGGGAAAATTATCTTCCTTCCATTTTGCCCTTGGGAACAGACAGAAGATGAGCTAGAATAAGAAGAGGCAAGCAGCTATGTCGTCTCACCACATGGGTTTTAAAGACAGAAGAGATGAGGGATGGGAGGCTCTGGATCAGCTGCTGAGGAATGCATAAATACTATTTCAAATTCTGCAGAGCTATGCATATTATGGGGGAGAGGAAGGCACATGCAAACTGCTGTCTTCCCTGAAGCACCAGAATGCAAAAAGCAAGTTCACTTAAAAATGAGAGGCAGAGAAAACAAGACATAGGGAGACAAAAACAAATTACCGAATGTCTGAATTGCTGTGGGACTGGGAGAATCTAGCAGATAGTTTGGGAGAAACTTGGGGGTGGGCGATAACAGGGTAATAAACAGAATGGTGATATTCCAGGAAAAACTACTCTTTCCTCACTAGCTGTAGTGCTGTAAACCAGCCTGCAATTTGATCTCGGTCAGGTTTTCTAGCAAGAACCCCTGTGGTGGGAGACAAAATTGCATCATTGGAATTTTGTGAGAGTTGGCACACACCAGGGGTGACCAGAGGGAATTGAAAATGGGAATACGGACAAAGAAATATGATTTCTCTCCCCTGAATAATCCGAGGACAATTTCATCCCTTTTCTGAGTGTGATTAATGCTTTTTTATTATTTAAGGCTGTCAATACTTCATTATTTTCCCACTCGCTTTGTTAGAGGAATAAACACTGATCATCACAAACAAAGCTGAAAAAAATACTTTTGGAAATATCAGACTGTGCAAAACTTCTCACTTCATCTCCTAGGACTCTTGATGAACAAGACTGTGAAACCGAGCCATAAGACAACACCTGTGTGAGGGGTGTGCTCTACTGCTTCACACAGGGACAAGCACCTTTCCTCAGGATCTGACTACCACCATGTGCCTTGCTGCCTGTAAAAAGGCTTCCTCTAACTGTTCCTTGTCTCTGACTTCATTTTCTTACCTAGTTTTATTCTATTTAACTCTGTTATCTTCAGACAAGTACATTTCTTCTGATATAATCTGGCATACATGAAAATTCAAGTCCTTTATCTATGCAAAGTACAAGTGAAAGCATACATCCTTCCTACAGCTTATCCTTCATTTCCTGTCCCTCTGTATCTGTTTATGAATCATCTATAAATTGGTGTTAAAGCTGAGAAGCAGTTAGGCTAGATTTGTATTAAATATGCTACATTGTTGTCCTATAAATTAGCTTAATAAAAATAGGTGATTATCTGTCTTCTCAGCATCTGTATTTTAAGGCACAGTGGTTAAGAGCTTGGATTTCTGTCATAGGGAGCGCAGGAATTCAAATACATCCCAGCACATTTATTTATTTTCTGTGCCTGGTTGCTTCCCCGTGAGGTGATGCAAGCTACCTGGGTGCGTGGTGAGGTGAGGGAAACTGAGCTTGAAAGGAAAGTCCTGAATGTTAGTGTGGAGAGAAAAACTGAAGAGAAATAACGGTGGGCTAGAGGCAGCAGACCAAAATGACATTTAATGGGAAGGGTGCAAGGAAGCAACACCAGCAGGAAGCGTTTTATCCCTTGACTGGGATGACACGGGACTAAGCTGCCCCTTTTCCATATCAAACACGAGGGGAAACGTTTTCCGTGTCCTCTTTTCCCAAAGACGGATCTGACAAGCCTGCAGGTACCAACGGGCTGTCACTCAGGTGGCTCCAGAGCAGCGCCTCTTGACCAGGTGCGCAGAACCTTCACCCCTCTGAGGAAGGATTATGAAGGAGGGGAAGAAGACAAACTCTGTCACGTTTTTCATTCGTTCCCTGAGACTCGGTTCCCAAGCACAGTTGCTCCCCGGGCCTGGCAGGGCTGCGGGGCACAGGGGGGGGACCAGGGCTGGCACCACCCAGCCCGCGCTGGGCAACGCGGCTCCCCTAAACCCGTGCACCCCTCTAACGGAGCACCCTCCGCGGGGGCCAGCGCTGCCCGAGCCGGGGGCCGCAGGCATGAACAGATGTGCAGATCCCCCCAAAAGTTGAAATACCCCCGACACCCCACCGCGACACAGTGCCTCAGTTCTCCCACGTCTCTCACCATCCCCCCCCCCCCCCCCCCCCCCCCCCCCC
>WKFP01015237.1:1482644-1538097 GCA_011057875.1 Pterocles orientalis | reverse complement strand
GGGGGGGTGGCGGGGGGCAGAGCCACCGCCCCGGAGCTATTTCAGGGCGGGCGGCGCTAGGCGGCACCTGTCCCGGCCCGTTCCGTCCCGTCCCGGTTCCCTCCGCCTGCCCTGGTGCCGGCTGCGCTCCCCCGCCTCAGCCCCACGCTCCTCAGGCATGGCTGAGGAGGGACGCCCCGGCCCCGCTGCCGCCGCCGGGGAGGACAAAGCCGCCGCCGATGAGTTCCACGATATCATCCGCAGCCGGTCGGGTAGGCGCCGCTCCGCGGTCCTCTCCTCCCGCCGGGCGGGTGCGGGGCTTGCCCCGGGGTGGGCTCGCCGCGGGACGGGCGGGCGTGGGTCTGGCCGTCGGGCGGGGGTCCCACCGGCGGGGCGGCAGCGCGGAGACAGGGGGCTGAGCGCGGCCAGGCGGGGGGAGCGCTCTCCAGGGTCTCTGTGGAGCCAGTGTTCTTCTTCCAATGTTTTTTCGGGTTTTTTAAGTTGCTTTTTATTAGCTCAACTTTTCCTTGCGCTGTGCAGCATCGAAAGGGTTTGCCCGCCGGCTCGCTGGGCGAATCGCGCGTCTCAGTGTGACAGGAGCGACATTTATGTCCCTTTCCCAACGTCTGAGTGTCGCCGTGCACCCCCCTTCCCTTCCCCTCCCGGGTGTCCCCTATCCTGGGCTGTGATAAATGGGCAGGGTGGTCGTGCCGCTTGTCTTAGCGGGGCAGGTCGGTAAAGATCTAAATGGAAGCAGCTGTAACGCTTATCCCCAGAGGATAAAGTTTCAGGTGCCTGTGCTCTTTTTGTCTAGTCCTGGAAAGAAACTAAATCCGTGGTAGTAAAAGTATTTATAGACCATTCAGCATTTACTCATTTGCAGCACGAGTGCATGTGGAGCTACAAATGAAATTAACTCTTGAAGCTGAAATAATGGTGTCTCTTTAAAAACTGGTGACTTCTTAAAAATTATCTGTGTTGTACTTGTTTTAAGAAACAGCAACAAAACACTTGACATGTATTACAGATTAATTAAACCTGCTATGGGAAATTTAACTTTGAAAGTGTTGGGGTGGCAGCAAGCAGAACTTACAAAAGTCTGTGACAGAAAATGTGAATGTTGTTTTTACTCTGGTAGTGTAAAGACACTCTTGCAGCAATATTTAGTGCTTTTCCACTGAAGTCTTGGTGTTGCAGCTCCTGAAGATCTTTGGTTCTTGTAGTAAAGTGTTTTTTCTAATGTTATCAGCCTACCCGCATTTCTCATACCAGCTGTTTCTCCTTCAGTTCCATCCTTTAAAAGGACAGGTATTGCCCTGGTGGAACTAAGAAGGGGTGGGGTTGCATGGCTGTTCGGGTTTTTTTTTCCAAGATCTGCTTTTGGTTATGTCTTTTATCTAAGTTTCTTCAGCATGAGGCGAATGTGAACGGAAAATGTGTCTAGTGAGCTGTCTCTTCCTGGTTAGGCTGGTTGTGTTACCTCTGATAGCAGCCCATGTTCCCCACTCCATACCTAGTTCACTTACAGTTTGGGGGGTGTAAAATGCAGGAGGAGTACAACATAAAGAAAAGCCCCCTGCATTTAAAGGGTTGTCCTGGTAGTGTATGATGGTGTATTTGGGCAGTTGCTTGTTGATGATGAGAGAACTTGAAGGTTGACAAAAATAATATCTTCAGGTCCCTGTGATCTCCAGAAAGTGAAGTTGTGGTTAGAAACTTACTGTTAGGTGATTACAACTCTGAGCTGAGAGTGCTTTCTTCTTACTTTTTTCCTGTAGCTAGTAAGTACTTTCAATATTCAGTTTGATTTCTCATTTTAAGAATTCATAATTGGGAACAGGCACACTCTGAAAAGCTAGACAGGGAATGCTACCTATGCGTTTTCTAATTATCCCTTATATTCTGTGTTTCACTTGAATAGTCTGTTTCCAAATCAATGTCAGTGGCAATATGTTTGGTGTATGGTACCATAATCAGTGTAAGATCTCAAATGGCTCTAAAATGTTTTTCTACTTTCCTGCTATAAAGTAGTATCAGATTTTAGATGTTAGCAGTAGACACAGAACAAACATTTGTGCTTCTTAATTGGACGCAATTCCCTGGTCTGTTCTCTGTGATGAATCCAGTTTAAGGATCATAGAAGTGTCCCAGATGTTTATAAGCCTGAAAAGATGAGAAAAATCAATTTCCATGGTGATGTTCATCACACGTATACCTCTTTTTTTTTTTTTTTTTTTTTTTTTTTCCCCTGTGATATACCCCACAGTGATCTCTTACTCCTGCTTGTCTTTCATTGTCATCATTAGACTTTGAAATGCATTGCTTAAAATCTGACTATGGGTTTGGGGAGAAATAATATATAACAAATTAATGCAGCTGTTTGCACAAGTAAATTCAGAAGAGCTTGGCGAGATGCTGTTTGCAAGCCTGAGGATAAAGTTCATTTTGGTTCAGGGTTTTCTGTAACCTATTACCTAGGTAAGGCATTTCTGGAGTTGGGTTGCTCTTTTTGTTTGGATATGCATTCACCTTGAACACTTTTGGATTGGAAGTTTAGTAGGACTTATTGGGAGTGAAATGATGGGGCACAGTCTCATTACTTGTGAAGTAATGGTAAGGAGGCTGAATTGTTCTCAAGTGGTACTCCTTAGGCCTGCAGAAAGGATTTTGTGATCCAGTAGGGAAGTTCTTGATAACTGAAAATGAAGCTCATGCAGCGAGTTCTTGGAGATTTTGGGCATCAGGTGTCAAAGGAGCTTTAAGAGATTGTATGCCACTTGTTTTTCACTGTTAATTTAATGCTCAGAGGTCTGCAGCTTTCTGGAATGGTGTGGAGGAATTTTTTTCCCTCCTAGATACAAAACTTGACCTCTGGTGGGTGCAGGTTTTGCCTTTTCATCAAACTAGAATAAAGGGCAGGATAGGGTGATATACTTGTGCCATATGAAAATATTCCATGCTCCTGCTTTTTGAGGTCTTACTAAAATATTGGTGCGCTGAGCTTTTGAATGAGGTGAATGGGCTAATGCAGATAGCATTAAGCTGGGCATTCTGCTGTCAATTCTGGGTGAAATAATTGTGAAAAGTTATGAGTATTCACATAAGGACAAGATGAAATCTTAAAGCTTGTTAGCACAAATTAAGGGAAAGCTTAAGGCTCTCTCAAATACTCTTTCTGTTAACAGAAAATGGCCAGGCTGGATGAGGCTTTGAGCAACCTGGTCTAGTGGAAGGTGTCCCTGCACACGACAGGGGTGTTGGAACTTGATCTTTAAGGTCCCTTCTGACCCAAAACATTCTATGATTCTATAATTTCTCCCAGTATACTACAAAGCACAAAAAAAAGCTAGTAAAATGGCTAGTAAATTGTTTAAACCCACAAAACAGTTACACTGCAAAAGGTACCATTGGGGAATTGTAATAGAATTGGGTTATCCCTGTTGCAGCTCTGTGGGGATAATAACTAGCTCCAACCCTAACTTGTCATTTTTCACTTTCACTCATACAGAACAGCTTGGGTTGCCTGGGCATTCAAAGAAGTTTCATGCAAATGCAGAGTTCCAGAGTGAGGAATGTAAGCTGTGCTGCCACAGAGAGAGACTGCATTGGAGAAGAATTCAGTGGTCACCGGGGGGGCTCTGTTCAGCGTGTGCTTGTAATGTGAAAACATAAGGGAATTAGGTGTAGTAGGAACGTTTATTTTTGACTCGTGTCTAGGGTATGGTGGATTCTAGTATGAGAAATATGTTTAAAACAACCCGCAAAACCTGAGATCTAAGGTGAATGTCTATGAAGCTCAGGTAGTAATTTTTTAAATACTTTTCTGAGAAGTTACTTTGTTACTCTGTATGAGTATATTCATGGGCAGAAAATCCTGGATGCTGAAGGCTTAACAGGGGAAGGCATAACAAGAAAGGAAAAATGAAAGCTAACAAGTATAAATTAAAGCATGTGAAATCTTGAGCAGGGAAGATGGTTAACGTCTGGGGATAGATCCTCCATCTCTGGAGGTGTTTGATCCAGCACTTGGTACTTCTTTTTAAGTTGAGCTTTATCCAAATGCAAGTTTACTGGATTCAATGCTAAAGAGCCTGTCATAAATCATCAGTCCAGTTGCCTGTCTCATGGTCCCTTCTGGCCCTAATGGTGTTAACTTGTGAATTTTCTCTTAACAGAAGGACATATTTTCTTCTTAAGTCTCCAGTTTAATGCTTGCCATCTGAACTGGGCCTTCCCCAGACCTGACGGACCACCCTGCTCCTTGCTGGTGTGAGACCTGGGCAGAATATTCTCCCTTTGTCCTGTGTGTGGGCACTGCAAATTCTTCAAATATCAGTGGTAAAACAAAATCCATCTGGGTCCCAAGGTTAGTGGGCTGAGATAGTATTAGCAAAAAGACAAACTTGACAACTGTCTGGATCAGTGTAAACCAACTGCAAATCTGAATGTGTTAGGAGTTGCAGTTGCTTCCCAAACCCTTATTACACATGCCAGTCTGGTAAGTGTGGGTCTTGTATTGTACTTGATGTCATGTTTGTTGAGCACATGGAGACCATGCTTGGGAAAATAGGTTTTATTAAGCTCTGCAACATCCATCTTTGTGATTTAATTTCTCTGAAGAACATGCGGTTTCCAGTGCCCAGGATTTCTTTAGTGGCTACACAGTAAAGTAGCACCATCAAGTCTCAAATGCATTTGGGTGCTTGCTACACTAAAAGAATTGTTTTAAAAATGAATGTAAATGCAACTCCAAGGAAAGAGTGTTTTTTTTCTGCAATAAAAGTCTGCATGCCATAAATAATTTCTTGTCGATTTAATGAAGATTTAGATTTTATTATTACTGCTGCAGAACTTAGTAACTGTAGTTATGATTAGTAACAAAAAGCTATCTAATTTCTTCTGTTCATACACAGCCTTTAGAAAAAGGGCTTAAGACCTCATTTGTTGTTAACATCTGTCAAAAAATTATGCAGAGCTGGAGCAAGCTGCTGTTATGACATGATGACTTTGCTTACAAGAATGATTTCATGTCATTCAGGGTTTGTGAGTAAGGACTTGATCCTATCCACATTTCCTTCTAAATGGCATGACTTGAGGTTTTGACAAGAAGACAACTGTTCTGGTCTTTATGCACAGAATATCAATTGTTAGCAATTAACACTAAGTATTAAGCAAGTATATACCCGAAGATTTGGTTTTCTATTGTACTTTAAAGCCATTAAAAGGTATAAATGAAATGGATAGTGGTGATACAGATAGTTAAATAGACATACAGTGGTGGTTCTCCCTTCTTTCTCTTCCTTGCTCCCCCTGCCTTCCCCCTGCTTCATTGGTGTGGAAACTCCAGGTGACTAGAGCTGTTGGTATGTGTCCCAAACTGGATAACTTGAGTGGGTGCTTCTCCTCTTCTCCTTCAAACGCTCAGACCTGACAGTTTCCTAGGTTTGTCAGTGCAAAGGAACAGCATAGGACTGCGCTCTGCCTCTTTGGCTGAAACCCATGTTATGCTCCCCCTCCACACAATGATGCCTGATGAACACAAGTGGTATCTCTGATGGAAAATAAACTGATCGATGGGTCAACATAACAAAGCGTATATGCCGTATCTGAGGCATGGTAACTTGCTGATCAGGGGATCCTTATCTGCCAGTGCAGCTCTGCTGTGCCAAGTGCTGTGATGTGAGCGTGCTGGGGGCTGGGGCAGTGTTCACTGTGCTCAAATGTGCATGCTGCTCATTGTTGGAGTCTCAAAATGGCATTTGTGGAGTACTTGTGTGCAAGAAGATAAAAGTGGTATCTCCTCTGAATCTGTCTGAGATTTAGTGGCATGCTTGTGTGGCATTGCTACCCCAGCTGCAAAGAGTTGGATCTCCTTCAAAAATGAAAGAAATACCTTTGTGGCTGTTGAAGGTGGAGATTTGGCTTTGCAGTGAAGGGAGACTTGTATGTGGTGTCTCTATTCCTAGAAGTGCAGCATGTGAGAAGAACTGTGGAACTTGTCCAAAATAGCTTAGCAGTGAGCCAAGTTAGTGTATAAGGGAAAGCAGAGGGTCTGTGGTCACAAAGCTCATGCATGTGTTAAAATAAATGTCTTGTATTTATTTATACATAAATATTTTTACATACAAAATTTGGTTTTGGATGGATATATTTTCATATCACTTAAAGAAAAAAAGAAAACTGCTGATAAATCTGCATGAAATGAAATTAAATTGTGGATATAAAATGTTCAGACTAATTTCTGGCCTTACCTGTTCAGCCATGGTTTTGTGGGATGCTTATAGCATACAAGCCAATTATAGGACATAAGGCACTAGTGATGCAGTAGCAATATCCTTCTCCATCCTACTTCAGGACATAGATTTGATGGATCTAATAAGCAGAATGAACTGTAGATTTGAGCCTTAATGTTGGCATTTGGTGAAACTAAAGGTTTCTGGTAATGTTTACAATCGCAGCTTCTAGAAGTGTCTTTGTAGAAAGTAATTTTTAAAAGTGATTTAGATGTGTAAAATAATTTCACCACTGAAATAAAAATATTTTGCTGAGTTCAGGACTTCATCCTGTGCTTTAAACTATTGTACACAAATCTTTTGGGTTTTTTTATCCCCAAATAAAATTAGATTATTTATTCTTCTCTTGCTGGAATTAAGTTTCTAGTTTGTTTTGTTTTTCTTTCATTTTGAGGCATTTCCATTATTTCTATTATACTTGGCAGGCTTTATTTCTTTGTATCGGAAGAATCAAACCATGCACCAATATAATCCCCTCAGCTGGGTATAGTGGATGCCTTACTGTGTAGTCTAAAAATTGACCTTTGGGTAGTTAAGTAGACTTTCCCTATTTATGCATTTAAAAAGGCATGAGGTCTGTTATGTTCAGGAGTAGTGATGACTTGCAGCTTCTGTTAGTACTCAGTCATTTCAGTCTAAACAGAACTGAAGGGGAGGGAAATCACTCCTAAAAGCATTACAAAAACATCTCAAAACTAGACTCCTGTTAAGCAGTAGTCTCTGAAATAAAAAATGATCACTTTTGAGCAATGGTAAAAGGTCATTTAAACAGCAGTTTAGTCAAGATATTAAATTTAATATCTTGCTCTTTAAATATCTGTTTTTTTAATTGCCTGCCTTCTGTATACTGGTTGCCTTGGCAACATATTTGTATGCTAAGAGAATCTGATATTTCAAATGTGAATCTAATGAAACACTATAGGTTTTTTTCAACTAGCTTTAGAACTGCAATATCTGTAAATTAGCATTTTAGCTAGTTAAATGCAGGTATGTGGATTTTTTCTTGTGTATGCTGCCTGATTCTGTCTTCTGGATAAGTAACTGCATCCTGTGATTAACTGATTGCTGGACATTAAGAGTAATGGATTATTTTTGTTAAAAGGGTCTCCTGCAATTTGGATCAAATTGAGAGAACTCATTTCAACATTTCTTCTGTCTCTCTCCCTTTTTAAGGTAGGAATCATCACTGACTTGAGTGAAGTGGTGACTTCTTCGTTGTCAGCAGTGGAACCCCTCTCCCCCTGACATTAAGTAACTTTGAAATATGAACGTCTTCTTGTGGAAGCCAACCTGTCTCCTACCATGCACCCATGTCTGGCTGTGTGGTTGCTGAGTCTATGCAATTGCTTCAAATAAAATCCCACCTCTTATTTCTAGAACTTGATGGGCAATGTGCTGTTTTGTGTAATCTGGCAAAAGTATTGTACTGAATTTCAAGGTTAGTTTTATGCTGTCCTTATGCTGTATGATTGATATCAAAGGCATGATGTGACTGAGTTATGCTGCAGCATGCAATCAGATACCATTAATAGAATTATCTACATAAAGTCTTGGAAGTGGTTGCTGGGCTGCTTCTAAAGTGCACTTTGGCTTGGATATTGAAGCCATACCTCGGATCATCATTTTTAAATATGAATCTGTTTGCTAAGAAGATAATATACTGGTTAACTAATTTATTTTCTTGTTTGGAAGACTGATGGAATTGTAAAGAAATATATGCTAACTAAAGCAAGCTTATATTGTTTGTAGCTTGGAAAAGCTCTTTGTACCTCTTGTTCAGTCAGCATATGTGGTTCTTATCAAACAGGAAGTGCACTCTTATCAGACTATTTAGGATGTTTGTCCTGCCTGGCATCTTTCATTTCCATTGCCTTGTAAAAGGAGAAAAAGGAAAAGAAGCAATGTAAATCAGACTGTCCTCAAACCTAGTGTTCCACCTAAATTTAAGCTAAGGATGGGGAGGAGGAGTTGTAGAGAATGTGAATTAGCAAAAACTCCAGGATGAGCTGTGGCCCCCAAATAAGCTTGGTGCAAAGAATGTCTAGTACTGCTTTATTCAAAAGGAAAAGCATATTTTAGGAAACAATATCTGACTTCTGTCTTGAGGCAGTATATTAACAAGCAATCATTGAAACAAAACTGTTGTCTAACTATGATTTCATGACTTTGACGTTAACTTTTTGCTAGATGATGGAGCCTGCCCTTTTCATTTTCTCTAATGCCGTGGGAAACTTGTCATTTTGATGTTTGGAATTTATCAAACTGCTTACAAGTGGATTAATGTGACATTTCAACTTGATGTCATAAGATCAGTAGAAGTAGTCTAGCATAATAAAGCTTGTCTAATAAATTTATATTCAGTAGTATTCTTGTCCTTGATGGCTCACATCTTCTGCAAACTGTCTTAGTGAACTGTCTTCAGTCTTGCTGGCTGCTTTTAAAGTGTGAAGCATCAATCTGTTATACCTAGGACCTAAGTCAATTTCTTTAGTTCCAAATTTGTCTTACAATTCTGGGGGTATGTATCATCTTTTTAGACTATTTAGCATCACAGTAAGCACATATATTCCTGAAAAAAGTAGCAGCTGGGAGAACAAAATCTTCTCTACAGAATTTTTGGTTTTTATGATGGTTTTTCCGCCCACAATAATTAGCCTAAGTCAATTAGGCTTTGTGTGATCTTTCCCCTTTCATCTCAAGTGTAATGTTTTACTGAACACTAGAGGGAAATAACTAAGGATTGGTAGTGTGCAACTGCAAAATATTAAATTCTTCAGCTGAATGCTAGCTGCCTTCTCAGAGGGAGTTCTGGTTGTTGTGGAAATTGAGTTGCGTGGGTTTAAACAATTTCATAACCTTGCGACTCTGGAACAGTTTCACTGGTTACTGCTGGTCTCCAGCTTGACTGAAATGTCAGTGTGCTGTGAAAAACCTGTGAATCTGCTGAGGACTTGATGCTTCCTTGAGATTCTTTCCCCCTGGGTTCCTGCCCCCAACAAATCGGTGAAGAACAGATCTGCCACACGAAGAAATTTTTTGGTCTGCTTCCCAATCCATCTTGGACATGCTAAATTTATGTTAATGCAGTCTTCCCCCCCCCCTCCCCCTTTGTGATGCTGGTGTCCAGCAGCAGAAAATGGCAGTAGTGTTAGAAGATGCTGCTTCTCTGGGATGACTGAGTTCCTTGGTTTTTTTTTCACAGCTGTAAGGATTATCAATAGTGCTGAAAAGAGCTACAGGTTGAGGTCTGGCACTGCAATATGCTACTTGTTCAGCATCTGCATGCTGCCTTCATCAGAGCTGCGCAATGTGGATATAACCTGAGGCTGCTTCTGTTGAGGTAGCTCCTGCACTTCCAAACTCTGAAAATAATCAGGAGAAAATTTGGTTCATTAGAGATAATTAGAGGAAACACTGAGTACTAATTGGATATAATGCCCTACTGTAGAAGTTGCTAAACTTCCCCTGCCTCCTTGGGAAATAAAATGAGAACTATTTGTTTGAATGTAACCGGATAGATAAATGTGATGGCCCTTAGGCAGTCTTCTCCTGTCCCACTAAGCTATCCCATGTGATTGTGTCTAGAATTGTAGTCTTATGAGTTTCTACCAGGTGTCCTGCTAAAAAGAGAAATGAGTCTGCAAAAGGAGTATGAGGTTACAATTGGAATGACAGTGCAGAAAATTAATTCATCGTTATGACTGCCATTTGGCTGATGATTAAACAGACACAGGTATATACTGATGCATTCTTTGTGCAAGACTGAGAAGCCAGTTAAACCCCATGCATCTGAGACAGATCCCTTTTCATCAAGGTTTCCTTCAAGGCTCATGTGACTTCCTCCAGATAAGAAATTAGCAACTGGGAATGGAATAACAAAGCCAGTTCCATTCTTTAAACTCTTACTACAGACTCTCTCAAGATACTTTGGGGAAAAATCAGCTACAGTAGATTTACTTTTTTCCCCCCCCTCCTTAGAAATTGGCTCTTAAAAAAAAAAAATTCCCTTGACTGACTCATTTAGGTTTATGTATTCTGCTGGAAATTTCTTAGTGATGTGAAATGTCAGGATTTCAATCATCTGTCGTGGGAAAGAAGAGAAGGTGCAGTGCATAGACATATGACTACTGCCGTCAAATAATGAATTCATATTCAAAACATAAGCACTCACCAGGAAGAGTTTAAAGCTACTGCAAATCTAGAGTAGTTTTTAAAGTTCCAGATCGTAAATTTTATGAAAGCACTGTGTTTTTTGAGGCCAGTCTTTTAAAAACAGTTATTTCTGCTTAATTGATGTTAACAATATCTTTCATCTCTTGTAGCTATTGTAATTTGAAAAATACTTCTGAGTTTTAAATTATTCACTTCCTGAAATTGTTGTGCAAATTACTTATCCCATAATTTATAATAGTGAAAGAGGGTGTTCCTGAAGTATGAATCTGTATAAAAGCTGTGAAATCCCAGCCTCGATATGAGAAGATGAGCCTAACGCTCCTTGTTCCAAAATGTTATACCTTTTAGCATCCTAAACAGAAAAGGCTATATGTCAATCAAACTACAGAGATATATTTTAAACTCATGCTTTGTCTTTTATGAATACCTCTTTTACAGCTGGCAGAAAGAAGGATTCTTCATTCTATCTGAAATTGAAATAACTTTTGCAACAGCAAATGTTCTGTAAGTAAGAAAAGTAAAGCTCACCAAGAATTGCCAATGCCCAGCTTCAACTAAGCTTGGCATTACTTTCTAGTACATACCATAACAGGGGCTGATGGGGAACCTTCTACTCAATATAGGTCTACAGAAAATCCCTGAAAATCTTCAGGCTCTCAGTGTGAAAAAATCGAGCTTCTCTTTGCTTCCCAGACTGTGAGACAAAGGCTAGGTGAGTTTCCTGGCCATAGCAGTGTGATATGTTGCAGTTCTGGCTTTGCAGTGTTGATTAATTACTGTTAATCTGTTTGTAACAGAACAAGATGAATCTGCATTGTATTTCAAATGTGGATGGCCATGCTCTGATCAAATTCAACTTTACCTCACATTCATGCTCTGATTGAGCCTAATCTTCTGAGCAGGCTTTCCTCTGACTTCAGAGGATGCTTCAGCAGGTTCGCCAGGGTGCATGTGCCACTGATGTGTAGCCCAGAGCTTGACTTGCAGCTCCATCATATGAACTTGATGCGACTCGCTGAAGTTAATGCTGGTGAGTAAAGTTACAACTTCAGCGCAGACTGTTCTTGGATGGTGTGGCTACCAGCATCCTGAACAGTAGGCTGGGCACTTGACATGTTAGCTCTAGTCAGTAGATGGTGTCCCCAAAATAGCATGACGGTAGCTGTTAGCACTTCTGGAAATTGAATACCATGTGAACAGTATTGTATTGCTAAAGAAAAGTACAGAATGTAGCAGTAGTAGTACCCGAGTGATTGGAAGTAGTGGGTGGTGTTGGGTATGCTAGTAAGTGGGATTCTAATAGAGAAAGGAAAGGCTTGCTCATTTATTACTTGCTAGAGCGCTGTTAACAAAGGAGAGATGAAGATTTAAAATAGACAAATGTATTCCCGGTGTGTAACACCATGGATGTGTGGCAGATATGCAGCACTCCTTGGAGTGCTGTATTAGTTTAAAAAAAGTTCTGAAGCTATAACTGGTAAGTACTACTAGAAAGATCATATGTTTGTTAAAATCTAAATTGACAGTGACTGGATGGGAAGGAATATGTAGTTATCTCTCGTGTCTCAGGTATGTATAATATACATATGCTCACAGGGGAAGAATAATAAAAATTTAATTTTGCTTCAGATTCCTTATTAAATATTTTCATGTAATTAAATTAGAATGCTGCTGGAGGCTGTTTACAGAACAGTTGTCAAAGCAAAGAGCAACTTGGTGTGTTTTTGTTTCCAGAACTTCAGTCAGATCTGAAAATTGGCACTGGAACTAAACATGCTGCTTTTTTTTTTTTTTTTTTTTTTTTTTTTTTTTTTTTTTTTTTTGGTGTGTGTAAATGTTTACCTGTGTGGGAACAGACTTCACAGGCATTTCATGCAGGCATGAGTGTGACTGGAATGAGGATATACCTTTACAGTGTTGTTGTGAACTGGAAATTGTAATGACTTACCTTCAGTGTGTATACAGCTTATTTAATGAAGTGATGAACAAAGTACCTAAGCCTGAATGCATTTGAAAGGCAACAAAAACTGAGTTTTCTAGGTATAATTATGCATGGGATTTGATCTGTTCCTTCCCCCCTACCCAGATGGGAAGTTTGTCCACTCACTGCTTTTCCTAAGAACTTAAGAAAGCTAAAGTCATCTGTTTCTTAAATGCATATATTTCTTCAAAGATAGATTATTCAAACATGAACCAAGAGATTTCACAGTCAATTATCCAAATCAGTAGAAAAATGCAGGTGTGTGAAAGGATGTTTTTTAACATAGAAAACTTGCTTTATGTTTAGCAATGAACCAGCTCAAGTTTATATAATGAAGAGTTTTGTGTTTGACATTTGTATTTTTATTATTTAAACACTGAGTCTCTATCTCAGTTCAGGAAAGCTTATTGGCAATGCTATAGGATCACTCACTTCTGAAATACAGCACTTGTACTCAAGTCATGCTTATAAGTTAACTTTGAGTTGTTTCATAACACATAGTGTATCTCACATGGGGTCTTGCCTGTGATGCTTGGAGTAGGGTTCTGAAATCCAGTGTTCTGTGAAATTAACATATTTTTAATGACTCCACTGATCAGCATATCTGTTGAAGATTCTTGTTTTCCCCCAGAAGGAATAAAATCCAGTGATTTGTAATTTAGTGTAATCTTGTTATATTCAGATATGTTTCAAAGCAATATTTACTGTAAGCTCTTTCATAAGAGAGCTTTATTTTCTTATTTTAGGAGAAAACTAGTGTCTTATAATATTTCATATCCATAGCTTTCTTTCATAGTTAAGTATCTTGATGAGAATTGGTATTTTGGTATTTTAAAGAGTAGAGAGGTCATGTACTAGTTTGAACACAATAGGTATCGCCATGTCTAAGACTGGATTGACGACTGGGTTGAGGACTGGTTAAGTAATCTAGACACCTATAAATCCATGGATCCTGATGGGATGCACCCGCAGGTGCTGAGGGAGATTGCTGAAGTCATTGCTAGGCCACTCTCCATCATCTTTGGTAAGTCGTGGGAAACGGGAGGTGCCTGAGGATTGGAGGAAAGCGAATATCACTCCACTCTTCAAAAAGGGCAAGAAGGAGGAGCTGGGTAACTATAGACCGGTCAGCCTCACTTCCATCCCTGGAAAGGTGATGGAACAACTTATTCTAGATGCTGTCTCTAGGCATATGAGGGATAAAGAGGGTCATTAGAGGCAGCCAACATGGCTTCACCAAGGATTCACAAGTCATGCTTGACCAACCTGATAGCCTTTTATGAGGACATTACCAGGTGGATAGATGATGGTAAAGCAGCAGATGTGGCCTATCTCGATTTCAGTAAAGCATTTGACAATGTCTCCCACAGCATCCTCGCGGCTAAACTGAGGAAGTGTGATCAGGATGATCTGGTAGTGAGATGGATTGTGAACTGTCTGGAGAAAAGAAGCCAGAGTGTTGTGGTGAATGGGATGGAGTCTAGTTGGAGGCCTGTATCTAGTGGAGTCCCCCAGGGTTCGGTACTGGGACCTGTGCTATTCAATATATTCATCAACGACTTGGATGAGGGAATAGAGTGCACCCTCAGCAAGTTTGCTGATGATACGAAACCGGGAGGAGTCGCTGGCATGCCAGAAGGCTGTGCTTCCATCCAGCGAGACCTAGAAAGGCTGGAGATTTGGGCGGGGAAAAATTTAATGCAATTTAACAAGGGCAAGTGTAGAGTCTTGCATCTGGGCAAGTGTAACTGCGGGTACCAGTATAAGTTGGGTACCGACATGTTGGAGAACAGTGTAGAGGAGAGGGACCTGGGGGTCCTGGTGGACAGCAGGATGCCCATGCGCCAGCACTGTGCCTTGGAGAGGCACGTCCCTCTGCATTCTTCCCACACTCTGGATTCTGCATGCCAGTCAGTACAGCATCCAAAACTAGGAAAAACCTTACATATAGCCATGTAACCCTGATGTGTACGATACTGAGATGGTGACTGAAACATGTAGAAAAGGACCAAAGCTCTTTAGCAGCATTTTCCCCCTTGCATCCCTTTGGATATAAGATTCTGTACTGAGAAGAATATGCCATGAACAGAAAGTGTGGTGACAACAGCAGTCAGATGAGTGTGGGTTGCTTCCCAGGTTGGCTTGTGGCTTTTTTTTTTCCACCAGTACATCTCAACATCAGAGGTGCATTAGCAGTTCCATTGCATTTTGTAGTACAATGCAATAAATAACTAGCTGGGTAGTAAACTGTAGGAGACAAGATCTTCTGAAACATGGAAAAGGTAGCATAGAAAATGGACTCCTTTCTTTCAACAAAGCAAACCATTATCCTCGTGGGATTTTTTGTGGATGTTTCTTTTTATTTTTTTTTCCTTTTTGACGCCCTGTCATTGAAATCATTTGGCTATACTGAATCCTTTCTTTTTGTGATGAACAAGAAGGAAGAATCTCACACTTTTTATCCACTAGTAGAGATAAAAAATAAAGATCAGCCAGTGTCTGTTACTTTGCCTTCTGTCTGTTGATAAAGCTCTGCACTCAGGGGCTTGTCTTACTTCAGTATTTAGGATTGGTAGTGAAGGTACCACATTATTAAGTTAAGCCTTGCCCAATTTTTGTAATGCTTTCAGGGGTGAAGTGACATGCTGACTTATCCATAAGGCCTTTAAAAATACTCTAGTGGATGTTAGTAGCGGTAACCCTTTTTGGGGGAGGAAGAGGGATTGGGCTGAAAGCAGCAATCTCAGTTGAAGAACAACATGAGCAGTTCCACAGAAACCTGCATCCTGTCCAGTTCTATACAGAAGTGTTAAAATCATTGATATATTGTCTGATGAAGATGTCCAGGACAGTGTTCTATGAAGGAGTAGAGTTAAGGGTTGTGAAATCTAGTTCACAGGAACAAAAAAGTAAACACTTTCCAAGAATGGAAGTGGAGTTTATGCAAGTGATGAAAAAAGCTGGAAGAAGGTGTTGAAAATTGCAAGGTACATGTATGAGGTGTGGCATTGTAGTAACACTCGAAGAATACACAAACTTCGAGGGTCCTGAACCTGACCCCTCAGAAAAAACGGGGAGAAATTGTGCAGATGGTGCTGCAGCAATGGATGTTAGCCTAAACTGTCTTCAGTGTTCAACAGAGGAGTATGGAGCTGTAATTTAATTGTATAAATTTGAAGAATATAAATCACCTTGCTTTAAAGAAATATTTGCAAATCAGTGTTTCATTTGCAGAACCACATCTCCAGCTGTTAACTTTCACAGCAGATCATGATACTAATACTCCTTAAATGGCTGAATAACTACTTAGTGGTAGCCGCTATCAACTCACTGGAGCCTTGGAAGAGCTTAGTATTTGAGTAATGCATTGTTTGTGGAGAAGGCTGCATGGTGAAGATGTGGATTAGAATTTTGGTCATTTTCCTGTGTGTGTATCTTTGTAGTCAGAAAGTATGAAATCTCTGTATTGCTAAATGCATTAACTACACTGTTTATAGCCACACGTGATGCAGAAATATTGAGTAAAGAAATCGCTAAGCCTTAGTCCTTTAGTTCGTATGCCAGAATGTGGACAGCTATTTGTAAAGAAACTTTATTATCCTAGAGCTAGCTATACCAATTAGATGATCAAACTCCTGTCTCGTAGTGAGAAGTTTAAAAAAGGCAAAAATCATGTAAATAACTGCATAGCATGGAAAATTGAATTCCTGTTGCTTCACAAGGTAGTTCTTACCAGAGGAAACAATATACTTCCCGTTGTAACTTTCCAGTGGCATAAGAAATGGAAATGTAAGTTTTACAGAGTGAAAATATTCTGTGGAAAATGGTAAACTATTAAGCTGCTTCATTTTAGAAATAAGCAATGTGGGTTTCTTGTGTTTGTCTACTTTCGGGAGTAACTGGCCTTTTTGAAATCATAGAGGTCTAATACTTCATGAATGCTGCTTCAGTAAGTGACATATTTATCTTAATTGAAGTTTGGAAGTGATTTGATTAGAGGATAAGGTTTTACAAGCCTTATGTTTACTGTGATATTCTCTTGTCAAGATTTGTGGAGTAAATATTAAAATCAACATGCTGTGTGTGAAGCTTTTTGAGCCCATTCCTTTAAAGCAAAAGATCTGAGATTCTTGGACTGTCTTAGATGGTTTATATGTGTTTGAAGACTTAGAGTACATTTTGGGGAATCTACGGGAGCTTTTCACCCTGTCTATATTGCAGCTTTTGAATATATTCAATCTGAGCATGAGACTTTCATGACTACTAGAAAGTTTTAATGGTCAGTGCTACAATGAAGGAGCAAACCCTGTCAAGCTACATTTATAAAAACAAAAAACCCACTAAAAATCCCAACAACCTCCCCCTTTAATTCAGAGCTGTTGGAAGTGATGATTTTAAGCTTCTTCTGTACTTGCCTGTTCTCTGATGGAAACTGTTAAGGACAGATACAAGTACTTCAGGTTAAATTATGATCCTGCATCCATAAGCATTGACTGGAATGTGGTAGGACTCCATGTTGGTAAGGAAAGGGGACTTGTTCTTTTTTTGTATAGTAGAGTTGATTTTTTGTTATTGTCTGTGTGTTTTTGTTTTTTTTCAATCAGAACTTAATTCAGATCACTGTTTTGCATTATATCTTAAAATCCAGTTAGCTGTATGCCATGTAGCCTGACTTCTGGTGGTGGTGAGATGGAGACCTCTCCTATGTACAGGCCTATGTGAGTGCAGTTCACATTTCGATTGATGGCCAGATGTAACCTGTGTTGTCTAGAGGTGGTGTAGGCATAAATATTATTAGTATAAGGAAGAAGAATCTCCCAGTCTTGAGTTGTCTTACAATTTTGTGATTTTCAGCTACGTTATCCAACACTGCATTCCCTTGTAAGATATGTACTCTAGTATAGCGGTATAAACAGTTCAATTTTAATAGCTCTTGCTGGGAGAGGTGAAGAAAAAAAGATATGGAAAAATCTATTCATCTTTAGAAAGATTTCTTTTAAATTATTTTCTGTAACAAGTTGTTTAAATATTTAATACAGTGTAAACATAAACAGATTCTTCTACAAGGGGTACCTTCATTAAATATCTATTCAAAGCAGATGCATATGTTATAACGTGACAGTAGGACTGGAAGGTGCTTATCTAAGGAAGAGAAAACAGATTCTATAGAATGATTGGATTATAGATAAGTAAGCTTCTACCTTGCAAGTGCTTTCTGAAGCACTAAGGGATTGTGGACCTCGTAAACTTTGCAGCAGAGTATTTTAAATCTTCAAACTCAGCAGGGCACATATCCTAAGTTAGTGTACATGCACAGGAGTATATTTGCATTGTGACTCTCTGTCTTGCATACATATGTGCACAATTTACTCCTTCATGAGGAAGGCAATTTATAACCTAGTGAAATTCTCTGGGCTATAAATTTTGGTAAGCACTGCTTTTTCAAGGTCCATGTCCCGTATGTCTTTCTGTAAACCTACTTTCTCAAATGCTCCTTTCCCTGAGCCTCTCTGACTCATGAGAGGCTAATGGAGGATCCCTTTTGATTTACCATCTGTGCTGTAAATTCTTTTCACAAATCCCTGTTCATGAAATGCTTGCTCCCCCTCTTCTTTAATGCTTCCCATAATGCACTTTTATGTGTGGTAGCTTGTTGCCATGCTGCTGCTTGCCCTGAGTGATGGCACTGGTTTTCAGGCTGGCTATTACAGCCTTTTCACTTGCACTTGATTGCTAGATTATATATTTCTGGTTTGAAGTGCATCCATGAGACTCTCCTAACCACAGAGTTATGTCTGCCTGCTTCTGAATTCTGCATAGCTGGTACTGGATCTCAGAGGTGGGATCAACAGGAGAGTTTAAAGTGCTGTTAAAGGGAATTACAAAACTGAAAGCACCAAAGCTACTGCTCCTGTCCTGTGTCTCTGTATCAAAGTTCACTTTGAGTTGGTTTGGTAATGGCCCTTTCTGGTCTACAAAATCTGTGAAGCTGGTGTTTCCCTCTAGACTACGCTCCCAGCTGGAGTGCATCTGTCCTCTCAGAGATGGGCGTTGGGCTTAAAAGGCTGTGTGATGTGTTGCAGTTGGCTTTTCTTTCAGAAAATACTTTATATCACTCTAGCCTGTTACTCCCTTTGAATCAGTTAAAATCAGGAGTGAAATTATGTAGAGCAGTAAGTTGTGATACTGTGTACAAGCGGCTGGAAGTTGTGATGGCTTATCTATGGGATTTTTCTTGTCCAAGCTGTTTTGTACCCCTTCCCTCCCAATTGCCCATTACTGCACCTCTTGAGCCTAATCTCAGCCACAGAGAAAAATGCCTGAAAGAAGGGTGAAATAAAGTTCTCTACTGGAATCAATGCTTTTATATCCACTAACTGTACATGTGGCCTGCTTGTTGACATGAAGGAAAATGTCGTGAGGAAACAACTAGCAAGTCTTGTCAGTCATTCAGTAGAGCAGTCCTATGGCAGCAGAGACTGCCATGGGTGTTGTAAACTCCTTGCTTACTCTCCTCCTGACCTCACCCCCCACCCAAATTACACTGCCTCTAAGAAAACATACCCTTCTTAGTCTTGTGATTTTTTTTTTTCTTCTGTTAAGCTTGATTTCACACCTATTTGTGACCCCTTTCCCTGCTGCTACCTCTACCCTGGAATGAGTGGGAGTGCAGTGTTGCCCTCTGCAAAATACAAGTGGAATTGATGTCAAATAAAATCGTGATAATGGGAAGGAGCTTTTAAAATAGATTTTTCTTTAACTTCTATGCTACAGAGATTTGGTTTAGTACTGGAAGCATCTCAGATAAACATTTTTCTGCTTTTCAGCCCAGAAGAACTCAGAACTTAATTTTTAATATGCTCACAGTACTACTTAAAATTTGGGTTTTTTACTGGAGGAATTAATAGATTATATTAAAATGAGTCATACATTAGGTATTGAATTTAATATGAGAATCCACAACATAGTGAATATGCTAACTGAATGTTGCCAAATATTCAGTGGCAATAGCAGGTCTGCCGGTATGGTCAGCCTCATTCTTGCTGTGTTTGCTCTTTAGCTTTACATTTCGTTGTCTTATAGAAGTTATGCAATTATAATTGTATACAAATACAGACATTTAAGAGCTTGAAAACAATTTACTGAATCAAGGCACAGTAGCTGAGACCGGTTATGTATATATAGATCACTGTTCTTATTGAGGTAATTTTGCTTTGTTTAGAATTTGTGAGAAATGTTCTACTGTTCGTAACTAATTACTTATTAATAGAAGCTATGTAAAATGAAGACTGCCCTCAAGTCTGTGTAACTGACAATGAGGATCATTATCAAGATGACACATCAATGATGAATATGATGTTGGCAGCACACATTGTCCTTGAAGAATGACAGAAAATTCAGTTTCTCCTAAATGGTTTGCATGAGGTTGGGAATACCTGTTTCTTCTAAAAACAGAATATTTTTTCCTTTTGTAAAATAATCACCTTTCCTACTTTGGGCTATTGTGAGTATTTATTCATTAGCACTGAGCACAATCACTGGACTGTTGTGGTCAGAAAAGAGTGGGGTGCAAAAGGAACCATAAAAAGCCAAAAAGATAAATTCTGCATTTTTATAAATATTTAAGTACCTCTTCAGCGAAATATCTAAATACAGTGTACAGCACATATCTATGATATTGCTTTTAGCTAGATCAAGAGATGAATTTTAATTCTGTTTGTCATGTGGTTACTAGCACTGAGAAGGAGAAAGTGAGCCTTGGCTTCAAGTTGTCAGTCTGAAGGAAAGCGTGAAAACTTCTCATAAATAATTATCCATTATTAACTTCTACACCTCAAGTGGGGCTTTTGTATAACGTCATTGCCTGTGTTCAAATACTAGTAATTCTCCAGATTTGTTTATTCATATTATCTTGCTGAGGCTGGGGGCCCAAATTTTTTTTTTTTCTTAGTGTTCAGTGCTTGTGAAATCCACCAGAGAACTACCAGCCAGGACAATGAATGTCCAGTCTTGTATTAAACTCTGCAATCTGTCTCTTTGTCAGTCCAGCATAGCAAGAGGGTAATTCTGTCCAGTTAACAGCAAAACCCCAGCTCTGCTGTCTCTCATAAAAGGTGGTCATGCCCTCCTTGTTCTCTTCAAAGCATCCACATTTATCCTGGCTGTTGTGCACCTAACTCGTGAGCACTTGTGGCTCAGGGGCAAGAAAGGCATTGCCCCTACCCTCTGGGGCTCAGGACCATATGCAGACCCCCTGACAAGGGAATTGGGCTACTCAGCCCATCCCTGGTGCCCCTGGCTGGCTTTCTATGGCAGTAGGGCTAGCTGATTTTCCAGTTCCTGAAAAAAATCCACTTGCATCATTAAGGCCTGATAACTTATGTGTTTTAGTTGCATGATGTTAATATTTATGAAGTACTTTCTATTCAGAAGTTGGGGCAACTCAGAACACCTTTGGGAGCTACTGTGCTATTACTACCTTACCTTATAGATGAGAAAGTAAATTGACTTGCCAAAGGCCAAGCAAAGTCTCTAAGGGAACCAGAAATATAACATGGATCCATCAAAGGGTCCTTTCACCTACACAGTGATACCTCGCTTTAGACATAATAGCAAGAATATCAGAAACGTAATACTGGTAAGAACTGGAACCATTAAAAAGTAATGCAAGTACAAACCATTTTTCTGATGCAATTATCACATTGAAGCAACTGCAAGAAAGCACTGTGCAGTGAGTTCCTTTCTATTAGTAAATCAATGCCTCAACCATGCCATCTGACTGCCTGCCAGATGAATGTTGCTCAATGTTGAATGAGCCTGAGGCAGATATAGTAGGTCCTGTGCCAGCAGTAAAGCCAGCTTGGTTCTGTAACTATATGTTTTTCATTTTGTTTCAGTGCTTTGGTCCAGAATAGTCTGCCTGTGGCACTGGACCTAGAAATTAGATGTTTGTGAGTATGATCCTGCCTATGCAGAATGGGAACTGATTTGCAATATTTGTGTTGCTAGGCTTTGACAGGTTCACACAGACTAAAACAAGTTTGTCTGATCAGCAGAGAGAGAAAGCATCCCTTGTATGTATTTCTCAATCATTTTGTTTGGGATGAGGACCCAAACAACAGCAAAGAAATGAAATGATAATTGGTTTGTAAGTAAGAGTTTTCATCTTTAAAACTACATTTTTTGGCCTGTTGGATCAGCATTTGGTCATCTGCACCTCTGAGGTAGATGTAATAAGGGGGGATATATTTTAGACAGGGTCTGCACCTGGAGCATTAATGCTTTTTGAGAAAACAGTTAAAGATCACCCACTGCTACTTCCAAAACTGGCCTCTTTTTTCTGTACTATTGAAGCAGGTGTGGGATATCAGCAGACTGAAAATGAACCCCTCTGGAGAGGAGTACTATCATAAAATACCAGGTTGGAAGAGATGTCAAGGATCATCTGGTCCAACCTTTCTTGGAAAAAGCATGATCTAGACAAGGTGGCCCAGCACCGTGCCCAGCTGAATCTTAAATGTGTCCAGTGTTGGGGAACTCACTGCTTGGATCTCTAATGATGTGTTATTGATATTGCCAGTAAGCAGTCTCTAATCCTGTTAGGATAGTAGAGATTTACCACAGTGTTTTAAAGTGCCTAATGTGTACTGCATAGTTGTGTTAGTAAGTATGAAAGCAGAAGGCTTCTTAGAGTGCAGTTTTTCCATAGGTTTGTATCACTACAGCCTTGTCTTTGTTGTTAAAACAGTATTGCCCAGGATCTACAGCTTGTGTTAAACTTCAGGAAGTGCTGTAGATCTAGAACCATTTGTTAGTGGCATTGCTTTTTATATGGCTTGCTTGTCAGCTTTCCCAGTGTTCTTCCAGTTGCTATTACTGGCCTTTAAAAGCTACAGCTGAAATACTTACAAAGAATTTGAGTAGGTGTCGAACCATGTAATATCATGGTGCTTCTCCGAATTCACTCTGATTTCTCTTGATTATCTTCCAAAGGCTTCAGCAATTTTGTAAATTTTCCTTCAAGACTCCTGATAGGGCCTGTACTTCCAAATCAAGGTGCAGGAATAAACCCAGCTCAGTGCTAGTGAGCTTACTTGAGCAAAATGACACAGTTGCCCCTGTGCATGTCTTAAATAGGATGCTTGTAGGTGTCTCAGCTCACAGGGATTGCAGATTGTTCTAGTGAGTGTTTTGGAGTGCTTGGTCTTATCTTGCTGGGCACAAGAGTAGCAAGTTGTGAATTGTTTTATTGGGCACATAGACGTGCAAGAGGTGGCTTTGGCCCTTCTTCTCCAAACCCTGCTTGCCAGCATTCTCACCCAAAATGTATTGAAATCTCTCAGCTCATTTTTCAGTGGGATCAAAACAGAATTGCAGGTGACAGACCCTCAGGAGGCAATATATGACAAGTAAAGGTGGTAGGTTGCCAATTTGCTTAATGTCAGGCAGTTAGAAACCCCTTTATTTGGGTATAGAAAATCCAAGTCACAAGACCTGTGACTTAGATTAATATAGCAAAATAGAGATTGATAGATTGATGTTGGCATGCCTCTCAGCTGCCAGCTGCCTCATAATGACTTGCCCAGCTGTGATACATGTAGGAATAATTTCTAGATTTTATCTTTAGTTTTAGAGTGCTTATTTATGTTTCAGTAGTATTTTATTTAATAGTGTCTTAAATTGTTTTTAGCATTCATAAAGGCTTGAAAATAGCTTTCTGGACCAAAGAGAAGCCGGGTGATATAGCTGACATACCTTAAAGAACTGACCAGTCATCAGTGACAGCAGGTACCAGGTCAAGGATGAAAGAACAAAAGACTCCACAAACCGCTCCCTTTCTCTTTTAAGCCTGTAAAAACCCTGTAGTGGGTCAGTGCTAGAGACAGTCATGACCAATGATGAATCGAGGTCAGAGAAGTAGATGGCATGCTGATTTCTTCTATTTTAACTTTTGTGGGCAAGTAGTTCATAACTTCTGTTTTCTCTGGATCAGTTCTGGGTAAAGTAAGGATGAGCTTCTCATTTCCCATCTCACTTTTGGAAACATTTTCCCCCACCCATTCTGTTTAATCTACATTGGCTGAGTATTAATTAGGGCTTATTCCTAGCTAAGTGTTAAGAATTCATATGTGTGCTTATGTTAGTTTTTTGCCATGGTATGGGGTTTTATTATGCTAGTAGTTATGTGAACTTGACTGAGAAAAATAAAACCCCTTAAAATTAGATGTCTCAGATTGTCCTTGTCTCTACTCCTGCCCTAGTGCTATTCTTGTTCTTTTTTCCCATTGGAAACAGAACTCGAAGTCTGCTTCTAATTTGTGCTCTTTCAGAGAATGGACCTATTCTTTCTGGCAACTTTAAATAACTCATGATTGTTCAGTCTTTATATTGGCTTGATTGTCTTCTGTAGCAGTGTCATGGTTTCTGTATTATCCTTTTTTTAATAGTAGAATGACAAGAACAGTACAGAACAACCGTTCAGAAGGTTAGAATAAGTCTCTGATGTGTGCGAACTGAAGCATCGTAGGATCTGATTTTTTTTTTTTAACTTTTTATCTTAGTACTGTGTCGAGATGGTGAGTAGCTGCATCTGAAGAGACTCTAAGGCAAGTAATCTCCTGCTTTGAGGAGGGGGAATATGGGAAAAAGATGAGTACGCAAGAAAGGAAAAAAAAACAACCTACCACATACTGTTTTTTTTTGTTTTGTTTTCTGTTTGTCAACAGCTTATTAAAACCTGTTAACTCATGTTTCCTCACTAAATTGAAAGTATATCTTTATGTTAAAAAGTCAGATTCTGGATGTTGTACTGTGGTGTAAGCTGGAGCGGGCAGGATTTGAAAGGCATGATTTTCCAATTAAGTAGTTGAAGCTGGAAATACCTGTGCAGGTACCTGCCTGTGAATGAGAATTGTCTGAAGAGAGGTTAGTCTGTTTATTTGATGGGTGCTTGGTTTTGTGCCTTCTTTCTGAACTGCCATTAAAAGTATCTTCTCTCCTTTAAAAAACAGGAACAAAATTTACCTTTCTAGCTTTTTTTTTTTTAATCAACTTCTCATAGGTAAGCACCTCTTCTTAGTGAACTCGGGAAGGTCATATCGGTAAATAATTTGGTTTAGTTTATAGTCTGAGCTTCTTAGGCAGTGTGACAACAAAGTTAAACACATTAAAACTTCCAAGAAATAAAATGCTGAAGATAAAATACGCATGGATAAACAGCATTAAGTCATGGGTATGTGCTTAGTTTTTTCTCAAAAATGTAGTCAGTTTTCTTAAAACACGTGAAGACTTGAGCAACACCCTGGTTCCTCAAGGGGATGACACAAACTTCAAGAAGGAGTCCATATACAATCAGAACCCTACTCTGATGCCCTAGAAAACAGGTTCATTAGAGGGTGCTGCAAACACAACCTAGGGGATCTCAGGTTGATTCACTTGTAGTTTTGTAATTAAAGAGCTCTTTAAATGCCTGGCCTCCAGTTGACTCAATGGTATGAGTAAAGAAATTTACTGGCAAGTCAAAAAATGAATTACTAGTGATTCTTTCACATCTGTCCAGCATTAGGTTTTATGTTTGGTTTTTTCTTTTTAAATGAAAGTAGCATGTATTTCCTCCAGCATGTAGAAATCTGGATGGTAGATGGAGTGTCCTTGTCCTTCACTTGAGTTGGAGAGGGTACTGCTGCTGCACAGGAAGAAAAGTAAAATCTCTTCAGCAGCTGTGTTTGTCTGTTTCGTATGCCAGACTGAAAAGGAAAAGTCATAGTAGATCCACACAGCTTATTACCTATAGACAACTGTCCAAAAATACTAGCAACTTCCATGTTATGAGTATTTGCCACAGAGACATACAG
This sequence comes from Pterocles orientalis, assembly GCA_011057875.1. NCBI lineage: Eukaryota > Metazoa > Chordata > Aves > Pterocliformes > Pteroclidae > Pterocles > Pterocles orientalis. Next base: position 1,512,817 of record WKFP01015237.1, on the reverse strand, counting down.
CAGTAAGCTTTTAAGAAGCACTGGAGCGGTGACAGCTCAAAGGAAATGTGTCAACTATTTGGGACAGGACTGCATGTGCACTTGTCTAATTATTTTGGACAGCAATGAAAGTCACGCATGTGAGCCTGCATGTTAACAGACAGGTAGGATAGTGTTGGGCAAGTAGGCAGAGCATCTGGTCAAATCTGGTAAAAAAAAAAATGGAATATCACAAACATGAATTTTAAGTGTGTATGTTGCTTGTGTCTGCAACCTTCATTCCGTGGCTGCTCTGACAAGAAAGCTCTAAAGCTGCCTGAGGAGAAAAACTGAATGTTTCAGAAGTATTTGAAATCTAGTTTTGAATGTTTGTTCACAAATACTAATTAGTATTCTTTTGAGATAAAGAAATCCTGTTAAGAATCAGATACCTTTGTATGGCACACTTAGGACTGCCTTTGACTACAGATCTAAATACTTGCAAGGACCTTGTTATAAGTAGCTCTTGGAGAGAAATAAACTCCAGGTTCTAAGGCAGCAAACTCAGACTTTCCAGAAAAATTACCAAGATGGACAGAAAGTGGAAATCTTCAAATAAACTACTCATAACTACAGGAAGTCAGGATTTACCCAGTTTGCTCTTCTGTAGTTGGTCTGGGATGCTTAGTTTTCACAAATAAGAAGGCTTTTGCCACCAAATAAGAGCTTTCCCTTTGCCCTTAGAGGATGCCATGTATCTGATTCTTCAAAATTCCTTGCTAATGCTCTGCTTTTGTGAATTGTTCTGGTGACCACTGACTTACTCTGAAGAGAATAGTGTTGATTTAAGGAGAGATATGTACAACTTTTAGGTTTTGAAAAACAAACAAGAGAACGTAGTAGAGTTGCTTTTGCAATCTCGTAGGGGTTTATAAAAAATAAACTATATTTAAGGACTTGATGTAATTTGGTTTGACTATTTTGATGATATTGGAAGGATTATTTGTTTAGAAAGTTAAAAATTTCATCCCAAATAAGGAATGGATTAATACAATAAAATCAAATCTGATAACTGTATGCACTGTTGCTCTATGCCAATATATCACATCATACAGGCTGCTTCCACCCAAGGTGAAAGCAGGGAAGGGTAAGCCAATGGCAAATAGCAAAGTAGTGGTACTGCTGGAGAGCTGACAGTTATGACTGAAGGTGATTACCATGACATTATCATTATCTGGGCAGGATTAAATTAAGTCCAAAACTAATTATATTGTCCTTTCCAGAAATAGTTCAGAAATACTTCTGGTAAATGTCAGAAATAGGGTTCACCATTTTGATGTTTATCACTCATTAAGAGGTGTGTGTGTTCATGCAGTGACAATATAATAAATTGAAAAGACACCAATAAAAATGAGTGGTATTGGAATACTTCATCGCCCTCAATCTACACATGCCAATTAAACTCAAATGGATAGATACAAGAAGTATGACTGCAGTGTCTGCTGGAATCTTCATCCTTTTCAAGAGGATAAGTACATTTTTACTTCTTCTGCCAAAGCTACCTTTGCCATCCTTCAAACCTTACTTTCACATATCCTATCTCTGCAACCTGCTCTACTTAAAGTACTTTAAAACTATCTCTGTTTTCAGAACATGTTGGATAATTGTACTTGTGTGATCTACCTTTTCAACTGTCATTTTTCAGTCTCTACTGTGTATTTCTTCTTGTATACCCAGTATTTCTATGCTGTGCCTGTGTCTTGTTCTGGGTTAAGCTGAGACAGAGTTAACTTTCTTCATAATAGGTAGCAAGAGGCTGTGTTTTGGATTTGTGCTCAGAAGAATTCTGATAAAAAGTGATGTTTACGTGGCTGCCAAGGTCTTTCAGCTTCTCTGGCTGGCCGCAAACAAGAGAAGCTGTGAGGGAGCACAGCCCCAGTTACTAGCCCAGGATTTGATCTTAGGTTTGGGATTGAGACCCAGAGTGATGAATAATCTATTCCAGAACATACACGTTGTGTCCAGTATATAGGTGAGGACCCTCCGGAAGATCGTCCCTTTTTGTTCTGGATCTCTTTTGCTCTGGGTCATCTTGCTCCAGGTGGTCGCTCTCCCAAGGCCTTCCCCCGTCCACCCTGGTCAGCTCTCGGTCTGGGATGCTCAGACTGTTATCTCTGTTCTGTGAGTGTGGTTTCGGGACTCTCCCTGCTCATGGATCGTTAGCTGGGAACAGGCTGAGCCTTGGTCATTGGGTGGGGGGCAGTATCACTGTGTATCACTCATTTGTATATTTGTATATAGTATTATTTTCAATATTATTGTAGTTTAGTTATTAAGTTGTTCTTATCTCAACCCACGAGTCCTTTTTTCCCTTTACCCCTTTAATTTTCTCCCCTATCCTCGTGTGGGGGGGGTGAACCAAGGGCAAATCCATCACAATCTTAAGCTTCATTATTTTTTGTACTTTCCTGTTTGTCTACATGGGCCTTTTCTCAGTGTTACTACCTTTATTGCCAGACTACTTGCCAGGAAGCATAGTTGAATTTATCTTTGAACAATTTCTATTTCCTTTCTGTATCTTTTCCTGCATTGCTTTATCCCTGTTCCTGTTTCTTTCAGCTTTACTCTCTGCCCACAGTATGCAGTGCTGAAATTCAGCATCTTTATTTATCTCTGGTTTAGACTCAGTTTATTTATGGATAAACAGGTGTTGCTTAGAGGTTACTTTATCTGCTCATCTTGGCAGTGGGATTTTTGTGTTTTGGACCTAATTTACTTTCTGAGGAAGTGCTTTGCAGTATACCCAGAAATGTCTTGAATATTCCTGTAGTCAGCAAGCTGGGTGGTAGTCAAAGCAGGTTTGCTCTTTTTCCTGTTTCTAGTCAAGCTTCTGCCTCCCTTCTCTCACTTTGCCCACTTGTGTGAAAATCGCTATCAACTTAAGTTCCTTTTTGTTTCAGTGTCCAGCTGAAACTTCCATGCATATTTCTGTATTTGGACACCCTTTTACTTTTTACTGTAGCCCGCGTTCTTGCCCATAGTGTGGATAAGAAGCATTTGTGGGCAGGATTTTATATAGAAAAGGTGAAGAAGTAGCTCTACTGCTTTTGGGCCGGGGCTAAGACACCTGTGAGGCTCTTCTAGGTGAGACTGGTGGGGAATAGGAAGGGAAATGTGGAAATGGTGAAGGTGGTGGGGTTGGGGAAGGAGCGATGGGAAGGAGCTTGTGAATGGCTCAGCTTTAGCTCCTCAGAAGAACACTCCCTGGTCTTGCTGTGGGCCACTAGGCACCCATCTGGGATGCTCATGCTGAGCTAACCAGGATGATTGTTGCCATGACTACCAGAGCATCTGTCCACTAGCCCACATATTTTTTCCACCCTCTGTTTCCCCATGTCCATTCCTACAGAATCCTGTCACTGCTCTGTCTGCCCATGCTTCTGTGTGGTTCCCAAAGTTTGCTGGAAAATCAAGAGAGTGATTTTTATTTTTGGGTAGGAGATCTTGACTCCTCTTGGGGAGCTTAAAGTCACTGGCTTTTAATGATCTTATCTGCCTGATTGGTATGGTATGTTCTATCAAAAGTAGTACAGGAGAATTACAAGGCTTTGTTTAAACTTGTAATTCCCTTAAAAAGATGAGGTAAGAGGGAGAAAAGAGGAAAAGCACATACTCTTTGCTTTAAGTATCAACAAACCCCTGGTATTCTGCATCTTCAAAAATGTGCTTTACTTAATGCCTTCATGAAAGCAAACTTGTGATGGGCTGGCTCTCAACCAGTTTTACTCATGGGACTTTGATGCCCACAGTACAGGTTTCCAGTGCTGCTTTAATGGATTTCTTCAGGAAAAAAAAATAGTTAATCACCCAATACTGTGAAATCACAAACTTTCTGTAATTTCATGGTCTTTGTCAAACAGACAAGTCCTCTTTGACCTTGAGAGATATGGGGGTGGGGGGAGAGTTGTGGTAAGGAGGGGAAGAAAACAAAATGCAAAACCATGCCATCACTGTGTCCTGTGTGCTTCCCTCCCACAGTAAAAGCCAATAGTAGCTGCAGTTAATATCCAGCAGTTCAGTGGGTGACAAATGAGATATCAAAGCCCGCATGCCCTGCAGCTTGCTGGAAATGTATTCGATGTCTTAGGGATTCCTTGCAGCTCCTCTGGACCTAAGTGGTGTATTGGAAGCTGTCTCTTTCTGGGCTATAGGGCCTGTGTGTTTATAGGATCTAAGCATTTAGACCCACCTGAGAATCTATGAGAAGTGCCTCCCTACAGAGTACGGCTTGGAATAAGAGAAGATGCAGTGTTCTGTAGCCTTTTGATGCTGGTAGTTTTGCTTTGTGCTCGTGTGTTCATTTTTCACTGGAGTGTTGTCTATACCTTTAAAATAGTTTGGCTTGCTGCACAACTTGGTTGCATACCCACTTCCTTTGTCTCAGCCCTTGCTGCTGTCCCTCTTTGACCTTCATATTCATACTTGTCATGTATCTTTAGTCCAGATATAACCTATGTCTTGTGTGTCTGTGTCCACATGCATGTGCCTGTCTGCAAAGAACCCCTCCCCTTAATAAGCCAAATAAACCTGTTTTGGTTGTTGAACATATATTAGATCTCGGGTATTTTAATTTGTCCCATTCAACTGTGAAAAAAGATGGTCCTTGCTAAGTACTTGTGACATTCTTAGTGCCATGGGATTGCAGTCCTTAACTGGGTGGTGTTCTTGTCTGAGTAAGAATAATTTTTCTAAAGTATTTTTTTTTTCTGATCAATGCTAACAACCACAGTATGTCAATTAAGTTCCTTAAAATTTTTTTCTTTATTAATTGAATCTACCCCACACACACACTTTTATAGTCAATTTATGTGTTTGTTCTAGAACAGCAAGACGTATTTACATGGTTGAGTGTTTGTGTAGCCTTCAAATAGGATTGCTTGTATGCCGAATCCAAGTCTTCTCTACCCTGGTGCCCCGGGCACATAACAGCTTACGTAGGTTTAATTTGTAGTCTTGGTCAATTTGAAAAGAAACAAACCACCACCACCAACAAAAAAAACCAAACCAATCCTGATCAGTCTATGAAAGACAAGATGAAAAAGGCACTGATGCTTTGCCGGAAAATCTTGACAATTCAAGCGCAGTCCCCGCAGATTCTGGTTTCTTTTGGCTTTATTCGTCTCAGTCACTGTCTCATCCAGCAGAGCTGTTTGTTTCTGCTCCAACAGTGCCTGGAGTGCCCAGGAATAATTCTACCGGTTCCGCATAAGATACAGGGAGACTAGAGGAAACTACTTAGTGGATAAATATGGGTGTTTTCAGTAGGTTTTAAATATTTAAGACATTATTTTCATAATCCAAATTAAAAAAAAAAATCTGTCCTTTCAAATGTTTTACTGCATCTTAATGTTTTTACATGGTGGAGGATATTGTAGAAAAATTGTGGCAATGTTACCAAGTACAGTGCATTTTTTTTCCTGTTATTACATGAATTTACTTTCCTAATGGTATTTTGCAATCTTAAATGATTTACTAGAGCAGTAAAGCAAACTCTAGTTAAATGACTGGGGGAGGGGGGGCAACCAAACAATAATTGCCTGTTCCAGAATAATTTCTAATCTGTAATACTTTTCTTTTTTCTTAATATTGTTATCTTCTTTCAGAGTCTGTTGTACAGCATCTCTGAACCTTAAACTATAGTCATACTAGACAACTTGGGTTAGTTTATTTGAAAGTGTATAGCAGTTGTGATCTGTCTGCTTTTAGAACTTTATTGAGGTCAGCTTCTTTCTTTCCATATTGAACATGGAAACAAGGCTGTGATCTAAGTGGCCTTTGTGTCAATATTTGTAATTCTGGGATTATTGCTAAAATAATCCCATAATCTTTTTTGGGGGTTGGGAAAAGTTTCCAATAGATCAGACTTACTTTTATCATGTAATTACAGATTAAAAAAAAACAAGAAAACCCCCAAAACTGGAAATGCAGTGTTTATAAGAGCAATTTTGAGGAATTGAATTAATAATCATCTTTCTGATCTGCTGGTATAGTAATTTGTATTCTTCTCTGTATGATGTCATGGCACTGTCCTTGGTTTCAGTTGACATTAATGGAAAGTTGAAGATGCCTAGAACCTTGAAGAGATGCTCAATGTCTCACAGAAGGACACTAACTAATGGTGCTGCTGCCTTGTTACATAACTTCTGACAAGCTTTTATATGTTTCTTCTTCTCTTAATGTGTTGATTTTGCAATTCATCATTAGTAGCAACTCCCTGCAAATTCCCTCTCTTGAGCTCAGTCTGCTTTGTCCAGGTTTACTCCTAGGTGGTAATTTAGAATTTAAACTGGTTTTTGTACATCACTGTTCATTAGATATAAATGTGCAATAACTGTGGCAAAATTAGAAAGCTTGGTTCATTAAAATTTTAATTGAAGGCTGAATACTGCTATTTTGTCTTTAAAGTGATATTTTGAGGAAGACTAGCTTGATTTTAAGAGAATGAAATATTTTAGTCTCCACTTGAGAAAACATAAATATAGCTAAAACTTGAAATGGATTTAACTTCTTAAACTACTAGAGAATTTTTTTAGCTACTAATCAAAACAGTAAAACATCAGTATCAATAAACATGTATCTGTGTGTGAGTTGATTAATGTGCATTTTCCGTCTGCAGGTGGTGATCCACTTGCTGCCCAGTATTCATGGGATCTCTCATTATGACAGGAGAGTCATTACTGAGTGCTGTTCTCAAATATTTGTCCTCACAAATCTCATGACTTCTGGAAAATGGGTGGTTCTCTGTAATGTTGATTTTTAGATAAAATTAAACCAAAAATTCCTCCATCTTGTTTTTGGACTTGTATGAGAGGTGGGAATAGCCCTTTCTTCTTCCAAAGGTGAGAACACACAGTGTATGGTGTTTTGTTACCTCGCAAGACTTTAACTGTTCTTATGATGGAAATTCTTTGAAGGGAGGGTGATGAGGCTGCTGTAAACCCAAGTTTGATATGAAAGCATCAATTCAAATATCACTAATTCCCAAGAGCTGTTTTTTTCACATGTGTTTTAGGTGTCTTGGAAATAGGTGGGAAAGAAACTTGTGACTGTGTCGCGCTAAAGAGCTCTGTATTAAATTTATTCCGGCTTCAAGTGATCAAAGTGCTAAGAGAAGGCCATAATGAGAAGTATTGTAAGTTTAAACTGGTAGTACGGTTGTTGAATAGGCTGGTGAGTGCCTCTTAAAGGAGAGCAAAAAGAAGAGTACCTCTGGGGGGTGAGTACAGTTTTTTTGGTCTTTAACCTAATATGCGCTCAAGGATGGATCCAGGCTTTATAGAGCTGTTATGCATAATACTGCTCTAGAGACTTTTGTATAAAATGGAGTCTCAAATATATTTCCAAGCTGGAGCTGTTACTTTCAACATAGTAACTCTTCCTAGGAGAATATTTTTGAGATGAATCATAGAGGTTGACAAAAATAGAACTGCTCAAATTGTCAGTCAAGGGTTGGAGAAACTTCCTGTCACTTTTCATGGCAGAAAAAGTAATACCGAGTCAAACTTGGATTTGTGGTCTTGTGCAGTTAACCACCAGATATTTTACTTTTGTAAGTGGCATTCTATTTTTTATTTTTTTTAAATAAATTCACTTTAATTTTTCTCTTAACTGATAAATACACTTGTATATGTCAAGGTTTAATTGTTTAAAATGATTAACAGCCCCCCTCAGTTGTGATTCTTTAAAGCATCAAAGGCCAAGTTCTGCTGTTCTTCATACTGCAAGCTATTTTGAAATTGATATTATGTTCCTGCCTGTTTCTTCTTAAGCCTAATTCAGCTGTTATCATGTTGATGGACGCAGGCATTCTCTGTATTACCATTTTTTTTCCTTTATGAATCTCTTATCTTACTGCAGTTCTCATCATTAATTGTGGCAACAAAAATGTATTTGTAAACCACCTTATTTGTCTGCCTTAAAAACTAGCTTGTTCTGCACTTAAACAAGTAATTAGTTGCTGGTACAAGCAACAAGCACTTAGCTTTCAACTCTTACTTACCAGTTTTCCTCTACCATGGTAATATGGCTTGTTATGAGGCTTTGTACTAATTAAGTGAGCAAGATGTAACTTTTAAGAGTTTACTTGGGTAGGGAGGGAGATGGTGGACCTGGGTATCCATGGATACTCTGTCTTTGAGGGATTCTGCTCCTGATAACTTTTGAATTGAAAGTCAACAGATCTCATCCACACTATCATTACTGAAGTGTTTGCAGAGACACGCTCAGTGTTAATTTAGCAGGTTTAATTTAAAATAGAGGAATTAAGGTTCAAAAGCTATATTTAGTGAATAAACTGCTTTAGAAGAGGTGAGGGCTCTTTCAATCTTGATGAGGCAATTTCATCACAATTTAAAAAGAGGTCAGCTAAATTTTCACATACATTATAGGGCACAGACATGAGTGCATTTGAAAAAGACAAGTGCTGGAAATCTATTGGGAAGAGGACCATAAAACTCTGTCTGTAATTTGAAGTCCTAAATTTAGGGCACTCTAATTAAAACTGACTTCACATCCAAAAATAGCATTCGTCTTACAAATCTGTTTGATTATATACTACAAGTATGCCACTTTATTTCTGGTAGGACAGATCTTCTTTTTTTTTAAATCAAGTTGTTATGTTTGGCGATTGGGAAAGGAGAGCAGATATTTTTATGCCTTAAACCTTTCCCTTTGTATCCAAAATGCCTTCTTTTGATGAAACATTGCATTTCTTCATATAAAATGTTGGAAATTGGAATAAGACTTATTGTAGGAGGTTGAAATTTCAGAGCAGCTCAGACTGGTGAATATATGAATAGAGGAGGAGAGAAAGCAAAAGCTGTTGTCAGTACTACAGTGTGTATAGATTTGAAAATGAGATGTACCATCTGAAAGGATTAGAAAATTATCCCTGAATTCAAGTGTAAGCCTCCAATGTGATGTTATATACTCAGTTTCATATCAGGGCAAATTGATTTTTCCATAAAGTAGCTTGTTCTATTTGTCTGGACACCAATTTTTACTTCCATAGTCTAACCTGGAAAAAATAATTTATTTTCGTAGGTACCAGTCATACAGCGTATTAGAAAGGTGACTGGTTTGACAAAGCAACGTGCAGTCAAATGTGTCTTTACAAGTGATAGAGACAGACAGTATACAAAAATGGGAGTTACAGCTTAATGTTAATGAGACTTGTAGCTTTTACAGCACTGACTTAATGAAATGAGAGTTTGTCAGCTCTGAGTTTGTTCTTCACTAGCAACTTTGGGTGGCAAGATCATAGGACTCTGTTGATAATGTGCTCTTTAGTGTGTGTTGGTTTAGATTGTTTTAGGAATACTATTTTTTGTGTCTGTGCCCATAGTTTTTTTTACCCTTCCTGTAACAAATGAGTATTTTGGTTGTTTGCTTTGTGGGGGTTTTCACTTTTTAAATTAATATGTTGATTTTTTTACTAAACTGATACTAGAAACAAAAGATGAAACTGAGTAGCATAAAACACTTTGATTTAAAAATTAAAAAACCCTTTCCCACTCCCCAACCCCTACCTGACTATTATTACAGTCTTTTAAGGCAAATGGTGAAACATCATCCCTTGAATAATGCAAGACACTGGAAAAGAACTCAAGAATAGCCTGTTGATTAGTTTCCTTAACTGTGTCTAGCGGTATTTCCTGCTTTTCCATTCCTTAATTATGTCTCTTGAAATAATCACTCTTGGATTAGTTCATTCTAAATATAACCAGTACATTTGAAAACTTTCACATTGAAAAGCCTGAGGATAGGTGGAACCAGACAGAGAGAGAGGGTAGGGGTTCATACGTTGTATAGCAGAACGGACTTGCATTTGTGTGATGCTGGGTTTTGTTACCTACAATTTATAAGGAATGTTTCTTGTGTATCTGAACAACGATGGGAATTTAATCCCATGACACATGTGCTTAATGTCAAAAGTGTACACACTCTTGGGGAAAAGGTCCTTACCCATAACAGCTGTGGTCTTTGTACTAATACTCCAGTCTTTGCCTGTTGGTTTGTGAGGTTTTTTTCTTCATTGCCTCCAAGTCTGGATGAAACTTAGTTCTTTTCTTTGGGGATGTCATGGCTGCCACACAGAAGTGTGGCAAGTGCCCACAATGACCTGTATGGAAGGAGGTGCAGGTTGGAGCCCCTCGTGGGAAGCAGGGAGCTGGGGCTTTCTGTTCTCTAATCAGGGATTTATAACAAAGGCTGCAGGATGATGCATTTTTTAAAGAGAAGGCAACTGCAAGGTTTTTTTCCTGTGTGTGGATCCTAATTCTCTCAGTATGTTAGACATGCTCAGAGTCTAATGCAATTAGCAAACTGAGCCTGGAGAACACTAGTGTGCTGTGAAACCGCACTTGTCCGACCTCTTCAGCTTGCATGAAAGGAATCTTGATTTCTTCTGCAATGTTCTCAAAGCATATTCTTTTTCTGAAGATATCTAATCTGTAGTGGGTTTTACAGAACACGTTTTAATGCACTTAAGTTCTTGGTAACAGACTTTACTCGGTGTTTTTCAAATGGAATGTGTACAACTTGGAAACACTATATAATTTCTCTTTTAAGCTCTATGATACTTTACCATCTTTTTTGCTGTTTACTGCTACAGTAAGGGTATTGTAATACAAAAACATAAAGCTATGCTATAACTTCTAGAGTTGCATAACTGAACGCCTGATTCTTTAATCTCAAACTGTTTGGCCTTTAGCTTCCCTTTCATATGCCAGGGGGCTTTCTTTGTTTTTGCTGTTAAGGAAACTACTTCACAGTTGTCAGCAAAATAATACTTTAATTATTCAGTTACTTCCTAGAAGTTTCACAGAGATCAGTCTAATGTTTAAATGGTTCGATTAATAACTTTGATAGATATTCTTATAGAATAGTTTCACAGTGGTCTAGTTATTTTGTCTGTACAATAAACCAATAGGCTTGTACATTGTCACATGCAAGAGTCATGACAGACCTACAAAACCTATGCCTCTGAACAGGGCTGTTCAGTTGTTTGCTATGCTAAAATGTTATGATACTTAAAAATAAAATGGTGATGGCTTCTCTGAACATTCAATACAACAAAGTGATGTTAGTAGTAAACCTGGCTACTGCTACTTAGAAAGCTCTTAGATTTTTTTCTTAAGTGGTTTAATGTTGTTTAACCTCTTGCTAAACATATGGTAACATGGTAGTTTGTACCAGTATGTTTTGAGTTGTGTATTTGGAAAACATTCAAATATAGTTCTGTAGGGACCATGTGCTTTTTCTAGTCACCAATTACTCTAGTGTGGCCAATTTTTGTGTATTTGAAAATAAAGTGGAATATTCATCAGGAAAGCACTTCATTCATATAATTTAGCACAAGGAGCTAGGAAATGCTATTTTCTGAAATGTGATAAAATGCTAGGAAATGTCTTGGAGACAAATGATGTGATTGTTCTGATCAGTAAGCATATTCTGCACAATAAAGGACAATAAATAACGTAATCCACTTTAGCTGACTTTATCCAGTTTAAGACAATTAATTAAGCAAAAAAATGTAAATGCTGTTCTGTGGGAAGCAAATAAAAGTTTAACTGTAGGTTTCTTTGTTCAAGTTCCTCTGTGAGGTGAGAAAGTAACGTACCAAAGGATATGCCAAGTCTCTTCCTGTGACGTACTTAGGGCTTGAGTCCCACTTCTGAGACCCATTTGAAACATATTTTTAGCACATGGCACTCTGCCTAGTTAAAAATTAGGAAACTAAAAGGAAAAAAAAAATGTGTACTTTTTTTAAATGCTGTGGCAAAATTGGTAGTCCTCCATGAAATGGAGTCTGGAAAACTTAACTCTTTGAATTCTCTACGAACTAATATTTCTTACTTTCTATTGAATGTGACAGGGCCAACAGAAAAGCAGCTTTCAGAACATTGCTTTTATGAAGATCCCCTTTGGTCTAATGAACAAGTGAAATGCCATCTGAAAAGCTATTGTCCATTCATAATGCATCCATACTACGGTAACAGATTGTAAATTAAGAAATGTGTTGTTTCTTCTGTCTGGCTAGGGTCGTCCCATAAGAATAGCTGATGATCCTGCATATCAGGCTTCAGTCATTTGGTAAAAGTGACTATTTGGCAGGCGTGCATGTTTTTAGGATGCTGTGCCTCATGCTTGATTGTAATGTGGCATGAGGAAGGTTTCTTTTTATTATTAAGCAATACCAAGTTCACCTTGCAAAAACATATCAGCATGGGCATTTAATGTGAGTAAAGCTCTGCAGAAGAAGAAATTAACAGGTAGAGAGCTTTTTTCTAATTCCGATATCTACAGTTAAATTACTTATTTTAGAGTTTGAATTGCTAGTTTTTACTTAAAAATAAAATGGGATTAAATAAAAATGAAAACAGTAAATTGTATTTACAACAGTAATAAGTGACCATTTGGAAGAAATTCAGTGTCCCGTCAAAGTCTGCCATTCCTGACAAAGTCATTTTATGGGTCACATTAAAGCTAGAATGATCAAATAAATTGATACACTGCTAATAAGCTCTTGCTCTTTAAAACAGAGCACAGATCTGAGCGGGACACAATGTCTTGTTTTAAATTTTGAAACAGGAGCAGCAGAAATATGCTATCCTTCTACCTCAATATTGATGTAATTTATTTAAGTCTTTATGGTGCTTTTTTATCATTCTTCTGTTATAATATTGACCAATACTGAATGGTTCACTCTAGAAATACAGTGCTGCTTTTCTGCACTAGGGCATTATCCTGTCTTCCTTAAAGTTTATTCTATAGTATTAAAAATCTATGCATCATTCCATTCCTTTCTGTTTTCTTGTTTATTACAGTCCATCTTAAGGAGGTAGGGTAGCAGAAATCCTTAAAAACTACTGCATTAAACCATATCTGTATTTTCTTAATTGAAACAACTCAAGCTGTTGTTCAGAAACTCAGAATGAAGTATAGCTGTACTCTTCTGAAAATGTTCTTGAAAATAATAAAAAAAACTTGACCTCTTTCAAGGTCTTGCGTAATGATTTTCATTTTTTTTAATGGCAATCTTTTTCTGAAAGCAATTGATAACAATGACATTATCAAAGGATGTTAACATACTGTATCTCATTTAAGTGGAATTTTTTTTAAGATACTTTAGTTATCTTATAAACTTTTGCTCTCTTATTAAGCAACTTCACTGATGTTGAAGGACAAATCCCCTTTAATTTTAGTTGCCTAATAGGGGTAACACGTTATTTGTCTGACAGTCTTGCAACTGCTGTGGAGTGTAGCAGTTGCCTGTAAAATGGAGAATTCATACTGCTTTTGTTATATTAAGAAATTAACAGCTTGATGTAATCTTTCATAATCTTGACCCTTTCTTTGAAGAAAAAGAGAATTGCATTAGAAGAATTGTAGCATCCCTTCTTTTCTAGTCATGTCAGTCAACTACTTTTGAATATTGTGTTTCTTGTATGCCCAGAAACAGAGGGAGGCAAAATACATGGGAAAGCAAGTGATTCTTCTGTTTCAGATTGTAGACAATTGATACATGTTAATTACAATTAAGAGATGTTAATTTTGGGCACCATTGCAGGTGTTGCTGTTCAGTAGCAATGCCCAGCAGGAAAGGGCTTTAGCTTCATTTTGCATGCTCTTCTCCCTATTGGAACTATGCAGCCAACTCATTTGCTTAAGGTGAGGTGGATAGAGATGATGATGCTCTTTATGGTGAAAGGAGACAACAGTTTCTATGTGTTGGGGAGGTGTTTGCTGATTGGAGTCTCTAACAGTATAAAACAAGATAATTTGAAATATTTTAATGAAAATGTAGTTGGCAGTAAGTATTTTCCTTTTTTGTTCACATCTAAGTCCTTTCTGTAAGAATTATCAGCTTGAAGTTTTTCATCTCTGTTCAGCTGAAGTGAGGAATTTAGGGTGTTTCTTAACTACAATTAGAGGGACATATGAAGGGGATAGCATCTTCAGGTGTCCATGGATCAAGGCGGGAATATTACAGAATATCCCATCACTTTACAAACATGTTTGCATTTAGGTACACTTTCCTCTTCTTGTTCTTTATTTTCTTTGGGATTTTTTAGCCATGCAATTTTATATCAATGTTATATATAGAGCTTTGCAGGTATGCATTCTGCCTTCTGTTTTATAATGCATTACCTGTTGTGGTTTTCTGGGTTTTGATAGTGGTAATACGGTTAAACTTAAATATCAACCCAGCACTATTTACCTTTTACAGGTACCACATCTACTTGAATATGTAGGCATCACTTCCACAGGAGAACTTGAACAAGCACTTGGTAGTCTTTCTGTTAGTAAACTTGTCCTACTCTGCAGAAGGGGATGGGGAGCTGAATGGAAGAATGATCAGTCGGATATGGGCACATACTTTTTGTGACCCAGCTCTCTATCCCTGGATGGCAGGTAAGGGAACAGCTGAAGCACCAGTTTAAATACAAAGGTCAAAATAATAGTTTTCAGAGCCAGAGACCTGGAGTTTTATTTGTGGGTTATCTTTCCTGGGGCAAAAGGGAAATCTGAAATCTTTACAGCTCTGAGTTGAGCGATTTCCTGCTCTCTTGAGAGAAGATTATATTTTGGTGAGGAAAAAAAATAATATATATATATAATGGATTTATTGTGGTTGTGAGTCATATACTGGTCATACACTCTCACCTCTTTGCACTAGAGATGCATTAATGTTCAACCTGTTAAAGTAAAAGTTTCAGCTGGATTTTTAAATTGATTTGATTGTCTGCTTTTATTCACCTCTGTATCCTAATCTATTGTTTTAAGACATCTGTTGTCATGCTGGTCTTAAGCCAAACCAGTCTTAAACCTTTCAGAGGCTGAAAGTGCTGAAAAAGCCTCATACGCATTCTTTCCCTTATCTCTAACACAGATAGTTTTAGAAACCTGGTTTCCCTTTGTTCAGTAAGAAAACTCTGCCTCCCATAGGAGACTGCCAGAATATCCCTGACAAGCCAGATGTATTGCAGATTCAAAGTTCTTGAAATTCTACAAATCACTCTACTTACCCCAAAATGTATGGGAAGAATGAAGTGTGTAAGTGTGTGTGTGTGTGTATATATATATATATACAGTTTAGTGGAGAAGTAGTCTTACTGTGTTTTTCTTTTTTTCCTTAATTATAGAGAGCTGTGATAAAACATATATAGGTAAAGAAATACATTAGAGTAAGCTGTCAAAACAAACAAACAAGAAAACCCTGCTTGCTTCAGGATATATCCAGTGGAACAGAAAATGCTTTTAAAAATACTTAATTAGACCATGGTCCAGAAGGTAGCTGTTGCAGTTTGTGCAAAATGAAGCAATAATATTTTTTTAATATATGCTTCTTAATCCTCCAAGATTTTAGTTACTAGTAGGTCTGCATTCTGTTAATATTTCCATCACCATACTTCTGCGAAGACTTGAGCAAGACCTGGATTTTAAGCACATATATTGTTAGTGATTTGAGGAGAATTACTTCCAGTGTCTAGAGCTAAGGAAATTTTCTACAGGATCATCAGAGCATCATTTATTTAGTTTAAGAGAACTCTGATTTGTTTTTCAGAGGATGTATCAAATTAGTAGGATTCTTCTGGTGTATTGTCTATGTGGTCACCTATACCTGATCATCACAGATGTATCCAAAGATGGTACAGAGCTATGTTAAGCCTGGGGAAAGTGAGTGGCTCTTTTACCTGTGCTCCCTGAGATGTGGGAAAAGCATGTCCTCTGGCCCCTCTCCTCGGCTGAGATGTGGAAGAGGAAGAGAGAGCACAGTGGTTTTTGCTGTGAAGCTGGTAGTCATTGGCAGAGCTCAAGAGATGAAAACCTTTGTTCTTGCTCTCGAGAGCCTCAGTCAATGTATCCTGACCTTCACAGTCTGACACACCTGTGGTAGCTGGGTAATTGGTTACTGTTTATCTCAGGGTGGATTAAAGAATACCAACTCTTCTGAATTGTTCAAGTTTTACTCTTTGCAATTGGTTTAATTGATTTTTTTTCCTCTTCCATTTATGTGAATTTGCTAAAATAAAACCATAAGCTTGTACCTGAGTCACAAATGAGGTGATTTCAGAGGCTTCTTTGACCTACAAGGGGATCTTTCCTGCCTTGAGGGGAACACCTATTCTGCTTTCTGATTTGGGGTCCTCCCTGGGTCCTTCAGATAGCAATCCTTGCCCTCTTGCTTTTCTCCCTTTTTTCAGCATACAACAACTTCCAGTATTGTTTTAGTACTCTTGAATGGCCCCATGTGCTCTGTTACAATTAATTTTGAAGCACAGGCTGGTGGAGGCAGGCAGACACTTCCACAGATTGTCTGGTCCAGCCTCTTGCTCAGAGCATGGTCAAGAAGAACAGCTTGATCAGGGCTGTGTCCACTTGGGGTTTAAGTGTCTCTAAATCCAGTTGACCACCTTCACTGTATTTAAAAAAAAAAGTCAAATTTCCTGTGATTCAATTTGTGCTGTTGCCTCTGGTTCTGTTACTGGGCACCACTTAGAAGAGTCTGACTCTTGTCATCTTTACTTCCCCCCATCAGGTATTTATATACATTGATAAGATTCCCCTTGAATCTGCTTGGGCCTTCTCTTCTCCAGGCTGAAACTCCAGCTCTCTGTCTTTCCTCATGCGAGAGATGCTTCAGTCCCTTAATCATTTTTGTGGCCCTTCACTGGACTTCCTCTAGTATGTGCTCATGTCTCTCTTGTTCTGGGGATCTGTCCTTGGACCCAGTACTCCAGATCTCTCACTGGTGCTGAGCAGAGAGGAGGAATTACCTGCCTCAGCCTGCTGGCAACACTCTGCCTAATGCAGATCAAGGTGCTGTTGCTCACCTTTCTGTAAGGGCACACTTCTGTCTTATGTCCAACTTGGTGTTCATCAGGAATACCCTTTTTTTTTTTTTTGCTACTTCTTAGCCTGAACTGATGTCTGAAGTTATTCCTCTCCAGGTGCAGGAACTGGCATTTTCATGGGTTGAACTTCAGGAGGCTTGTATCAGCCCATTTCTCCAGCCTGTCGAGGTCCCTCTCGGTGACAGCACAAACGTCTGGTGCATCAACCACTCCTTCTAGTTATGTCATCTGCAGACTTGCTGTGAGTGTTCTCTGCCCCTCATCCAGGTCACTAAAAAAGGTATTGAACAGTACTGGCCCCAATATCAACCCCTGAGGTACACCGGTCATGACTGGTGCCTGCTGGACTTTGCTGCTGATCACAATCCTTTGAGCCTGGCATTTCAGTCAGTTTTCAGTCCATTTATCTGGTCTGTACCTCAGTAGTTCACCTATGAGTGGCAGGGGTGTTTAAAGCCTTGCTAAAATCAAGATAAACATCTGCTGTTCTCTGCTCACCCACTTAGCTGGTTATTTCATCACAGAAGGCTATTAGATTGCTAAAGCATGATATCCCCTTCATGATTACGTGCTGCCTGTGTTCAGTCACCTTCTTGTCCGTGCCTTTCCAATGTGTTTAGAAATGGATTCTAGGTTTATTGTTCCCTCATTGTCCCAGGGATCAAGGGGAGAATGACTAGCCTATAGTTTCCCAAATCATTGTCCTTTCCTTTGTGGAATATAGAAGCAGTATTTTATTTCTTTCTAGGAAACCTTCTCTGTTCACTGTGGCCTTGAATGACATTGGCCTATTCCCTCAGTACTTGTGGGTGAAGCTCACCAAGTTCCATGGACTTACAGCTGTCCAGTTGGTATAAATGGTTCCCTAACTTGATTTTCCTCCACCAAGAGTAAGTCTTCCTTATTCTGGACTTCCCATCTCATCTCAGAGTTCTGTGTTAGTTACTGAGTGCCACTCTTCCCAGTAAAGACAGAAACAAGGAAGACCTTGAGTACCTGTACTTTTTCTGTGCCCTTTGCCATGGGGTCCCCTGCACCATTCAGCAGCAGGCCTACACTTTCCCTAGTCTTCCTTTTTCTGCTGCTGTACCTGTAGAAGCTTTTCTTGTTGCTATTTGTGTCTCTCGCCAGATTCAGCTCCAGTTTGGCTTTTCCAGCACTGTCCCTGCATGTTAAGGAAATGTCTGTATTCTCCTGGTTCATCTGCCCCTGCTTCCACCTCTTCATTTTTGTGGCTGGCTTTTGTCAGGAGTTCTTGTTAATAGCTACATATCTCTTCTTACCTTTTGCTTGTGCTCCTGCTTGTTGTGATAGACCATTCTTGAACCTGGAGGAGGTGATCCTTGAAAATCAACTAGCTCTTCTGGATCCCTCTTCTTTTCAGCGCTGTGTGCTGTGGGATTATTTTCTAAGCAAGAGGACAAAAACTCTTCTCAAATCTGGGGTTGTGGTCCTGTTTTTTGCCTTGTGCATTTCTCTCAGGCTTTTGAACTCCACCGTGTCATGGCTGCTTCAGTCAAGGCTGCCTCTAGCTTTCATACCTTCAGCCTGTTCTTTACTTTTGAGTCCAGCAGTGTGTCTCCTCTTGTTGGACTCTTGATCAGCTGTGTCAGGAAGTTATTACTAATGCAATTCAGCAACTCTAGAAACTCAAAGTTTAAAAAAAAAAAAAGTGAAAAAGGAAAGGGGGGAAAAAGTAAAATTTTGTGCTTCCTTTATTTCTGGAGTTCAGAATTCTCTCTGAAAGTACAGTAGCTATCATTGCCACTACAGATGTTGTAGTAAAGTCTCCAAGGTGACTCTCCCTAGATCTCACTAAGTAAATCAATGTGAGATCAATGACCTTATAGATGCCTTCGGGAGGACTGTGAACTCCAAAGTGTTATATCAGTCTAGCTGTTTCTCAATGGTAACCTCTAAGAGGAAAGTAACAATTATTTTTCTTGATGAGGATGGAATAAGTTGTTCATATTAAAAACTGGTTTCCTTAGACCCCCTTATAGATCCCGCCATTTAATGATCAATTTATTTATAATTTTATTAAATGCAAATAAATGTACTCATTCATATTTTTTTTCTAATAAGCTGTGAGGCTTTCTACTTTGTGGAAGTGATTTTCACAGATTAATTATAGCCTGTGTAAAAAGATTTCCTTCCTTTTCAGTTTCATTGATTGGCCTTTGCTCTTGCATTAAGAGGCACAGCAATTAGAAGTACCTAATTTGTACTTTCTCTACCACACGTTAGTTTGTGCGCCTCTATTCTGTCTTTTATTAATCATCTTTTCTCTTAGCTGAACCTTCCCCATCTTTTCAGTCTTGCATTGTTGTCAAATGCAGTAAAATCAACGCAAGCACAGAGTGCTTTCAGATGGTTGCGTTGAAAGTTTGTTGCATAATGGGTCTACCTTCTATCAAGAATAACAATTTATGAAGCATTTGGTGGAGTGTTTACTTCAGAGTGACTGGAGAGATACTTTACATGAGTAGTTTCTGCAATTATTGTTGT
The DNA here is from genome assembly GCA_011057875.1 of Pterocles orientalis. NCBI lineage: Eukaryota > Metazoa > Chordata > Aves > Pterocliformes > Pteroclidae > Pterocles > Pterocles orientalis. The sequence continues at coordinate 1,493,432 of WKFP01015237.1, read as the reverse complement.
AAAAAGAACAATGGTGTTTCCAATGTATTTGCAATGAACAAATCTGAAAATGTTTACTAATGCTCATTTAATTAAATTATTTGGCATCTCATATGACCCAGTAAGTTTTAAATGTCTATTTTCTAACTAAACTAAAAATTATTTCAATTGATAGGATGCAATCGTGTATGTTATTGATAATTTGATTTATTCACTTACCTCAATTACTCTGTATCTAAGCAACTGTGCCTGCAACAAGATATCTGATTTACAGAGGACTGATAGAATGGCTTGTTTTGCAATCAGTTTATTAAAGCATGAACTTCCTCAAAAAATGCATAGATGTCTGTATATATTTCCTGTGATCTTCTTGATGATTGTGTCCAAGTGGTATATTTACACATAAGTCTACCATTGGAAGGTGAGTTAGCAGTCTTTAAATGTTAAAATGACATCCTTTCAGAAGCATCTGAAAACTGGAGATCTGTAAAAGGGGAGGGGGGGGACCAAAGGCAACAAAACTGTCTCTCTCTGAGCGTAGCAAGGTGTATTTTTTGTTTTTCATTACAAAAAGCAAGTTGAAATGTGAATACTTTTCCTAACAGAAAGAAACAAACAGGACCATTTTTTAAATGTATGCCAGAATGCTACTGTTTTCCTCTCTGAAAGGTCTTGCATATTTAGACCTGGCATTATTAATGGAAAAAAAGCTTGTTTGAAAGAGTTCATTGTGTGAGAGAAATGAAGAAGAATTGAGGAATAGCTTTACAAAGCTGCTGAGAATATAAGCTCAATTGTCCATGTTCAAGTTAAACACTGTATTTTCCTCTTTCCATCAAAAAGGAGCCCCAGAATGTTAGAGACCTTATGCACATTCTCAATTTATACTTCTCTGTTCAAAAGAAGAGAGACGTCTTCAGCTATCACTTCAGATGTGTTTTGGAAGTCATGAACTATCTGTTATGATTTTTACCACCACAAAACTAACGATAGACCATGTTACTAGCAAGATCATGCTTGTCTCTGAAGTGTTTTTTTTCTCCCATCTGTTTCCAACTAGAAACAGAGGTCTTTGTAGACGTGGATGTTGCTCCTCTTCTAACTAGCTTAAATTGTGTATGAAAGATTTCACTAAGTGCCAATTATGGTAACATGTTCTATTTTTAGTGGCATATATTTGGTTATATTATCAGAAGTTTTAGTATGATAGGAAGCGGTACTATAAAAAAAAGCATATTTTGAAGCAGTCTGCAGTAGTGGAGACCTTCTTTTTTCCAGAAGGCATTTTCAAGAGTGGTTTCCTTGAGAATGCAGTTGTGGAGAAGTTTTTCACTGTCACCTTTACCCGGTTTTAGACAAAGCTTTAAGATGCAGTAACTTTTTTGGTGCTCTTTTTTTTTTTTTTTTTTTTTTTTTTTTTTTTTTTTTTTTTTTTTTTTTTTTTTTTTTTTTTTTTTTTTTTTTTTTTTTTTTAATTCAGCTGTATTACAAAGTTTCAGGAAAATCTGAACTAAAAATTCCCCTATTGTCCTCTCAGTAGATTGATCTGAGATAGCAAGTGGGTTTTTGGTTTTGGGTTGGTGTTTTGTTCCACCCTCCCCCTTGTGGAGAAGCAGGAGGTATGACTTCTGGAAACAGGCTGGTGAATCAGGAAGCTTCTATTTTTAAAGTCTCTTTGTACCTTTAAGATCTCATACCTGAATTGGAGTGCTTTGTAGGTCTAGTTCTTCTGCAGTACTGTTCTAGAAATGTTAGGTGTCTGATTCAGCTGGAAATGCAGAGTTCAGGGGATTTGGTAAAGGGCGTTGCTGAAAAAAAAGACGAGTGAGAAGATAAATCAAATATTGAGGGGAACAAGTGTGTGTGGGGGGGAGTGTATCATAATAAATATAGGTTGTGTTGTGTCTCTTCTCTTGGAGAAGGGTTTGGGAAATAATAATCCCTATGAAACTTAACTATCTTGAAAAATGATTAAAGAACTGATGTGTCAATGGGAGGCACTTACTGCCTGGCAGAACATGCTCATCTTCAAGAGAGACCTGAGCAGTGGTACTTTCCTCAAACTTTTTTTTTTTTTTTTGAAACCTTGGAACAGTAACTGCTTTGGTATAATACAAATCAGCTAGACCTGTCATCTAAATCTTGAACTTAAAAATGCTGAAGGACTTAAAGAGCTCAGTAGTGCTAAAATCAAATGTAGCTTCACATTGATTTCATAGCTTAATTAGTAAGGTGCATAACCCATTGCAGAGGCTTTTCTTCTAAAATAAAAGAAGAAAAAGAAAATGAGTAGAATCATGAGTCCCTATTATTTCTTCTGTCTCTTCCTAGGGTAGCCAAATACTAGCAGTGAAGGCTTAATATACAATATCAGTGACATAATTATCTCTATTAGATTTATCATTGTTTTGCTTGATACTACAGAGAGCATGACGGCAGGAGAATGAAATGCACTTTGTAACCATCCTGATTTTTTTTTACTGGATCCAAATAGGAATGGTAGAAAAAAATGACGTAGGTTTAACTAGCAGTATTGGTTTCTGTTTGTGAAATTAACAGAAACTACAAAGAGAAAACAAAATAATCAAAGTACTCCAGTAATAACTTGACATGGAAAGCTCTGTTGGGAGGTTATAAGTAATAGGGGTTCAGGAAAAAACACCCAGCATTTCTAGATAATTTGTCATGTAAGTACTGTAACAACTTATCACTTACACTTCCTTTTCTCCTCTATCACCAATTCAAATCTAAATGAGCTAGGAAGTGGCTGCAATAATTTTTTCTGAAGGCTAATTAGCAGCTCAAGCTACTGAATTTGCCAAGTTTTGTGTGACATGGGTATATCTCAGGTGCAGTTCAAGGAACATGCTCTCCATATGAAAAGCCAAGCACTCACCAGTGCTCTCCCTTAAACCTGAGGTGAAATGAGCATAGGGACTGGTCTAACCTCTTTAGCAATCATTGCACTGAAACAGTTCCTGGCATGCTGAGCACTCGTGTTTCTCAGTGCAGGCTTCTTTATATTAATCTTTCATCTGTCTTGTAGACTGTAAATTCTGTGGTCCAGAACCATCTTTCATCAGTGTTTTGTAAAAGCCTAGCACAGTGAATCCTGAGCCAGAACTTTAATATTAATAATAAATATAGTTCTGATAAAGTATGCTTCTGGAAAAAAAAACAAAAAACAAAAAAACAAACAACAAACCAAACAAGAAAAGTAACCCAGCTGATTCAATGCAACATAATATCAATGACTTCTAGGATGTTATACAGACAAGTTGAAAAGTTTGTATTTGTTCTGCATCAGCCCTGTTGGAAAACAAGCAAGCACTAATTTTTCAGTGTCCATTAGATGCTATTGACTGGATATCCATGGGGAAATTTGATCAATGAATTCAAGATTATCCATGTAGATCACTGCCACCCATTGCAAATAAATGGAAGACAGATAAAATTATTAAACATTAGCAACTATTTCCATTATAGAATGGTGCTTCTGACCTAATGACAGTCTAGTGATCTTGTCTTTGGGAACACGGGCATCTATGGTGAAATAATGTCCCCATTTGGGTCCGTAATTTCAGTAAGCTCAATTATTCAAGAGTAACACATTTCAAAATAATTTTTGAATCAGAAAAAATTATGAACACCTGAGAAAAGGAAGGCTGTCAAGCTTTTTGTTGAGACATTATCAGTTCTTGTAAAAGTTTTTCAGTGTTTTTATTTTTTTTTTTAATTATCTTTACTGGAAGCCAGGCTGTAGGATTCAAACTGGTCCTGAGCTTTGCATTGAGTTTCCTAGTTCTTTTTAAGTAATCTCCTGTGGGGACATCCCACATGTGCACAGCCAGATCCACTCCCTTTTTCTGAACTGTGAAAGTAATATTCATTTCAAGTTAATGTTTCTGTAAGAAAGAAAAAGTTTTCAAGAGGAGAATGGGTGGCAATGTCTATTCTAAATAAGAATCAGTAGCATGCAGTCAGTTTGCTTGTAAAAACAATGAAATGAGGAAATAATTAATCCAATTGTAGGCCAAGAAATTAATATGGAACTTTTTTTCGGTTTCCTGTAAAAACCCGTCATTTCCCTGACAAATGAAGGTGGGGGTGGGGGGCAGACCACAACTTGTAATTACTAATGAAAGCAATCACTTTGATTCCAAGGAGTTTAAATGTGAGTCTGGCAGATCAAATTTCTGTATCCTCATAGCAACAACAAAAATCTTTACTCAATTTTCAGGCATTGGAGGAAGAGTGAGTTAGTGTTGTGTGTGATGTGTGTTTTAAGTTCACAGTCTGGTAGATGAAGGAGGAGAGAAGAAGGGTAACATGATGTGGAAAAGCACATGTAGCTTCCAGTTCTCTAGGGACAGAGTTGCCTGAAGATGGTTTCTTTTGTATGGATGAGCAGTACAGTTAGGAAAACACATTGAACATTTTCTGTGTCTCTTAGGAGAATTTTTTTTTTATGACGCAGTACTGTGGAATGCTTCGTTTTTATGCTATTTTTATTCTGCTCTGTAATGTTAGCACCTTTCTCTATCATGCGTGTGTGTAACCTGCTCATGCATAAATTACTCCTTAGTCATTCAGGTTCCTTCTTCATTGCTGCTCTGCTCTCTGCAATATGACAAGGGCAGGTGTGTAATGCTGTGGATTTTCTGTCAGGAGTACTAATGAAAAAGTTGCAGGCTATTTTTGGTGTGTTAGCTGCTATAGTTGATAAAATGACAAATATCAAATAAGTTTTATCCATATTTTTGGCTGTATTAAGTTAGTACACATTGAAAGGTTGTACGCTAATGACTTAAGCGCCCCAAATGTCTCTAACAGCTTAGATCTCTACTGTTGTTATTTGTCCAAACACTAAACAAAATTGCTGTTAGTATATAGGAAAACGAGATTTTGCTCAGCTTCATCAGTTTGAAGTCACTTTTTTGATATGCTAATCTCTTGTAAGTTTTTAGATAATTAGGATAGCCTTTGAGAAGATTGTCAGACTAAAGTATGACAGATTTAATTGTAACAGTCTATTTCCATGTGTATTTGGGTTTGGAGGAGATGTGACTCAAAATACAAACCTATGCCTGCTGGTTCTATGGGTGATATATGAACAGGTAAACTTTACCAAAGGTGAGACACTGAACACTACTTCAAATAACTGGAACCAAGCTCAAAAAATGTTTTGAGGTGCCTAAGACGAGTTGAGACACTATTGTGATCACCATCCCTGGGCAAGCTCCATTACTATGAAGGCTGTTTTAATCTGACTTACTCATTTAACTGACATCCTGAACATGACGGCTGTCTGTGCTAGGAAAGTGTTTTAGGTTTTGCATGTGTGTTTTTCATGCAGCAGAAATGGGAATTTAGCAAAGGTTAGGTAGGATTATACCCAGGGAATAAGCAACGAATAGGGATGTGTGGGGGTGTGAGCCACTGGGATAACAACAGGGAGCATGGAGGGAGAGCCAGTGTGAGACCTCGTAGGAGATGTGAGGGGGTACACATCATAGGGGGGGCACGGGGAGGTCTGAGAGGGTGGAAAGCAGACAGAGGTGGTTATCAGGAGGCGTTGGGGAGAAGGATGGAGGCTGGGTGCATGCAGGCTGCTGGCTAGCAGCTCTTGACACCTGTAGGAGGAAGCTCCAGGGAGGAGCCTGAGGGCCAGGTGTTCATGGGAGCTCTTTTTGAGAGAAAGGCAAGAGGCAGTGGGTTTGTAGGGCAAGACACTTACAGGGGAATTTCTTGGGATTTATTGTGGATCAGATGAGTGTATAAATATAGGAGCCTATTCATCATGACCGCTGCTTTCAGAGCAACATTGCTTCTGCTTATCTCAATTTGTGAGCAAAGGGATGGGTTTGTGAAGTGAATTTTCAGCACGCTCTCAAATGCAACTGATTCATCTGGGAGAGAAAGGAGATGGTGAGGGATCTTCAAATTAGTGCCCACCTTCTGTTCTCTTGTTTTTGAGGGCTGTGTGTGTTTGCCAAAATGTAGGAAAATGTTGAAAAGGGTAATTAACTAAACAAGCATGATCCTTAATTGCTGGAGGACTTTTGTTAGCATGCTTTTTAAAAATGACTTGTGCCATCATGCTTATCTTCTGTGGTCAAGAAAGATGTAGGTCCCTGCTTTTGAGGCAGAATAAGGGCAGATAGTTCAACAATAGGATAGAGCAGAGTTGACACCCCGCTGAGACTGATGCTATCAACACTACCAGCGATGGGACCCTGACCACTGTCACGCTGCTCTGCTGCAAAGTCCCTTGTCCCCGTGTGTGAAGATCACATGGAATTTTGCTTGGCACTCGCTTGGAGTGAAGTATCCATCATCTATAAATCTGTTAGCAACCTAAAAGCCAGAGACCTGAGCTTGTAGATTATAGCATACTTTCTGTGCAACTGTGAAGGTGAACACAACGTGCTGTTGGACAGTCACGGTAGCACTGCTGACTTGGATTACGTGTGCCTTCACTACGATGTACTTACATGTTTATATAACCTTGTTTATAAATTCCTCTAGCAGCTCTTTTACAAGCTTCATCTCTTAGAAAACTAATCCTTTGATGTAATGCACATAACAATAACAAGATATGGATCACTGACAGATGGATACTTTCATACTTGGCATATGGTGTGTTATAAGCCTGCTCCCATGCTATTGAAGCTGATGAGTCTTTCCATTGAATTCACTGAGCTTTGAATCAGGCCCTGGAAGAAAATGAGTATCATTCTAGAGACAGCTTGATATTAAAAGAAAAAAAACAAAACTTTAAACCTTTTTTTGGCTCTGTAAAACTGTGATTTTTAGTTATGTATTTTAACTGACTTCAAAAGACACACATGCTGTATCATACCAATTAGGAGGAGTTCAGAACAGGGGAAAATGTCTGCTTTGTGTGTAAATCTTTAGCTTTAATAAGTAAATGACGTTTAAGTGTTGGAAGCTGACTGACTTTGCAGGCAGCGAGGTATAACAAAGCTGGAAATGCTGGAGCGACAGGAAAATACATGATTTATGGCAAACACATCTTTGTCTCTAAAAATACTTAAAATATCCATTTGGCTCAATTTTAAATTTCCTCAGAGATTACAGCTTAGCAGAATTGTCTTTGAGGACTTTAGAAATGTTCTTACCCAATTAAAGCCTTCTTTTATTATTCTATTACAAAGCATTGTTATTATTAACAGCAGATACTTAATTTGCATAAATGAAGAACATCTTTAAAATTTTCACTGTGTCACAAGACTGTCGAAAAAAGTAGTTTGGGGACTCATACAAAACTTCATGTGAATTTCAGACTGATTCTTACTGTAGCTTGTGTCAAATATGTTAGATTCGGCATGAGCAGCTGACAAGAAGAATGTGTTATTAACAAAAGCAACTGTGTGGGATTTAATGGATCATCTAATTCATAATTTGCTATAAGTAGAAGATGACTCCCTTTAAAAAAAACACTACATTGCCTACAAATCTTTTTTTGATGTGTGTAACTGAGTAACCCACAGTCTTTTTTGAATTATGTTACTACTGAAAGTTGGTGCCAAACCTACTGAGTCATCTCTTTGATGCTACCCATCCAGAACCTGTGGTCATCTACAGAAGTGGCTTTGATACCACTGAAACCATTACAGGTGTTAAAACTACAGTAGGTAGAACTGGATGCTTATCTCTTGAAACTGTATATAAATGAAATACTAATCCAGAATGTCCTGAACTCAGGAAGTCTGGAAGCAGCTGGAGTTTACTTTTTCGGTTTCTGACCCACACAACTCACTGCAGCAGAGCAGTTTGAACTGAACATTCAAATTTATCCTATTGGTACTGCCTTCATCTTTCTGTACTAACTTATGGATGCATTTTCTAGTATTTTGGATATTATTTGTAGATTTTCCTAGAAACTGTCTAAAGGAAGTTCTTGTTCTCTCACTTCACCTAGGTCAGAGCCAAATCTCTCCGACTAGGAAATTTTGAAATTTTCCCTTAGGGGTAACTTCTGTTTCCTAGGCTTGTTTTTTTTCCTTGCATAATTTTTTTGTCTCCTTTATTCCATCATCAGTTTCACTGTTACCTTGCGTCTTTCCTCCTCGTGACAAAATCACTGTTTCTGTCCTAGCAGAAACTTTTGTCTCAGGAAGTTCCCCCTGCCAGCTCAGATCACTTGTCTTCTTCCCTGTACCTTTGCTTCAGTGGCAACACCTGACCAAAACACTTGCTCTGTGTTGGCAGGGATTCAGCAAAGCAGCTGTGGGTGGGTTGCGGGAGACCCCACACAGATGAAGTGCTCTGGCTGTGCCTGCTCCAGCTTTGGGTTTAAAGAGCAAGAGGAGGGTCTGGGTCATCCTGGGCTGGGACTGGGAATTGCACCCAGTACTGACAGGTGACAGGGATCTGTGCTGCTCTTCATCAGCCACTCTCCTGCCCATGGTGCTCATGCAATACACTGTAACACACACAACACTTGCTGCTTGTGCTGGCTTCAGAAATTAGTCTGCAGGAAACTATGCGCCTACCCAGAGATGAAGCTGCGATGCAGCTAACCAGGGTTCAGCTGCTTCATCCTAGCACTGATGCTATTGAGAAGGTTGCTCCAGTTTGGGGTACGTGCCATGGGTGTTTTGGTGAGACCAGAAACTCTCTGAACTCCAAAAGTGGGTCTGAGAAGCTTATGTGGTAGGCTGAGCACCCCCCTCTCTGCTGGCATTGAACAGGGTCTTTACCCACCGCTTGCCCATCATGTGCAGCTCTGGAGAGCACAGCAGGAAGGGATGTCTGGGATTCAAGCTGATGGCCAGTGACTTTAGGCAAGGCAAACTGGACGAGGCTTGACTGAGGTCTCTACAAATGTATTGTGACTTTTATCTCTATTTGCAGTGGATGGCTTTCATAAGTTGGCCTCTGCTCTGCTGCACTGCTGGGGGTGAAATGGGCCAGAGGGGGATACATGCAGTGCAACTAGAGATTTCTGAGGTCTGGTCTTCTAAATTCCAGTACTGTAACCTCCAAGCCAGCTTGTTGTTAAATTTATGACCCCAGTGGCTGAATAACAATGTGGACTTGTGTTTGAGTGTAACACAAGCCCAGAGTGGATGGGGAAAATCTCTTGCCAGGTACTGAGCGTTGCACAGGAGCACAGCTCCTAACACCTGGCTGCTCCTGAGAGGCTTTGGTGCCTGTTTTTTGCTAAGGCCGCATGCAGAAATGCTTTGCACCTAGGCTTACTCTCCAAACGTGTCAGTTTTTTATAAGATGATTGTAATTGCTCTTCAGTGCTGCTCCCACTTGTATTTACAAATGATAATATTAAGAGTGTAGATCAATGTGCTGTAATATCTGGAAATAAAAATAACTCGATTATGTAGTTACTAATGAAGAAAAACATGAGTTTTGCTTACCTTTGGACAGAGATCTTGAAGTTTTTTCTCCTGGATTGTTTTCCTCAACTTCTGACTGTGGTATTTTAGGAAATCTACAGATTAGTGGGGATTTTTTTGGCATGCACCATTTTTCATGTAGTGGGTTGTTACATTCCATGGCTTTTTTTTTAATATAGGCAAAAAAAGCCCAGCTTTTCACTACCTTAATTCCATCTAGAAAACTGTGTTGTGCAAGTCATAATGTCCTGTGTTGAATGAGAATTACGTATTTTTTATCGAATCATGCACTGATTGCTTAACTTAAACACTGACAGTGAAATTTTTCACCTGACTAGATCCAGTAAAATGCTAGCAGAGCAGTTGTAAATAACTTTGGTTTTGGTGGAATATACAGAAGTCAAACCTCAAAATCTGTTGTATAGTGTACTATAGTAGAGATTTCTTTAAAGCAGTTGTCTCTAAAGGATGCTTTGATTCTCTGTTTAGATAAAACATACATAAATGAATGTTACTAATGTTTTGGCCATGATCTCTTTGCCTTTACAGCTGTTGCTCAAAACATGTAAAGGGTTTGTGGAAGCAGTGTAATGAGACATTGTGTGTTGCTGGTTCTAGAAATTCCTCTAAAATGAGTTTATAAAAGGCTGCTTTTCTGGAATGGTTGTGAACACATCCCAGATGTAAAGATGTGGATCAACAGAGTGGCTTCTCCCCAGGCTTGTTCTGTCTTCTAGGCGTCTACATCACCATTCCCACAGTACATTGTAGTGGTACCAATTCCAAAATAATCTCACAAGTCAAAGTTATTTGAACAGAACAAAAGCTGACCAGCAATGCATGATCTCTGCGTGCTTGAGAAACCCCCTGGCTAGAGAAATCATTCCTCTGCTGTTCCTTACCTCTCCCAGTGAAGTGAAGAATATAGCATTTGTATTGCTTTCACCTGAGCTGGAATTAAATTGATTTTTTGATGAGCTTGGTCTACTGAAAAGCTGTAAACAGTTTACCTTTTCCTACTCTTTTAAACCTAGGCATAGATGAAAACATTTAAAGCTTCTGGATACCCAGAGCTACTGAAATCAATGAGGTTCTGTAATTCTGAAGGACAATAATTGGCTTCAATCTCTGTAGTATAATTTTCAAAAATTATGCAGATGGAGTAGGGAAAATTATATACAAAATTTCTAATGGGTAGAGGGGAAAACACAATGAAGAGATGCTGTAATCTCCAGGCCTATGTATAATGCTGGGAAAATGATTACTGTGGGTTCTAGTTTGGTCTTTCCCAGCCTTATTGTGTGCCTTTGGGGAGTCACTGGACATGGGTACTTGCTTCCTGTGTCATAGAGATAGGACTGTGTTACCTGTCTCTGGAGGGTGATGGTGTAACAGGTAGTGTGTTTAGAGGACTCTGCATACATTACAT
>WKFP01015237.1:1448244-1466521 GCA_011057875.1 Pterocles orientalis | reverse complement strand
CTTCCTCTCTTTCTCTTTTTTTTTTTTTTCTTTTTTTTTTTTTTTTTTTTTTTTTTTTTTTTTTTTTTTTTGGTGTTAAATGATCTTGATGGCAGAGAATGTATTTAGATTCTCCTGCTGCTTGTCTGTGCCATGTGACAGAAAGCACTCCAGTGGAAACATGTTGAAGTGCTTTTGAAAGTGGGCAGCCAGGCTCTTTCAAGGTATGAAGCATGCAGTGCTGGAGGAGTTTGTGCAGCTGCATAGCATGCTGGGGGCTGTTGTGCAATCCAGTAGAGCTGCACAGGAGGGGATGTGTAACTTCCTCCATGATATGCCCTTCATCTTAAAAATTGTGGGGAACCCTTGACTCCTGATGAACTCAATGAAGATGTATTTTACACTGCAAAACAATATAATAGAATGACAGTAGGAGAAAGTTGGATACTGGGTGGTTAGAATTGCATATACAAATTTTGAGCACATATCTGAGCTTAACATTTAAGGACAGTTTATGATGCCCATCTTAGTTTTAAGAGGCACTTACAATAAATATCTACAGGAGTGACATTTAGAGACATCTATCTATTGCCAAAATCAGATTGTTTACTACAAAGTATGAAACAAATTTCATTATCAGAACAGCAAAAAGCACACAGAGGAAATCTTTCATTGCTATCATTAGTCATCCTTAGTTTTCAATAGTATGAAGGCTGTACTATGCTTTATATAGGCCTCCTGCTGAAGATGACTTTATTTCATCAGACAACTTCTGCTTTTTGCCACTCCCTAGAGGTCTTTGCTTGAAGAAAACCTGTTGTTCATAACCAGATATATTCATGTGCTTTCCATCTTCAGGATAGCTGCTCTGTTCTTCTTTGTGTTGGTACAGAATAAGTATTCCCATATTTTTTTAATTTTTTTTATTTTTTTTTTTATTTAACCTCAGAAGCTAATTTTTGTTTTATTATTGCAACTGGACTTTGGAGAATATTTAGTTCCTGGTGTTTTGTTGCGTGTTAGACCAAAAGATAATTTCTTTCTTTATTTTCTTTTATAGTAAAAATGTGTTTTACTGTTGTCAGAAAAACAATATTTTTCTCTTGTCAGACAAGTAAGCTACTGAACTTTAATAAAATTACGTATCTTCAGTTAATCTTTATCCATTGTATTAAATCATCAGTCAACTCAGTATTTCATCATCTTTTCTAGAAAACTATTTGGTTTGAGTTACTTCTTAACTCCTCTCTTTGTCCTTTCTGGAAATTTTGAGGCACTTTCAACTTTATTTTGTATTTTTAGTTATTTTAGTTTAGCTCATATAGTGCAACACTAATAGTGTATTTGTGTGGTTAAATATATAACACACTTGAGGGACAAAATCATTGAAAACAATCTCACTTAAATTTTTGTTGTTGATGCTTCCTGAGCAAGTAGGTGTACTGTGCTGTTATTGTTCCTTCATAGAAGTAATTAGCTTTAATGCTCTTGCATTCTTTCCTGTTTCTCAAATGATTCCATGCTGCAGCAAGATAACTGTCACATATGAGCATGTATTAAACTGAATTGTATTCTAGTTTGAAGTTAAGATGCAAAGAAATGGTAGGTCTTAATGGTCTTTGCAATTTATCAGTAACAGTCACTATGTGTCAATAACTCAGTAGAGAATTTTTTTTTTTTTTAAAAAGAACTTTCATGAGCAGACAGAAAACTCCTGCAAACTGGTGGTCTTGTGTGTCTAAACCCAATGATTTTTGTTTCAGTCCTGGGAAGTCACACCTTTCCCTGTGGGAAGAGCCACGCTATGAGCCTGCAAATCAGATGATCACAGTCTGAGGACACACCCATAGTTTCTAATACTTTAGATGATTTCCAAAATAATCTGTAGATGTCAACTAAAAGAGGTGGTCTGGTTTCCTCTTTGTCTTTCACATGATGATGTTTAGGAATCGATTCTTCCATACAATTTGTCTATTCGACTGGTTTGCCATCTTTCAGAAAACCTCTTTAGTCATATAAACGGAAAGAAACAGTTGACTTGCCTGTTATGTAAGAAGAAGGCTTTGCAGGGTTTTTTTTAAGCAATTTTCATCTGTTTTTATGGAAGGATAACAGATGCATTATGCATGATGCTCCTCCTCATTCAGATGCAGCACATGACTCAAGTCTTTCATTCACACATTGATCTCCCAGGCACCTATCCTCTTCAACCTCATTTTCACTACATTTAACGTACCTCCGTTTGGTCTCAAAACTTTGTTTTAATAAAAGTGACAAGAGAGATTTTTCTGTGCGAACATTCATTTCTTGGTGTGCCTGAACTCACTGACTGTGGCGGGGGAAGAGTGGGCGTTTGATTTGATTTCATTTTGCTCAGAAGAGTGGTGAAGTCTTCCGTCTGTGGCCACTCTCTTTGGTTGCCTCACTGCTCTAGGCAGTTGTTATAGACATTAATAAACCCCACCCTGAACTTTAATTAATTAGAGCATGGCGGAGGTCAAAGTTAAAGGAATGCTTTCACTGGCAAGCTGCAGGGTTATAGTACAAGTACTGAAGGTTAGAACAGGCTGTTCTCCACATAAAAAGCATCAGTCAGACCTCGACTGCTGTTTCCCACCTCTCTAACTTTGCTTTCAGTAAAATTTGGGCAGGTGAAGCAACAGGAGAAGCTAACAGCTCCAGCTGAGCAACTAAAAGGCATCCTTATATTTATTTGTTATTCTGTGTTTGCTGTGAATATGTGGGGTTTTTTTGTGTGTGTTAAGGTTGTCTCTGGGATGAAAATGTTGGGCTAGGGACTATAAGGGCTTTTAAGCGTTGGTGGTGGCTAGGACAGTGGGGTCCCAGCTGCTATTAAATGCTGCTAGTAGGTTCTTGAATTATTATTCTATTACATTCTATGTATTTTATATAAATTATAAAAAGCAATAGCATTTAAGTTTTTTTGCTGTTTTATGGTTTTGGTTTTTTAACAAAGTCCGTGTTTGCATAAAAAAAATTCCTTTAATTTGTATTTTTTTCCACTTGTACTTAAAAATGGGAAATTGTAATAAGGCACTGCAGGATCTGACTTACGGTGTAATACTTTCCACGTATGTTAAGCATAGTCATTATTGTCGTGCCTAGCAACACAGTAGGCATGACTTATTACACAATATTGTGTTTGCTTATTGCCTAAGTGGAAAGCAAAGCAATTCTAACTGATTACATGTTACAGGGCTCAGTTGCAATAGTCAATTTCCCTGCCGTTCCTCTTGCGTTTTGCAGGAAAATACCGTGATAGTGTTATGAATCAATTACTAAATAGTCATTAGGAGGAAATGCATATTGAATATATTAATCACTTCCATAATAAATTATACAACTGAACAAATAAAAGCATGCATATGCTATTTGTAAATAGCTTATCATAAGTCTAGATTTTTTCCTCAATTAAATCCATAAATAGAAGAGCAAGGCATGGAGGAAACACTCTGTAGGAGCTCAGGCTTAACAAAACCATGGGGCTGAAAAATCCTAGCAGCCTGGGAGTCAGAAGAAGATGCAGACAGAAGCACAGAACTGTAGCAGTGCTCAGGATGCTCAGATATGTGCAGGGTCACCTCTACAGGTCACCTAAGGGGATAATGGGCTGGGGTTGAGGGGGTCGGTGGCTGTGCCGGGCTGGGTACCTCAGGGGCTCGCACCTGGAGAGCTCACAGCCCTGTGGGGCAGCCCCACGGGCCAAGAGGTGCTGCGCTGCGGGGATGGGCATTAAGTAGTCTCCACTGGGATGTGAAGCTGTGGTGCAGTTAGTATTTGTGCTGTGCTGCATCCATTTAAAGGACTAAAGTTTACCTACACCACCTCTCCACCTTACTAGGGAGGATCCTGCAAGTTAAATTAGAACTTTCTATGTTTTTTCTTTTTAACCTCTTTGTTCATTTTTAGATCTTCTGAAATAGCATCACTGTGACCAGTGAAAGCATTTTTCCTCAGAAAATACATTGTAACTTTATTTATGTTAGTTTTCCACTTTTTTCTATTATGCAGTATGTATTTACAAACGACCTTCTACTGATATTTTCTTTTTCATATTAGTGGCTGGAAATTTTGAGAAACAAATTGGGAAATACATAAATAATTGTCTTGAATGCTGTTCATTTAAGAAAGCATGCATTTAATCAAGATGTGCAATATATTTGACTATTATGGAATTGGGGAGACAAAGCTATTACTAGCTTTCTCATTTAAAAATACACAAAAGAAAAAAAACCTATTAATGATATTTTGTGACAAGTTGCCGGATAGACATAGAGTGTGGGAAAATAATTGCTTGGAAAATGTCATACAGCATGGAACTAATGCACCCTTATATTTTACTGTATATAGTATCAAACCAACAATTTCACAGCCTGATATCCATGACATTTCAGAGTCCTTGAATAAATTCCTTTAATATTTAAAATCAGTAACACATGCTTATCAGCTTTCTCATATTCTTCTTGGTATTCCTCCCTCTCAGAATAAAGGGAAAATTAATAATTTTCTTTGTTGAACAGTTTTCCTGTTGTCTCTGACAGTAAGCCTGATAAGAAATTGTACAAATCACATGGAAGCATAAAATATGTCTTGCAAATTGTATGATTGAATGCACGTCTCGTTTTGGGGTGGGTAGGTATGTATCAGGCTGTGGATACCTTAGTGAATCCAATAAAATAACTTGAACCTGCTATTCAGTAATCTAAATGAAGCTTTGAGAAACTTGAGAGTATGTTCAATTTTTTTATTTTTTTTTTTAAAGGGCAGCCTGGAAAATGTAGCATTTACTATGTACCTCTAAATGTCTCCCTGGGAACTATGGAATATTTGACCCTAATGTTTCTTGGTCATGCCAGGTTTTATGTGTTGTAGAGCTTCCTCGAGCAGAGACAGGCATTTAATCTGAAGTAGGCCAGAGAGAACATGTGCCAGTGGAGCAGCCATGGTGGCATGCGACAGCTGTGACTTGCCATCTTCGTGACAGAGCTGAGATCGAAGCCCGTTGGTGTTTTCTTTGAGTCTTCTGGTACCAGCCTGCATGTGGAGGTGGGGTGGGTGGTCCTTTGTCACTCCCAAAAAACACAGGTGTGTACACTGTGGTGGGACTTGCCTGGATCCTTCCAAATCTGTGGAAATAAATGCTTTGGGAGAGCCCAGCATCTTTCAGTGGGCCCTTAGGATCTTCACTGATGGTGGCAGCATTGGCCACCCTTTGCACCCCTGGCGGGAAGAGGAGATTGTCAGTGCCTTCACGGGGGTGCCTGAGGCTGGGCTGTGCTCCTCTGAAGGGGTCAGCTTGAGTTGGTGTGAAGGGTTAGCCCTTGGCTGGCGGCCAAACCACACACACCAGCTCACACAGTTCCTGCCCCCACCCAGTGAGAGGAGAGAGAATTTAAGGGGTAAATGGAAAAGAGGACTCATGGGTTGAGATAAGGACAATTTAATAACTAAACTACAATAATATTGAAAATAATACTATATACAAATATACAATGTGATACACAGTGATACTGTCCCCCCCTACCCGATGACCAAAGACCCAGCCCACTGCCGGCCAACGACCCCGGAGGAGGGAGAGAATGAGTGATACACAATGATACTGCCCCCCCACCCGATGACCAAAGGCTCAGCCTGTTGCTGGCTAATAATTCCCAGAACTACCCTCACCATTCCCCCAAACGGGAAGGGGGTGGGGGGGGTGTGCACCGCTCCCTGAGGCACTCACGGAACGGAGATAACAGCCCGAGTGTCCTAGACCAAAAGCTGACCAAAGTGGGGGGAAAACGACCACCTGGCCACAGCTAATGATCCCCTCGGCGTGGGAGGATCCCAAAACTCACGGAACGGAGATAACGATTTGAGTGTCCTGGGCCAAGAGCTGACCAGCATGTGTGCGGGGGAAAAGGCCTTGAGAGAGTGAATGCAGGTACCTGAAGCGAGATGATCTGGAGCCCAAGGGAAGCAAAAGAGAGAGGGCTCCTCCGGGAGCCCTTACCTATATACTGGGTATGATGTGTATGTTATGGAATACCATTGGTCACTCTGGTTCTCAATCTTAACCTAAGAGCAAATCCCAGGCTAGCAGCTGGACTGTGTCGTTCCCCCCCTCCCCCAGGCCTACCCCCGCTCTGTCTGCAGAGAGGAGAGAGGCTGAAGGTATTTGTCCTTGAAATACTAGCAGTAATTATAAACATTCCTTCTTATCAGCTGTCCTCCTGTGTACGAATCCAAAACACAGTTTCTTGCTAGCTCTTTATGAAGAAAAGGAAAAAAAAAAACTACTCTCTCTACTTAACCCAGGACAGTTGGTGGAAGCTGGAGCAAAAATAAAAAGTTTATTGTTTGATTTAAAGTTATTTCTGTTTATATAAATAGGTTTTAGATTTGTGGCAGGCGTGCCAGAGACTGCTGAAGTCGGTGGGACAAAGGATTCAACCCATGCTTAAGTACAAGCCTCCCTAATAAAACTTGTGAACAGAATAGTTCACCATCATCAAGACTCTCTTGTTAAATGTGCATTTTATTCAAAGTATATTTTTAAAATCAACATTTTAAAATAAGGTAGTGAATGTCTGATGGCACCTTTTCTCACAGTCTTACTTAAGGTAGAGAAGCAAACTATAGATGCATGAAAAATATTACTTTCACTCATATATAAGAATTGAAGTGATATTTCTTTAAAATTGCAGGACTTCAGAAGCTCCATTGAAATTCAGTGGTTTACAGAGGGTGCCATAAACGTGAAACTGCTCTACATGCCACCTCTAAACTTTCACTAATAAGCCATGAAGAACTGTGAGAACAGAGAAGCATAAGAAATGTGCTGGCTAGAACATGCTTATGTGCAGAACACTTCATCTAGCAGACTGTTATGATTGTTCGTCATTGTACTATTTGCAGTATTTTCTTATGTGCATCATTTCTATGTATGTTTTCATGGCAGCTAATGCTTTTCTAGGAGACCTGTCCTTGAAATGCACATGGCTTATGAATCCTTCTGGGTCTTACAGGAACCTTCTGGTTCCTGGATCTTATAGTCTGGTCCCTCGTATGACTGACAGTTGCTTGCTATCATACTGAAAATGTTTAATGTGAGAGGATTCACAAAACTTATCATCAGTGCTCCACTTTGCCAATGTGCACATGGACATCAAGGCCACAGGACATGTACAAGTGCCCCAAAATATATCTCTGTCTCAGAAAATGAGAGTTTCCACTACTTTAGGGAGAAAAAAAAGCTCTTCTGAAAGCCAAGCTATACGCGAAGCAGGGAGAAAAAAAGTCTCAGTACTCAGAAATTCAGTTCTTAGAAGTGCATTTCTTAATATGTGAAATACGGTACCAATCCTGTAACTATTAATATAGTGGCACAAATAACCATGGTGCTGTCTCCTTTGAAAGATGTGTAAATGCAGCAGATTTTGAATATTTGTGGATTTATCGTTAATTTCCGCTTTTGACGGATGAAGTATAATGAGATTTCCTTAAAAAAACACCAAATGGATAACAGGACACAAAAGGCATGTCTGTACTTTCTTTTGTTTTAATCTAAGCATTCATGCATTATTCAAGGTGAAAACCTACTCTATTAATCTAGAAAATACAAAGCACAGCTAATACTGATTATTCTTCTCTCACAAAGGAGAGTATAATATTTTAACATGTTTAATTGATGTTACTTTAAAAACCACATGACCTATATATCCCAGTAACTTTGTTTTTTTCTTTGAAAAAATCTTGCTAATGAACCACTGTTACTAAATGTGGGAGAACAGACGGAGTTTTCAGGGCTACTTAAAACAAAATAAAACAAAATTACAGCCCAAAACCTTGCGTCTAACAAAGCAGCTGCATATGTTTCTTGCTAGAATCTTTTACCTAGCTTGCTAGGAAGGGAAGTCTCTGTTCTAAGAGTGGTTGTAGGAAAAGACAGTCTTTTCAGCTTTAATGAGGTTGGCAGACAACGTGAATGCTGAAGTCTCAGGTCCTGGAAATCATATTGAACATAATGTCCAAGCAATAATTATATGTTGCTTTAAGTGTTTGTTGAGTATTAGCAAAGAAATTTTGTTAATAAATAGCCCAATACTCTAATATACTCTTGGTGATTTTTTTTAATATTCTATTTTGCTTGCTAATGAGGCTTTTCAAATGCTTCTTTATATTGAAATAGCATTGATTTATATAACTGAATTGTTGCTTTCTCACGTTTGGAGATATATTTGAGAAAGGAGTAGAACTGATACATTCAGAGATGTTGCTGCTGAAATAAGCTGGTGTGAATTTGAATTTTGTTCCCAATCCATATCTAAGGAAAACCAAGAAAAGCTTAACCCACGACACCATGAAAATGCTAGATTATGTAAGAGTACAGGAACCAAGTTTGAAGTATACACAAATGCCTAGTGTAAAATTGACTGCACAGGAGTGGGTCATTAAAGTTTTGAGTAAAATTTGTTAAGTCAGAGGGAAGTAAAAAGAGAGCTAAGGTATCATATGGTGATGGGGAGCGCTGAAAGGGTACCCTGCTGTGAAAGGTCTACTGCAGACAAATATACCGATATTTGCTATATATACCACATATATAGCTATGAAATACATGCAATACTTTTGGGCAACCATCAAAGAGACATTTGAAGTAGGTATGGGACAAGCTAAGGCGTAGAATAATCCAAGAGGAAATATTAAGGTCTGAAACATGGAGGTGGGTGGATGGCTTAATTAACAAAGGCTGTTTACTCTTTTACAAACACTGGGAAATTGAACCATGCATCTTTTTATCTGATAATGTCCTATTTTTCAGTTGAATGGTAAATGTATTACGATAACTGGAGGAAGCTGTTGGATAGATAATATTTCCTGAAAAGATACAATGGCATTGGTAAGCTTGAGACAGAGGCTAGGCTGGAAAAATACGCACCTCTGTGCAGGCTACAATCATAACTAATAGTTGTTCCTTTTCAGCAAAAACATAGATAATGAAAAATTTCTCTAATACATTTATTAGAATTTTGATGCATAAAATTAAGGACTCTTTCTCTTGGGAATCTCCAGGAGATTCTGACACTTTCCTACTTGGACACATATTTTTCTTCCTAGTTCTTGCAGGTGTCAGAAGGTTCATGAGCCCTGTGGTGCTCCCTGGCACACACCGCACTCAGAAGCTGGTGGGAAGAGCACCTCTGCTCCCACTCTTAGAGAGAGGTTGTTCCTCTGCCTTTGAATAAGGAGTGGGGTGCACCTCATCCATTACTTACTGAATAAATTCTTGAAGTTTGCTTCAGAAGAAGTCCATGTTCTTTTTGGGGAGAGAAGGGATGAAAAGGATATGTTCTTGTTTTAAGTAGCAGTAAGACTGAAATTCCCATGGAAATGGGATCTTGATGTAGATCCATCTAGAAAAAAAAAAAGAAAAAAACAAAAAAAAAGAAAAAAGAAACTATTTTAAAGTAGCAGAGTAATATAAATAGATCTACAAATGTATCCTTACATGTTTCAGAGTGGTATTGTAGTTCACCAAAAATAGGGATAGCTCTCAGCTCTGGAAATAAGCAAAAAATAGAACCACTGTCGCAAAGCCCTAGGGCTTAACTATCTTACAGGGTAAAAATCTTAATTTGACTCTTTTTATAAGCTATGAGAATGGAACAACACGTTGGTATACAGCTGTGGAAATATCTTCAAGGAAATTTTTTCTTTATTTGGACTGCCTGGTCACTACACTCCTCCCCAGGAAACAAAGTGAAGGGTCTCCGAGTTGCCTGAATTTCCTTATGGAGATGGTGATAATTACAAAGCCACATCAAGATGGTAAGTAAGGGTGGTACCTTGCTCTACTGGAGCTGATGGGAAAAGTTTATGCAAACAGGGTTCAACCTAATGATTCTCTGTTGCTTCCAGTTCAATACCTATTCCATTCAACTAAATACAGATCAGAAAAGCACAGAAGACGTAAAAAAGGCAGTTAGGCAGTAACAGGAAACTTGTAAAGAACTCTTAAGGACATTTATGATAATGAACGTCTAAACCTAGTTTTCAGGATTTGCTTCAAGTTCTGTTGCGTTGCTGAAGCATTAAAAATGTTGGTGTATATTTGTCCAGACCAAAGAGATCACAGATAATTATTTCATGTTAATACTGTGAACAAAATGTAACATCTAATTAATTCTTTCTATACCGGATGTTTTTTATTCTGACTGGTTTAGATACAGATCGAATTGTTATTTTGACTGTATCTGTTCTCTTTTTTTTCCCTACAGATGTGCATGAAATAAGATTAATTAACAAGAACATGAGGGCAAAACAAAGACCAGAGCATGGAATTTTGATGTTTTTATCTCTCATTTCTCAGGGCATTTTTGATGTTTTTTGACTGCAATGGAGTGTTTGATTGTGCAGTGAATAATAACGGATGTTACTTGCATAGTAGTTGTTAATACACAAGATCAACTATGAAGAATATTACCTGCTGAAACAATTCTTCAGTGGCTGCAAGAAGCTCACAACTTGTCTGAGACTACATGATACATGTTTAAAATTTGTGCGTGTGTATGTATACTTAAAAGTACTATGGAGGCCAATTATTTTTAACATCTTGATTTCAAGGTCAATATAATTTGTTTCTTCTCAGAATAATAAAAAGAAAGATAAAAAAAATGAAAGATTTAATAGGCTTTTATCTTAGCTGTTATTTCAGGAAGCCCTTATGTAGTGTGTTCAGAAAAAAAAAAGGTAAAAATGTAAAATACAGTACAAAAATGAGTTGTGCCATGAGTAGTAAGTGGAATCAAAGTACAGAGAAAAAAAATATTTTTTATATGCCTCGGTTCATGTTAATAATTGATGAAGACTGCATAAATTGGTTTTGTTAACTCTTCTTTTTTGACTTTGATATATAATTCATGGTTTAAAAAATAGAAAATGCCAAAGTAAACTTTTTTTTTTTTGAGGATCTTGCAATACTTCTTGAATGGTTTATGTTTGGAAGTTAGATTTAGTGTTATGATTAGAGGTATGAACAGCTGGCTAGTTTAGAACTCAAGTATAAAGAAAATGCATGGAATAATTAGGAAGATCTGAAGTGTCCTCTTTCCTTCTAACACTCCCCTTCTCAAAACTGGAATAAAAATTACAGAGACCGTCTATGCTGTAAAATGACCTATAACTGCTTTATCATGTGAAATCACTTGCTTTGATTTGTTTCCATTTGGCAGTCGAAATTTCCATTTCAGAGTCAAAATATGAGAGGCTGTTGCAGATCATAAAAGCCTGATAATACTTGGCATGAGACCATTGTGATTGTGAGAGGTGGGTATAACAGTACTTATTTACAGCCTTTTTTTGTTTTGTTTTGCTGTAGGTATTAGATTTTACTACTTTATGATGCACTTGTCTCAGTGAAAAGAAATTCTAAATTCTTCAATAAACTTTTTTTTTTTTTTCTTTTCTACAAACTGGTGAAATCAGACATAGTCACAAGTTTGTTGTTCTAATGTTCTGGCTGTCAAGCAACAGGCAGAAAAAGTTGATCAGGTCACTTTAATGCTTTTTCCAGACAATATACCTTCATTTAGTATATATTTTCTACAATTTAAAAAGATACAAATGAGTGGCTATGAAGAAAATCTAGGAAGGAGAAGAGATAGTAGGCAGCAGATAACTGTGCTACTTTGCTGTAAGTGCTTAGCTGGTGTTAAGGTGTGCATGCAACAGCTCTGAGGTGCGTTGCTGGAGGTGTTATCTTCACTTACAGGATTTCTCATTTGACTATCAACACTGCTTTTAAGAGCATCTCAGGGGAGGCATAAAAAAAAGATGGAGAACCTATCAGGTATGCTACATCTGTGTGCATGCTGCTAAAATTAATTTCCAGTGGGACTTCTGTGAAATTTTACTCATAGAGGCTGATATCTATGTTTGTCAGGGTTTTTTTCTCAGGGAGGACATGACCAGTGTAGCAGTATTGTTATGACTCGCTGAAGAACTATGCAGCAAGTTGCTTGTCATGTGTGGAAATACTGAACTTTTTGTCACTGTGGTGTTTAGTGGTCAAGTCAGTTACTCATCAGATAAATACCCTATTAATTACTAGTGGAACAACCCAAGGTTCCTTTTGTTTTTCTGGTACTGGTAGTATCATCAGCAATCACAAAGTATTACCATGCAGTAGGAAGAACACAAACACGTCTATAGTGAGAGTGTGTGTTATTTAGAATAGGAACTAAATTTAAGAGGACCAAAACCACTTCTGACTGCTAACCCAGCATTTGCTTACAGCCCTCTCAGTGCATGGGACAGCCACCTGCCTGGGCTGTCCCAGATGGGGCAGCCCCAGAACAATTCCTCCTTGTAGCACTCCAGGGACCCCCTTGTTTTGGAGAGGAGCTGAAGTTGGAGTGCATAGTTGGCACAGGTAGAAAATGACACAAACAGAGTTTTGAAGACAGGATTCTGGACTTTGTGGATTACTTGCACCCTGCTCAAGAGCACATGAGTAGCTGCTTCTGCCTCATTTTTCATCTCCCTGTCTGACAACAGCTCGATGAGAAGGGAAGTATAACCTACATTTGAAAGTTACTTTTTTATTGCACAGGAATTATGCTGCCATTAAAAGACAGAAATACCCTCTTCTATCCTCCTTATGGACTTGAGCAATCCTCATGTGCCCTATTTAAGCAGGCTTTTCTAATGCCTTGAGTGAGTGGTACCAGAGAGTAAGCAGAAGGGAAAGTTGGCCCCAGTCTTGCTTGATGTGCTTTAGAAGTAGCATCCCAGCTATGAACCAGGAAGAGACAAATTCAAACTGATTTTAATAGTTTTCCTGTAACTGGATACTTATAACAGTAGCTGAGAAAATATTGTATGCTTTCTGCGCATATTTTTGCAGGAAACCACGCTACACAGAGCAGTCTATAGGAAAATAATGTATTGTAGCCTGACTGGTTGTAGCATAGCCTGGACAATCATAGCAGAGACCTTGAAAGCAGACACAAGAAGAAACAAGAGTTCCTCACACCAGAGCACCATGTGTTGATCAGTATGAATGCAACCCAGAGAGGAACTGGTTTTAGAGAACTGTAAAACCAATACACAATGTTTAATTGTGCTGACAAAGCCATTATTGTGCTGTCTTGAATCTTCAAAAATGGTGAGAATAACAGGAATCCCTTCCTGGTGGAAATTATATACCTTAATTGATGATAAGGAGAAACTGGACCCTTACATTGTCATTTGCCAATGACTGCTTGGAGCCACATGAGTTAAATGTATGTAGCCCTATATATCAACCTCTGAAAACTGTTCATAACTAATAGCACAGGTGAAATTGTCTTTAGATCCTATTTGTAAGCCCACAACAAAAGCAACTACTGCTGATGCTATGCATCAGAATCAGGTCATCATATACCCTGTGCTGTAGAGGTACGTGGTATTGTCTGTATTGTCTGTAGAGGTACCAGAGGTATTATCTGGTATCATTAAAGGCAACTGTACTTTAGAATCTGGACAAAGGTTTTGCTGATTGTGTTAAATTTGTCTGGTATCCCACTGTTAAATCTGGATGCAACATCTCATTGGAATCAAGAGTATTTGTGTATCATCAGAAAGGTCCTTTGTGTATTAATTATCTCATCGTTTCTTTTGTGACTGTTTCTTCTGGCTGAATAACCTGCCAGGAATATACTCATGATGGATGTCCATTTTCACTGACTGAGACTGCTAGCAAAAAATATAAAGGTTTTATTGTAATTAGTTCTTTTTTACATCTGTGTATAATCTTTTGATTAAATTTCTTATTACATTTTGTTACAGATAATTAATATCATATCCTGTAACACGATTTCCTATAAAAACAGAAGGTATGCATTCCTTTTATTTAAGACTGCAGTGTACCACAGTAATTGAATTTTATATACTAGAGACTTAAAAGGAGTGCTGTTTCTTGATTGCAAAAAGTGTCGCTTCCCCAGTTTCAGGATGTGAGTTGCTTGCCGGGAATATGGTTTTGCTAGGCTGTAGGCCTAGATGGACCTTGGGGAATCTCAGCTCAAGTGTCAGTAAAGGTAACAGAGGCTGGTGGGATGTAGACTTGGCATCCTTCTGTTTTGTCCTCACACAATAACAGAAATGAGCTCCCAGCATGGGTGGGACTTTTAGTCTCTCAGGAAAAGGACTTCCATGCTTGGCACTCTCAGGATTTTTTCCTAGCGGTCAGAGCTCTGTCATGTCTTTCCTCTAGACACAAACAGCTTCTTGGTCTTTCTGTAGGGCATGCTTGGCCCATGATCTAGTTAGATGTTGATTTCCTCCAGGTTCTTCACCTCTGTAATTCCTTTGTCTTTGGGAATGATGTATGGTGGAATCTAGTCTAGGGAACAGGTGTCTTCATGAGCAGAGAATTTCAACTATAATATGATTTTAAAAAACCCCATTTGGCTGCAGAACATCCCAGGGATCAGAGAAGAGGACAGTGTAGTCTTTTGTCTTGCAGAACAGACTCTTAACATCTGTTGACTCCACTTGGCTTTTCAACTAAATTCAGTTCAGCTTGTGGCTTGACTTCCTTTGATTTATCTTGAGTTTTCTATTGCTTTTTAACAATTCTTTAAAAATAAATCAATTTTTAGTAGATAAGTTTTCTTATACTTTTTATATTTGCTTTTTTTCTGTTCCTGTTACTCAAAAGGATTCCCAACTCGGGTTTAATAGCTGAAATTCAGACTGATTCTTAACCTGCCATCCACTGATAAATTCATGCCCTGGCTTCCAATAAAACACAAGTACTATGTGTGTATTCTCTCCATTATTTTTCTATTTTAATGGATTAATAAGAATGCAAAATAAGTGTTTTAATATCTAGATGATGATAACAATTTCTGCCGTATCAAGCACAGTACTGGCAAAAGCTCAGCCTTCAGAAAGCTATTAAACAGAATTTGAGATTTGTCATGCCCTTGGTTCAGCTGTGGAATGGGAGAAAACAGTTATTTGCTCAGAGTAAAAGGAACTGCAGAGTTGTGTCAATTGCAAACAAAATTCCCAGTATATTGGAACATAACGAAGACTTTCAGTTCCCAAAGTGCTCATGGTTATCTGCTATATTACATAACCTTAATCTGAGCCGCTTTAGAAAGTAAAAAGGCTCTTTTTAAAGTATTAAGCTATCTGCAGTAGAGGCTGACATTTTGAAAAGTAAATGGTAAGTCTGAGTGTGTGAGAAGTCAGTTTAAGATGTCTTAAAAAAGCTTCAAGAAGTTAAGCACCTGCCATCTGAAAAGTAGTCCTTTCTGAGGCCTCTAAACCTTGAACATTCAAAATCATTAGCTGTTTCTGAAAATTTTGCTCACACAATACCCACATTGCTTTTTTGCAAGGTGTCCAGTGCTTTAAGCTACTTACAGGCCAGATAGGACAAATGATGGAAGAGAAAATGGCACTTGCAGGGTTGTGAATGAGTTGTGTGAATTTTCACAATATTGCTGGATCTATAGCAAAGAATTTACCTCGCTTCTTGCTTAGTGTTGCCATCCAACGGATGGCAGTATAGTGTACAAAGAATTTGTTTATGGTCAGTCCTTTTTTAGGGATTTTATTTTTGTATGCAGTGGTCTTCAATAAGGTTTTGGTTTTCTGTATAAGCACATGCTTATCTGGGAGAATTAGAAAATTACTGGTCTAAAAATTGGGTTGTGCTCAAATAAATGTTGGCCCTGGAAAAGAGGGGTAGGAAATCTTGATTGCCTTTGTTTTAGTTGATGTAGAAATGCTACTGGAGACAACTAGAGTTGCAGAAGCAAATAAATAAATTGAGATGTGAATTTCTTTGTTTGGTGCTAACACCTACCTCTATGAAAGTGTTATCAGAGGATCTGGTTGAAGGGCTTGACAGAAGAAGTTACAGATAAATAGGCAAAGTCAGTGTTAATACCCAAGATCAGATACTAATCACTGAAGAGTTTTTAAGTAACTCAGAGATGAAGCAGCTCAGATAAATTGTCAATTGTGATGTGAAGCTTCTTATTTAAAATTTTAATACCTCTTTCTGATGCCAGGACTCCAGGGGAGAGCTGGGAACCACCGCCTGTTAAGGCTGAAGACTATATGGGACAAATGAGGAGAAACCACAGCAAACAGTGAATGGGGAAACACAAGGCTAAATACAATAAAGCAGAGAACAGTAATTTTTAAAGGGAATTCATTCTTGGCAAACCTGATTTGAGCTCTTTGCAGCTTTGTAAGATTTCCAGAAGGCATTAGACGGTTCCCCTTAATCAAAGGCTCTTATGGAAACAAAGCTGCCATGGGAAGGAGGGAAGATCCTTGCAGGTGTGGGTAATTGCTTAAAGAACAGTGTGCCCCTGTCCTTTAGTTCCTAACATAGTAACTCTAATTAGGGGAAAAGAGTATGTAAGGTAGATAAAATACAGAAAAGATATTTGTAAGGTGATGGTGTTTTGTAGTAAAAGATGTCCACTGCTTGCTTTCTCATGAAGTAAGCCTGTGATTTTATGATACTATTTTAGTCTCTGGCCATAGATGATCCTTACAAAACTAACAAGCATTTAGCTGTGTCATTTCAATTTACATCTGACCTGAGAGTCAACAGATTTAAATATCTTCCCCATCTCCAGTCTATGCTACTCTTCAGTGTTCACTTATGAAAATCAGGGAACCTGCCTGAGCCAATACCCCTGACTTGTTATTGAGATATGCAACAGAAAGCTCTTACAGAAACCTGAAACTAGATATTCTATTGCCCTGTAAATGTGAGTTCTTTATGAGCGCTGTATTCTGGTTTTAGAATGGCTTGCCTTAGTCCACCTTTGCTGCTTTACTGCTATGGTAAATAGCCAACTGACCAGAAAAATTGTCTCCATTGTTTTATAGCTAAAAATTCCTTAAAACTCAGTCAGATAACTAAACAGAAGGAAAAACTTTGATACAGATAATGTATGTGCAAGGGATTATCTGAAAGGCAGATTAAAAAGGGAGACATAAAATACAGCATTAAACATTCCAATCAGAGCAAGGAGAGGACAGCAGAAAAGCTGCTTCAGATCAGACTGGTGAGAGGAAAAAAATAAACTTGAATTTTTGTAATCTTCATTTAAATTTAATTGGTTTGAAATTAATATTTTGAGACATACTTTACAATTCCCAGTGTGTTCTTAAGTGTTTTCGATTTGTTTACTTTGAATTTTTTTCTGAATATACCTTTGTATCCGAACCTGCAAGGTACTTTTCGTTCTGTTTTAATGTTTTTTTCTGACAGATGAAACCTTTGAGCTTTTCAAAGTCAAAAGCCAATTTAAGAAAACTGTTTTTCTGTATCCCTGGACTACATTTCTGAAAAATACAGCAAATGTATTTATAGTTCCTACAAGTAGAACTAGAAAATTCTGTCTAGATGTTTCAATTATGGCAGTTGTTCTCTTACTATATTTACCTTACAGGTGCAAGCATCAAAACTCAGGTACAGACCCGGGCTTCTGACAACTTTGTGATGGTATATTTAGAAGTAGGGGTATTTTTTGGATTATTTCATTACTAGCAGTCATTTTTATTTGGAGAATGCCCAGAGGTCAATCAAAAATGGAGCCATGCTGTGCTAGCCATGGGAATAATACAAAATAAGGGGTGATTTGTGTCTCAAATTTCATTGTGCTTCCAATCAAATTAGGCACTGCTGAGGGCCTTACTATACTGGGAAAATATAAAATCTTTGTGATTTCAGAATGTTTTTTAGTAATGGAGCTAGCCTTAGTTTGGCCAGTATTCCTTGTCCATATTTAACTGTTCATGAGAAAATAATTTGTAGTATTTTCAAATTATGTTTTATTATTTATTAATCCATTTACTTCCTAGATAACATAGCGAAAGTTTCCGGTTTGTTTTGGTCAAGACTGTTTTGTTTGGCTTTGCTTTGCTTTGATTTTTTTTGTTTGTTTGGCTTTGGCTGTTTTGTCTTTCCAAATGCCAGAGTCTCCCTAATCCTTGTGTCATTTAGAAATGTTTTGACTAACCAAATAAAATTATGTGCATGGATATTTCTCTTTGCATTTAGCAGTGGCCTTGGTTGTAGTTACATCTTAGCAAATCCATACAATAGAATATAACTCAAGAGTAACAGTGTTTGAAATTAGTTTCAATAACAATTTAGGCTTTTTTTTCTTCTCTCTTCTCCCTTCTCTCTTCTCCCTTCTCTCTTCTCCCTTCTCTCTTCTCCCTTCTCTCTTCTCCCTTCTCTCTTCTCCCTTCTCTCTTCTGCCCCCTTCTCCCC
>WKFP01015237.1:1355052-1448224 GCA_011057875.1 Pterocles orientalis | reverse complement strand
TTTTTTTTTTTTTTTTTAGTTTGCACTAGTTGTGTTGTCTTTGTTGATGGGTGAAAAAAGAGATCTCTGTACTTTGTCGTTTAACTTGATTATTCAGGTTTATGTTAGTAGGGAGGCTGGCATTTCACACAAAGCATGAGTCTTGTGAATAAGTTGTTATGATAACAATATCTAGTGAAAAAAAAATATATTCTGCCATTAGTTCAGAAATGGATTTCAGGATATCAGATTTGGATTTTTTCACCTGTGAACAGCTTGAGGGTAGAGGGATTGTCTTTTCTTTTCTGACCCCAAACTACGTTAGGAGCTCATATTCTCCAGAAGTGACTGGACCAAAACTAGTCCCAAAGTTATGTCAAACTTTTCTTTTTCTTTATTTGCACATATTCTGTAAGGGGTCTTCTGCCAGCATGTGTGGTTTTTGTTTGTTTTGGGGGTTTTTTTAAGAGAAAAAAATTGCATGGACTTTTAGTTTAAAAAATATTGCTTGTGCTTTGCTATTAACACCTGAGATTTTAAAATACACACGGCCCTTCTCTCATTTTGAAGACCAGTAAATTCCCACTGAGATATGAAAAAATGCCAAGCTAAAGCATGAGGAAGCGTTGCAGACATGGTCTTTGCTATTGAGATAAAATAATGAAGCAGATTAATGCTTCTGTGGCGTCTGCTTTTTGTTTAATTTTGTGATTTTTTTAAAACTATTATTTTTAAAAGTATTACTTTTGTCAGGAAATATATATTTATAAAACAAGTATTTTTCATTAGTTTTGGTAAAATGCAATTTTTTTTTTCTTATAAAAGTGTGAGCACGTCTGATCACCAAAGCACCCAGAGATTTCATAAGAGACTGTATAAAACCTAGGAGGAACTTCCCTTAATCAATCTTGATTTGTCTCCTTATTCTTGGTTTTGCTTTCCTCTGAATGCAGTATTTCTTGCTAAGATCTTTTTTTCCTGAATCTCAAATTTTCCCCATGGCAAATGAGTTGTGTATTTCATGTTTCAGTAAATAGGCACTCTAGTTTCAGAGCCCATCAGTTCTTGGTGCATTTATGATGCAGTTTGTGGGAGAGGAGAGAGGTATTCTGTTTTAAATGGGAACAAACTTTAGTCTCTG
Source organism: Pterocles orientalis (assembly GCA_011057875.1). Classification (NCBI taxonomy): domain Eukaryota; kingdom Metazoa; phylum Chordata; class Aves; order Pterocliformes; family Pteroclidae; genus Pterocles; species Pterocles orientalis. The sequence continues at coordinate 1,447,104 of WKFP01015237.1, read as the reverse complement.
GAATGACAGGCTAGTAAACATTCATTATTATGTGATTAATAGTTCAGTGAAATGAAGGCATCTTTATGTTTTCTGTTGAAGTGCATGGTCATTCATTTTTGTATTCTCAGTGCCATGACTAGGAAGTAGAAATTGATGCTGTGGTGTTTTATGGGAATAATTTCTTTATTGAATCCTAATCCCGTCAGGATACTCTCTAAAGAAGTTACCTTCTGGCTCTGATTTCTTCTTTTGAGTAGCCTACTAACAACAAAGTACCTGATTTTCTTCTCAGCCGTGACCTTTTATGTATGTGGGGTTTTTGGTTGGGTTTAGTTTTGTTCTGTGGGTTGGGTTTTTTGGTTTGCTTTTTGTTGTTTTTTGGGGGGCTTTTAGGGGTTTGTTTTGTTGTTTTTTTGTGGGTTTTTTTTTCTGGGTGGGTTTAAGCTTTAGTGCTTAATTCCAGCCTAGTTCTGAGCTTTCCCTGTAGCAATGTTTCAGACATGATTTCATCACTAATCCGTACCCATAGTTCTTCACCATGGATGGATTTGAGGGTGACTGTGTGCATTTATACAAACAGTGCTTCACAACTGCTGATGGAGATCCTATAATAATGTGTTTTCTTATGGCAGAGCTGTAATGTTTGGCCCATGGCTGTGCCACTCAGGATAAGCTACAGAAAGGGACTAACCCAAGTCCATTTTTCCCCCCCTTTTTTTTTTCCTGCACTGCTGTGACTGATTAGAGACTTCATTGCTTTTCAGATAGCCAGATCAGAAATAGAAAAGCATGGCAGCATCCTCTTCTATGCCTTTCTCCCCATCTCCTCTTGTCAAAAATCATCGAGGTCTGGGAGATGAGAAGTTGCATTTCATATGTTGACCACTCAGGAATATGCAAATAAAAGTATATTACTCGTTCTCTCATTACATTATGAATATTAAAATAAAATTGTTATTATCTCATGCTCTTCCCCTGCGGATTTGCACAGAAACAGATTGCATTCTTGCCTTTGAAATAGGAGTTCAAGTCATGTAGTTCTCTACTGTAGAACATTTTTCTTTCCCTGATTTCAGTTTCAAATGCAAACTCTTGTTAATATTTGAAGTTATTTTTCAGAAAACCTCTGAAGGAAAAGCCACACTTCAGCCAATGACAAAACCTCCCTTTCGTAAGGACTAGCCAGAGCACTGAGAGCATCAAGGTGTCATTGGAAAAAAGAAACTTAGCCTTGAGCAAGGTGGAGGGTGATGCCTTAGCATTGCTAAGGAGGTAGCTTTGTGTATAGTGTGGCATTCTGACTGAAAATGTGCTCTGCTTGCGTGAAAGAAGGAAAGATGCAGTTTAAAGCTGAAACTGACAAATGTTAAGTTGTGGTTTCTGAAGAAATATATTCAAAGATGTCCCAAGCAAAGGGTTTATTTTCTTGTGATAAGCAGCACAAAAACCACAGCCGGCTATTTTCAAGGTATGAACAACAGCAGCAGTAATAACAAACTCACCTGTATTTTCACATTGGAATATATGGAGATAGTCGTCTCCATAAACACCCCTTACAGGGGACAGTTATTGACATAATACCACTTAATATGAAAAAATGCATTTAGTAACATCTTGTTGGGATGCTGCGCCAGGATTTGTAGATGTTGCTTTGATTTAGTTTGTCAGGGTTGACAGTGAGTTATTGGGAAGAATGAAGAATTACCCATAATATTAATAAATTGTTTCCTCCTATTACGTATTTCCTGGTAGTCAACTGTTTATTCTAGATGTAGTGGTGGGATTTTAAAAATATTTTAATTCCTATCAGTCAGGTGTGAATAAATAGAGGAAGAAACCCATAAATGTTGTTGGTTCTGCCTGGCCAGTTGTTAGCTTATGTTCTTTCCAGGTGGATGATGCTAAACGTAGGGAGAGAGGCTAAGATGCCTCAGGTACTGATCAACAGCAAGTGTTGCAAATGTTGATTGCTTTTGGTTACTGGGCAGAATTTTAATTTCTTATATTCTATCTAGTATCTATAACTTGTGGGGAAATTTGGAATGGTGCTTGAAGGAAGATGCACATTTTAATAATCTTGCTAGGTAAAGATTTTGTGGCTTGAAATTGATTCTTTCTTCCCTTCTCTTTCTCTTTCATACTCAAGTAAGTCTCCAGTCATCTTTCAGGTGATATGTTGCAGGCATCCAATAGCCAATACCATTGGCTGGTAACGTGATAATAGTTCTTAGCTGTTCACTCTAGTAATTTGTATTTTAATAGTCAATGTGTCAGGATGAAGCTGCCAGAGGTTTTGGTAGAGCCGTCAGATTTTGTGGTGTGTGGGGTTTTATTGTGTTTTGGTTTTTTTTTGGTTTTTTTTGTTTGTTTGTTTGTTTGTTTTTCCTGAAGATTGTCAGCTAAGAGCAGACCAGCTGGAAACCTGGGACTCTTGAGTCCTGAGATGCCAGTGACTGCAGTCAATTAGGATCTTAGTCTGTCCAACCAGTATTTCTTATGAACCTGGGATGGTTCTAGTTCAGTACTGAAGTTAAAAGCTCCAAAGGATAAGAATATGTCCATTTTATATATGTTGACATTTTATATTTGTATGTGTGTAAATAGATATCTAAGTATGTAATTATTTTAAGTTGGTACGATCATAGAATCACAGAATGGCTTGGGTTGGAAGGGTCCTTTAAAAGTCATCTAGTCCAACCCCTCTGCAGTGAGAAGGGACATCTTCAGCTAGATCAGGTTGCTCAGAGTCTCATTCAACCTGACCTTGGATGTTTCCAGGGATGGGACATCTACCACCTCTCTGGGCAACCTGTTCCAGTGTTTCACCAGCCTCATTGTAAAAAACAGCTTCTTTTATATCTAGTTTGGATCTGCTCTCTTTTAGTTTAAAACCATTACTCCTTGTCCTATAGCTACAGGCCCTATCCAGCTCCAGTTTAATAAACCATCACCCAGCAGTGCATTCTAGGACACAATTTATATTATTTACTGAATTTAGGTTAAATATAATTAGGAACTGGATTTCTTTTTACCTGGGTTAGAAATTTTCCTACTTCTTAGATTGGTTTTCATGATTTTAAAACCAAGCTTACTGTAGGTGCTATTGAACTTCTGTGCTTTGCTTTCTGAGAACATTCAAGCAATCAAATTTTGCTCACATCAGTGCTCCTGGTAAACAAATTTTAAGTTTCCCCATTTGAGTATGCACACTGGGAGTGTAACTGTACACAGTGCCATGGTATTACTTGACGCAGTGATAGAAGTGGCTTCCCAAAACCCCCAACCAGAACGTGGCACAGAAGCAATTAAATATGCCTTTCTTAGCTAGGATAGTACGGGAAGATGCAATATCTTTGTGTAAATGTGACAAGAGAAAATTGCATTCAAACTCTGGTCCCAGCCAATAAATCTTACAGCAACTTTTCTTGGAATGATGCCTCAGGCAAAGCACAAGTGACATAGAAAAAATAAAAAAATCCCTTAATGTTTTCATGGTTCTTTTTATCTATCGTTTCACCATAAATTGCAAGTCCTTTCACAGAGAGTCTTGGAACCTTAGGGCTTTTTGTAAAATTCTCCTAGTGACTGTATTACACTTATCCCATAGGGCAAAAAGAAACTATATCTTGTCATATCTCCCCATTCGCATCACAGACTTCTTAAAGATCAAATATTCTAATACTCACAGCAAATGACTCATTGTCAGTCCATGGTGTGCTTAAATGGTGTATTCACATAATGAATACATCCAGTTGAAGAGTATTTACCATGAAGCGATAAACTGTGAACAAAATGAAGCTAGTTCATTAAAGACTGTTATTTTTTCATAAGTCTTTTTCTACATTTGGTTTAACTCTGGTTGTGTCTTAGTCATACTGGACTAACAAACTGATTTTCTTATTTTAATATAGTAGGCCTGTAGCTCTCACTTTGAACACCTGTCTTTGGAAAAGATTATGCAACAAATCTGTGCAGATGTAAAGAGCACCTGCAGCTTTGCCATTATTCAGTATGGCTCAAGGGTTGATCTATAAACCTATATGCATGATTTAGGCCTCAGAGTATTTCCTAGTTCCTTTTTCTACTTGAGATGGGGAAGAGACTTGCTTTGTGGCATTCCTCTTTTTTTTTTTTTTTCCTTATATCTGTGGCATGTTTGTTGTTTTTTTTCCCCCACATTTTCTTTCTCAAGTAGATGCTGTTTTAGGCTTGTGGCCAAAACTGTTCTTGGAAGTCAAGAGCTGACTTCTGTTCCTAACAGAAGTGCTGATATGAGTGTTTCTTTATGTTTTTCAAAAGACATTTTCTGATTGATAATGTGGCCCCATTTTGCCAGCCAGAGCAGAAGCAGAAGAATGATGCTCTTACTCAAGTCTGTTGAATTGGGAAGTATTGACAGACATGGAGACTGCTTCAGGAATATATTGATGGCAGCAACTGTTGTTACTCCAACTGTGCATATATTAATGTCAGACAGGGATAAGCCTGAAATGGTTATGAAGAAGCTTTCTGCCTGCACCAAGGAAGCATCTTTGCTGGGCTTTTGTCATTCCTGGTAAGGAAAGACGTGAGTGGGCCCTTCTGAGGAAGGACAGTTAATACTCATTGACACGTAACCAGTGTGCACCATGGTATAGAAACGTTATCTTTCTCTTCCACAGCTTTTCCTAATTTGACCTAAAATGTGTTCTAGTAATTATGCAGAGGAAAAAAAAAAGTTTTACCTAGCATTTAGAATGAAAAATACAAAGGCATGCAAAAGGCATGAATTAGAGTGAAAAGACAAATTAACAGTGAGTCCTCTCCCATGTCCACCCCAAACACACAAGCACAATGACAGTGGTAGCCTGGGTGTTCTGGACAGATTTGACTTGATTATGGACCAAATTTGTGTACTTGCTGTTTTCTAAAGGAGAGAACTCAGGAGAGGGTAGAATTGCTTAGTATCTGGGTGAGAGGGGGGACCTGAAAAATCCCCCGGTGCCACTGTTTTTGCTGACATATTTGAACTATATGTAAGAGCTTGGGTACCGTATGCATGGTAAACCTTTCTTTATGCAGTCTCTGTATTAGCTTTCTGGGATACCTTTTTACTTATCTTTTTGTACAGCTTTTTGTGCCTTGGGCTAGATCTAGTAGCTCCAAAATAACGTAGAGGCACACTACATGCAGCAGCATCCATGTGTTACATAGTGCTCCTGTTGAGCTGGGGGTTGATCCAAGTGTCTGTCACTTTTACCAGAACTAGCTTTCTGTTTGCATTGACTGAAGACAAGGTTTCCTGGGAAGTTTGCAAGACAATTATTTTTTGGTGATAATGAGGTTGTTAAGTTCTGCATTTTTTTTGCATAAAAAAGGTTGGTAATATAAATCAGTGCAAATCAAGTAGTGTAATACTGTGTTATTAACTTAGTAGAATGTGCCCTGAATTGTGAATAGTGGAAAAAAAGAGATATTAACTGTTTAGGGAACATGTATTCCCACAGCACTTTGTTTTCATAGGCAATACCTGGTTTAAGAATTTGCCTTTTATAATTGTTTTCATAAAACTTTGAGCTATATTACGTACTCTGTTGATATCATCAAAATCTCAGCTTTCGTACTGATACAATACAAAATTGATTGCACACTGATATTATGCAAAATAATGTTAAAAATGAAGCCTGGCAAGCAAAGTGATCCTTGGCAGCTGCCGCCCTGCTTACTGGTGCCATTCAGTGTCCCAGATAATTCTGGAAGTTTGACAAGATGCAAAAGAGAGGGTTTAATTAGGCCACAGTTTTATTAATTCAACTAATCTGGGAGTTGTGCATCAATCACCCACACAATGCAGATTGTTACTTCTTCCTCCCTCGTTCCCACCTATTTGAGAAGTGCTCATGGTCTCACATGTGGCTTCAGGACACCACAGCTGTGACCTTTGAAGACCTGATGACATGGGGTTCTCCAGTTCCTGCCTTAACTTGGGAATCAACCCTTTAAGGGTCATGTCTTCCTCTAAATCTGCTTTCAGCTCTAAGTGAGAAAAGGTTCTTGCTGAAGTGCCTTCTAAATTACTATTGTATGCCCTTCTAACTAGGGCCTGTGGGGCAGACTAAATCACTGTGCCCTGGCCAGTCTGGGGATTAAAAAAAAAATAAAATTATATTCAGTGTGAAAAACAAGGAATATACATGTCCTGTGGATGTGAAAATAAGAGTAGCTGCTCTGCAACTGGAGGAAGTTTGAGGAGGGAGAGCAGTGGCTCCCACATGTGAAGCTGAGGTTCCCCACAGCTTAGACCACGGTCCCTGCTCAGCTGCCTGGCTCCTGGGGTTCACGGAGCTTTGGCCTTGTTTTTCCTGTCCTGCAAGGCAGAACACAGTAAGAGCGAATGTTGCCTTTGAAACATTTGGGGGATTAGGGTCTCATCTCTTCAGGCATATGAGAAATCTGCTGGAAAACTGTGGTAAATGTTACGTTTGTCAGCACCATAGTCATTTAAAGGAGATAATACATACCAAATGTCCTAGTCCACAACATGAGGGAGAACTGTTCTGCAGGACCTGTGAAAGACTACTGAAGCAAAGATATGGGCAAACTTGGTTTAGTCTGTTAGCTGGGAGGTTGATAGTTCTCCTTGAGATAGAAAATGAGATCATCTAACTTGTTTCTCATAACAACTTCCTGCACTGGAAGGATGTCAGGCTAACAATGTCTTGTGCTGCTGTCAAAGGGTTGTTATCCATCCAAAATCCATGAAATACATTTGAAAAATATTTTATAAGTGAACAAAACACAGGAATTTAGCTCTTTGGTAGAAGCCCAGTATCCTTCCATGAATGCTGAGACAGATGCCCAATGGATGCCCCTCCTGGATGCCAGGAGAGGAGCTGTCCCCCACCTGCACTTAGGGAGGCTGGGTCAGAATCAACATGTAGCTGTGAGACTGCATTCCCTAACTGGAAGAGAACAAAGCAAAAATGTAGAGCAAATCTCCAATTTTTTTTTTAAAATATGAATTAGAGATGTGGATTCTTCATCAATTTTTCCACATGAAAAATGGTCATTCAAGGTCTCTTTATGCTGAGGTTGAAAAGGTTATCAAGCACTAACAATCGTGAATGATGAACTCAACTTTTGTTTCAGATTTAGATTTTTATCTCAAATCACATATTAAAAAAAAAAAAAAACAAATCACAACTTATTTTTTTAAAGTATATGTTAATTTCCAGAGAAACCAAACTGGCTTTGTCCAATTTGTTGTTCTGCTTGCTACATATATTGTAATAATTACTACAGATCCACTCTTACGTCTCCAACACTAAAGCAGATTATTCAATGACAGGGATACAAAATGTGGATTCTGTTATTTCTGCTTCCAAAGGAAGGAGAGAAGGGTGGAAGATTCTCTTCTTAGTGGCCTCTACTGTAAAATTACATTGTGCTAAGAGTCCTAGATACTCTGGGGAGAACTTGCCTTTCAAAAGCAATAAGTCTGTTGTGAAGTGCAAGGCAACTACCATGGACTTTATTTTGTTTTAATTTAGAATATATATAAAACATCTTCGAACAGTACTGTGTAGCTTTATCTCCTGTTATGGAAACAGTAAATGTAAAATCTCATGATATTTTAATATTCTGAAACCTACGTTGCTGTGTTTATCCCAGGAAGGGCAGGAAGTGTTTTCCTCCAAAAACATGGTTTCCACATGATATTGCTGTTTGCTCTGAACTGTGGTGCACAGAAACCACAGATAATGGGAACCCCAGTCTGTACAGCCAGCCATGTTTACTGTTTATTAAGGAATTTACTTTCTGCCCCTTATATTTTTCAGGTTTTTGAGAATCTTCTGATGTACTGAAAGGAATTGGATAAGTGCTGTCTGTGTGGGGTGTTTGGTTTGCTTTTTAAGGGATTTGCTAGGATTTTCTGAAGCAGTTACTAGTTCTTAATGGGTCCATGTGAAAAAGTTGCCTGGCATTTTAACTTAAGCACTTAACTGAAAAACAAAGCCTTATGAAGTGTTGCCAGTTAAGGACTCTCTGTTGTCGTCTTTGGAGATTTTGGACTAGTGTTAGCAGTTACAATCTCATCACTAATCTTAATCAGAAGTCCATTTTTAAGATTAATACCACAACCCAAACCGCATAGATAATTAATTTAGGAGAAGTATAGCAAAGAAACAATGAGAAGATAAGTCAAAGATACAACAGGAGTTTGGAATGTGATAGAATTTGCTTTAATTAGTTTTGTAACATATAGTGTCGTGACAATTATTAAATTGTCCTTATCTCAACCCACGAGTCCTCTTTGCCATTTACCTCTTTAATTCTCTCCCCTATTATTGGGTGGGGGCAGGGACTGTGTGAGCGGGTGTGTGTGGTTTGGCCCCCAGCCAAGGGCCAACCCATCACATATAGCCATCATATGCTTGTTACCAAATGGTTAATGATCTATCGGGAAACCAATGCAATGAATTGGAAATACCTCTAAACCAGAAAATAACTGCAGTAGCAGTAGAAACGACCAATAGAAAACATTTGAAAGCATGGGATCTCCAAAACATTTGTCAATGAGCTGCATTTAACCAGTTTGCTAATTTAGCATATGTGACAATCATCTGTATTTGGTGAAAATGGAGAGGAACATTGAGTACTTAGCTGGAGAGCTATAGCAGGTGAGAGTGCTCATGGGCTCAAAATCAGAGAGAGCTGAGTACCGGCACACAGGGGCTGCACAGAACGGCATGCTGCGAGATGCGCATTACGTCCTGTTTTTTGGTTGTTGGGTTTTTTTAAGTTTTGATTTTTTTCTTTTGATTGCTGGTACGTCTGTTATGCATCATCTTATACGTGGACTGCAGCTGTAGAAAGAATGAACAAATTAAGATTCTTACGTCAGTAATTATTTCAAGCCTAGTATTGCTGAACAATATATTTTTCTGAAGAAGTAAAGGTACAAGCGGAAGAAGGTTAAAGCTGTGTAGCTTGAGTCAGTCAAATTTAAATAGAGCTATAAGAGAACAAAGTACATGTTTTATGTAATTAGCATCTTAAAACTTCATGTTGTTGTTCAGTTTTCTGCAAACAGCACACACAAGACTTTGAAGAAGATTAACAGCATTTCCTGAAGAGTTCAAGGTCACTAATTCTCTGAGTGTTAAAGAGTGAAACTCTGTATGTTTCTGCTTTCTCAAGTGTGTTAAATATTTGGAGAATGAGTTAACTAGACATTTTTTCTCTCTAAAACCTAGTATTTTAAAATCACTGTCAGTCAAATACGTATGCTATGTGAGCACAAAATGTAGAATGTCTGTTGGCTTATCTGTAGACATAAGCAGAGGCTAACATTAAAAATCCTCAACAGCTGCTGCATTTGGGATGTCGTATTGTCCATGTCTGTAGCAGTGTTCAGATTACAGAGCAGTATTCAAAATTGTATTACACATTACAAATGTATTACACAGAGCTGTATTCAAAATTGATGTAGAGTATCCACTTTTTAATGTGCTGTGCTCTGCCATTAGAGGTGCCCTCAGAGAACTGTTTCTGTAACATCTTCTATGAATAATTTTTTATCCAAGTATTGTAATATAAAATCCTGGGGTTGCTAAGGTCATCTCTGCTTATTATTGTAAGCACATCTGTAATAAGACTTTGCAAAATTTTCTTGGCCATATATGGAATCAATCTTACTTTGAAAGGTTGGCCGTGAGTCCTCCTAACATGTCCTCAGATAATTGTGTTCTGAGCTTCCAGTTTATGACAAATGCCTGAACTTGGGTGAATTTCATACACCTGAGATTCAGCTAAAAAAATTAAGATTACTTCTACGCAAAAATATTTAGATGAACTATGGTGCAGATGTGCGAAGAGTTTAAAAGCCCTGAAAGTTTCAGCTGCTGGGATGGCTGTCAGGTGCCTGGCTGAGTGACTTCATATATGCACAACCGAAAAGTCTCTCTGGGCAACATGATGGTCCTGTCCACGTGACCAGGCCTTTGAACCATTCCATTGGAATTACAAGGCTTGTGAGATCTGTGTGGAGGTGATGGTTTCACTGGACTTTTAGTTTCTAGAAACAGGACTTTGTAGGCATTGTTCCTTTTCAATTATTTACACATTCTTCTGTAGCAATTTTTAAAATCTTGGCAAAGCTATATGTGTCATAATTGTCAGAAGTCATCGTCTCTAAACTATAGAGATACTGTAATTAAAATGAAAGCACTGATGACTCTAACTCGATGGGAAAGTGATTCTCTATGAACAGCTTACTTTTATAATCATACAACAGAAATCCTGTAATTGAGAATTAGTTAATATAGAATGATTAATAGTAAAAAATAATTAATAATTCCTGTCTGTGTTGTCCAAACAAACTTTTCAGTGTTCCCATTAGAGATGTTTATTAATCTAAGCATGCACAGTATATCGTTAAGGTATTTTCTTGCATGATTGATTGATTTAATTGTTTACTGGGGGAGGGATGAAGTACCTAAGAATAATGGGAGGCAGAGAAAAAGGGAAGAGAAATTTGCTTTCTTCGGTAGACATATTAGCAAAACAAGTGAACACTTTTTACTAGGCAAAATTAGCATCCATTTTTGCATACCAGAGAGAGTGCATCATGTAGCGCATCATGTAGGGCTGAAGGTCAAGGCCAATCTGCTTGCTTCATTTTTTTTCAGTGATCTATTGTCTAATCTTGCTTAGTTGAAGTCACTGATGCTTCCAATGAGGAAAACAAAAACGACAAAGGAAATGGCTGCGAGAAAAGAGTCTATATTGTTTCGTGGTTATCATTGTAATGTGCACACACCACCGTAATCAAACTCAAGCACACTGAATAGGCCAATTAGTCGCTTTAGTAGCAGTGAAGCAATTAAAATGAATAGGCATGTTTTTGCCATAAGCTATAGATGAAATAGGGAGAAGTTTCCTTCCTTTCTTATGCTGTTGTCACCCAAACAGACTAGAGTTTCTTTGCCTACTGAGTTCAGTACTGTAAAAAGCAAAATACCACTTCATGAGTGCTTTTCCACTTTTTGTCATTTATTTCTGCTTTTTCCAGACTGAGGATAGTTCTGTATAAGACAAAAATTTATGTATTTGTGTTATTGTAGAGTCTGGGAGCATTACCTGTAGTGCTTTCTCTCTAAAGCAATTCATTCCATATGGGTGGGTTACTATAATTATATCTATGCAGATGCTAAATCCAGTTAAAATAAGCAGAAACCAAGGCTATTGTTTTCTCAGAAAAATGCAGAAAAACTAGAGACTAAAGCCAGCTATTAATCTAGCTTATTAATACGTGGACAGGATGAATGACTGGTACTGATTTCTCCTCCTAGATTCTCCATATGTCTCTGGGTTGGGTTGTTTTGGTTTTTTTTTTCCTTACACAGATGTGTCAAAAAAACAGCTAGCTTAAAAATAAAAAAAAAGTTCTCCAAAAAAAAGAAGAAAAATTGCCCAGGAAAAAATGGCTACTTCCCGTAGCCCTGATCTGAATAGAATGGTCTATGCAGCTAAACTACATCATGTCTGCTGTATGTTGTGCTAGAGGGCAGTAATACTGAGTTATAAACCCTAGTGGATCATCCTTGTAATGCTTATATCTCTGGAAATATTTTCCAATAATTCCTTCATTTTTGTCACAGAATCATAGCATGATAGAATGGTGTGGGCTGGAAGGGACCTTAAAGATCATCTAGTTCCAACCCCCTTGCCATGGGCAGGGACACCTTCCACTAGACCAGGTTGCTCAAAGGCTCGTCCAGCCTGGCCTTGAACACCTCCAGGGATGGGGCAGCCACAGCTTCCCTGGGCGACCTGTTCCAGTGTCTCACCACCCTCACAAGAAAAAAATTTTATTTCTAATATCTAATCTAAATCTACCCTCTTTCAGTTTATAACCATTACCTTTCACTACACTCCCTGATAAAGAGTGCCTCCTCATTTCTTCTGTAGCTTTAAGTACTGGAAGGCTACTGTAGGGTCTCCCTGGAGCCTTCTTTTCTCAGCTCTCTCTGCCTGTCCTCGTATGGGAGGTGCTCCAGACCTCTGGTCATCTTCGTGGCCTTCCTCTGGACGCGCTCTAACAGGTCCATGTTTTTCTTGTGCTGAGGACTCCAGAGGTGGACACAGTACTCCAGGTGGGGTCTCAAGAGAGCAGAGTAGAGGGTGAGAACCACCTCCCTCGACCTGCTGGTCACCCTTCTTTGATGCAGCCCAGGACATGGTTGGCTTTCTGGTCTGCAAGGTCACATTGCTGTGCTTTTCATCAAGGTGGACCCACAAGTCCTCCTCAGGGCTGCTCTCAATCCATTCTCCACCCAGCCTGTATTTGTACTGAGATTGCCCCAACCCAGGTGCAGGACCTTGCACTGGGCCTTGTTGAACTTCATGAGGTTTGTACAGGCCCACATCTCAAGCCTGTCAAGATCCTCTGGATGGTATCCCTTTCCTTCAGTGTGTCAACTGTGCCACACAGCTTGGTGTCGTTGGCAAACTTGTTGAGGGTGCACTCAGTCCCACTGTCTGTGACTTCACAAAGATGTTAAATGATTTTTCCCTTTTTGGCTCTTTCCTCCTTTTTGTACTTCTTTCTGAGGTATCCTGGTGGGATAGGATTCTGGTAAAGTATATTTATGCTACACCAGGTGCCCCTATTGTCTTACCAGTATTATCTGACTTATTAACACATGATTTTTTTTTTCCTGGATATTTCCGTCTATAATCTTGCACAGCTCTAAATGTACTGAACTAGAAATCAAGCCTACAGTGATTTTTTTGGGTGTTTTAGGCCTTCCCTTCAACTACAGGCTATATGAGCTATGAATTCAAACTCTTATTTTGTTAAATGCCATGTAAATTCCTTGTTGATGTGTCTATGGTTTAAAAATTGTAATGCTGTGAGTGCTGAAAGTATGAAATATTAAGCATATCCTTTTATGTACTTTGAATTTATGGGGACTTCAAAGTCAGTCCTCATCTATTTTCTGGTTTGTTTCACTTCAGAAATGACTTGAACTGTGAACAGAAAGGAGCTGACAGTATTTTCAGATAGGCACTTTATAGTTGTGCACTTTGCAACTATACGATAGCACTGTCTCTGTTGCCCTGAATGAAAAATTAGCTTGCTGATATGTGCGGCTACAGACAGAGGAACAGATGTAGTAATTCTACTTTATTTACATGGAATCTCTAAAATGGCATTTTCTGGTAGCATGCTCGGAATAAATACTGTATTACATATAAACTGTGCTGTGCTATGTTAGCTCATTCAGGTGTCAGCCGAGCCATTTAGATGTGGGACAGAGCATGGAGTCGGATACCTCCCAGCAGACATGGGACCTCTCCCATGCTTGGCATGCCCAGACCCAGCCTGCTCCCGCCGCTGCCTGCTGATGGGCATTTGCCTGGGGAGCATACCCACCCCTCTGCACAGAGTTCAGGGACCCTGGACTCTGCCATTAGCCCCGGGGCTTGGGCTCTGCAGGGTGCAAAGAGGGATCTGTTTTGCAGTCGCACCCACTGATAGCACCCCTGTGGGAGGCCTAGAGAAAGCTGTCAGATATCCTGAGGTTTTATTTCTGTTTTTTTCACAGCAGGAGATTCTCTTACCTCTTTTCCTCCCCCCACCCCGCCCTCCTCCCCCATCTTCTGTGACTTAGAGGTCCCCTCAGCTTGTGTTTTCAAGTTTCTCTTTCACAGCCAAAAAGTTCAGGAATTTAACTGAAAATTGGAGGGGAGGAAGGGACTGTTGAGCTGGGGGGTGTTGCAAACCATGGAGAAGCTCAACACATCTTATCTGAGTGAAGAAGTGAGGCTTAAGTAAAACCCTATAAGCCTTTTGAGCTGGGAATATGAGAACTGGTGAGTGATGCTGAGCTGGCTGCTGCTGCAAGGGAAAGCACTTCCCAGAGGACTGTGCCCTTTCCCCTTCCTCTCTTCTCTTTTGCCCTTGTGCAAAGGCTGAGGAAGGAGGTATTAGTCAAGCCATAGTCCTTGCTCTCCCTCACTGCTTCACTTAACTAACAGATTTTAGCCAGGAAGTTGCACATGTTAAATTGTTCCTTTTTCTCTCTTAGGTATTAAAACTTTCCAGCATGCGGTTGGGGGTGTTTATTCAGCTTATGAGCAAGCAGGCATATTAAAGATGAAATACCTTGACTCTGAACTGCAGGCAGATGTGGTGGGAGGAGATGCAGCTAATTTAACTTGGAGGATGATTGATGTGTGTATGTCAATTTCTATTAATATTCTTTTTAAATCACTGATGCAAACATGTTTTTCCCCACCCCAACAGAAAATATAAATAGAAAGACAACAGAACAATCCTATCCCTTTAATTCATGATACTCAGAAGTAGTTAAGCAAACTCTGTCATTAGAGAGCATCCTCCACAGGCTGGCAAAAAACAGATTATCGTGGTGTTCTTACCACTTTAAGAAAATAAAGATGCTCTAACAGAGCTGTCCACTTACTGTTAAAATGTATAAAGTACAAAAAGCAAAAGTCACCTACAGGTAGACCTAGATAAATTGCATAAAAATCTATCATTCCCTCATTAGACAGCCATTTATTGCATGAAAAAAGCTAAATGTACTTGATGAGGTGTAGCTATAAAAGCCATGTTTAAAATGAAACAGAGTTGAGAGCCTGAATGCACAGCACTGTTATTCAGAAGTAGCTGTCGAGCTGTCGAGCAGAGAGTTTCAACAGGAAGGTGCTGTTTGGTTGGACAGAAATCAGCAAACATTTAGCTGAAGTGTGAATAATTCAAGCGTGCATGAAGACCCGTGCTTTCTGAAGAGAGGAAACGCAAGAATAAAAAAATCTTCAAACATTTACATCAGCCTTAGAGGACAATGCGAGCAGCAGGATTTGAAACAGATTTGCAGAGGCACTCTCTTTAGGCAGGGAGAATGCTCATTAAACGCAAGATGCTTCTGTGGTTCCTGTGTTTGCACGGAGGTAGAGGTTTGCAAGACTGACGTATGAGATAAAGTCAGAGTGGTTACCACACCGACGGTGTAGCAGCTGCATAATAAATGATGGAGAGAATCACGTTAGGCATGCCCACCTAACCTAACTTGAATCATGCGAAAGGGGAGCTGCTGGAATTCAAATAGACTTTCTGGTTCCCAGCAGTCGGCAGTAATAGAATGCTTTCAGGAAGATGACAGATGCAGGGGAAAGATGCTGTTTTGCACTATCTTGATTTGTTACGGCAGCCAACTTATTGGCATGATGGAGTGACGAGAAAAGCAGCTGGCATGGAAGGTAGGATTATCAAAGCTATTGCATCATTATGAATGTAATTAGAAACTGACCATGACAAAGCATATGTTAGAACGAGCTGCCGCCGGTGGCAGAGGATTTGTTGCTGAGGTCTTGAAACTCTGAAAACAACATTCCTTGTGCAAAATGGATTTTGCAGTTTCATTTATGCTTGTGTTACCCTTTCTTTCCTGCTCGCCTCCAAGCTCAGGGAATTGTTTGCTTGAACAAGAGTGTTGTGTTAGGATGAGGCTGAAGAATAAAGTATTTTCTAAGTCTGTGAAGCCTCAGGTAGATAGAAACAAACAAATGTTAAACAAGACTGGGAAAGGCTCTCTGATGCACTAGCAAGCTCTGACTGAGGTATTGGCATATTCAGAAATCCTGAGGAGATGAAGATGCATGTACTGAATGTTTTTTGATATAATGAAAAGATATTATTTCAGGTCTCTGCTTTATAGTTAGTTTTTCCAACAGGTTTTATTCCCCATCACTTTTTAGCTCTTGACATTTATGTGGTTATTCGGTATTATATAAAGAAAATACATCAATATCTCCTGCAGGGTTTCTCAACAACTCCAGCATCTGTTTCAGCTATTGAACTGTATTCACGTTTTGCCAACTTGATGCCTACCCAGCTGGTCTATCATTTCTCGCTTGATTACTGCTCTTAATTTCTCTGTATCAGCTTGTTTCAGATAGGATTTTGAAAGCTGTTAATGAAAAATGACAGTAACTGCTAAATTATTGAGCACTGAAGTATTCTCTTATTTTTGAAACATCAGAGTATTTTCATGTGCATTTCATTAAATTCACATTCTTTGTTGCAGTGAGGCTTTCTTATAATCATTGAATTTAGCTGTGAACACTTTAAACTCGATGAGTCACAAGCGTAACTTTCAAATGACTGTTTTGAGAAAGTTTGAGAAAATTTAAAGGTGCTTGCTTTGGTGTATGCATCATCTTAATACATGTTCCTTCCTCCTGTCCTTCTCTTCCTCCTCCTCCCCCCACCCCCATATATGCTCCCTCTCTGTCACAGTGAGCAGTCATTAAGTATACACCGTACATATTGAAATATATTTTACCACCACTAGGGTAAAACCACTAAGCAGCTCCAAACAGGTGATTGGAATAGGTTTAAAACAGATGTTAGCTCTATCGGAGTGGGTCACCCTTGATCTAGGAAGAAAAGTGGTGTTTTCTAAATGTAAGGCAGGACCTCTCTTTCCTTCCTATTTAGAGGTCCAACAACCATTCAAAGACTGCTTGATAGCTCTCAGGTTATTATTATGTTAAATTATTTGGATTGTTTTGCTTTGCAAAATGCTTTCTTTCAATGTAAACTGCCTTCTGTCATTTTTTTTCCAAGATGATGGTCAAGAAGTCACTTGTCATACTGGTTGTTCCCTTTTCTGACTTAAATGACTTCGCTGGCTGTACTCTATGTAGTCTTGTCGAAAGAGAACCAGGCTATTAAACACGAAATGTTGCTGGCTAAAGCTGTAACAGTTTCAGAAAGATAGATGTTTCTAGATACACAGCAATGAACTTTAGAAAGTTTGAAGGTAAAGATATGTAAAACGGATATACTGTTAGTTAGTTTGAGCATTTCCCTGCTTTGATCGCCTCTGAGAAGCATTTTAAGTTATATTGTAACTGCTGGGAGAGGAGATGTACTTATTAATGGATAGGATCACTATGGGGTTTGTATAGCCAAAAATAGTTCTGTAGTTTTGATAATGATACTAAAAAAAAAATCGTTATTCTGTTTCAGAGAAGTTCTATTAAACCTAACAATAATTTGTCCTTGTTGGTAATGATGAAACCGTGGAGAGAATAACCCATATAAACAACTTAAGTGCCATTCACCTTTTCAGGGTAGCAGTAAAACTGTTGTTTATTGCATGTATTATATTTATACGCCTGAGGCTGCTAGTCGCTCCTTGTCTCAAGAGTGCTGGCTGGCTATCATCATACAGTAGTTAATTAAAATGGTCTTTTGCTTGTGATGCCGGTAATCATAACTGCATGCCGTTTGTTGCCATCATCCAGCTGACAAGTGATTTTATAGTTTACTCCTGCTTTATATACAGTATTTGGTTTTGGCTTTCTGTTTCGCTGATGAATTAAAATGACACTAGGTGGAGCTAGCTGTTGATTATAAATAAAGCTACAGTAATTCAAGCTTGTCTAATAAGCAAGCCCCAGAATATAATGATTATTATTAAAAATAACAATTTAAAATGTTAAGCAGAGTTGGACCTTAGCCATGACATTCTAGATCTGATGAGGTTAGAGGAAACTATTTCTCCATTTTGCTTTCCTTTTATTATTTTACAAGCTAGTAATCAAAGATGAAAAATAATAATAAGGAAGAAGTGTCTACATTCAACAAAGAGGGCTGGGAAGCAAAAGAACGGAAATAGAAAAAGAAGAGGAGAGAAGCAGCAATAAGAGCTAGCAGATGTTTCCACTGTAGAGATACATGCAGATACTTAATTGTGAATCTGTCTTACTTTAGCCTGATGCACGTAGATTTTCTCTCATCCTTACATATAAATCGTCTTTCCATTCTGTCTTCCTGAATTACTTTATAGAGCTGACATCTTACACTTTATGTTTAGATATGGGACTGATTTTTTCAAATCTCTTCTTGAAAGGGTGATCTATAAGTTGTGCAGGGGCTCAGGAAGTTGTCACTCTCATGTTGGCCGGCCATAATTAAGAAAAATGTGAAGGGTTATTTATTGACTTCGGTGGAGGCTGGTTGTTTATGATCCTTCACATGATTTTGATTATTAATTCCAGTCAAGGATAAGAATCCTGTAGTCCTAGACAGTATAACAACACAAGAAAAATACACTCACTTCCAGACAGATTTACAGATATGTACCATAGATATGGTACATGTATTAATTTAATAAAGAAGAGAAAGAAATCAGGATATATGATGATACTTAGGTACATGAACTGAAGAAGAAAAATCAGGAAATAAATAAGAATTATGAGATGAGCACAGGGAAAGGGACAGGCAAAAATAGAGATTAAGAATATGAGCTGGAGCAGTCTAGCAGGGCAATGATAATTCCCATCAATATCTGTTGAATGAAGCACTTGCAAGCTTAGACAATGTTTTTTTCTTACTGTAGTAAAAGGAAATTGAGGTGGAGAGATGCTCAAGTCAGTGAGGAAAACTTGCCCAGGAGGGAAATGACAACTGCCTGATGCTCCAGGGGTAATGAAGTTTAGAAGGCTGGAGATAAGTCATTTTGAATGTTGTCCATCAAAACTTGAAATTTTAATACTGAGCTGGATGTGTGAGTTAGAATGGTTCTGAAAATTTGCTAGACAAAACCAAGTTGTGCTCAGACCTGTTGCTTGTTGGAGGAGTCTTGCAAGAAAGCAGTGCTCCATCGTCAACCTCAAAAGACCTTTTTGGTTGCAAGCTGCACAGTTGGTGCTCAACAGCACAAGAATGTGAGGAAATCCACTATGGTGGAGACAAAGTTTGTTAGTTTTACAAGATCATTTGGTATTTTATTGAGGCTAGGCCATGATTATTTTTTTTTTTTAAATTTTAAAGGTCTTAACCAGAAAGAAGGCCTTTGAAATGTGTTAAGGTGCCTTTGCATCCACATCTACTTCCTGTACAGTTTTATCCACCAGCACCCCAGGACCTCTTGCTTTGAATGAGCTCATCCTGACGTGCTGAATTTTCCTTCTGACAAGAGGAAGTTGTGTGTAGTTCAGGCAGCTCTGGGCTTTCTGGTGCTGGTAAGATGCTGCTTCACTCAGCCTGTGGATTCTGATGAAGAGGGTGGAAAATCTGGTTTAGAAATTTCCATGGTGTGGGGAAGTGTCTGACCGTCTCAGGCAAGGGTCATGAGAAGCTGAGCTAAAATCTGTCCATTTTAAAATCCACCAGAATGAGGAGGAGGGCAGGAGGAAAAATGACGCATAAAGTGAGGATTGAAGGGGCTTCAGGTCATTTGATGAATATATGGTAAAATATACCTTGTAAAAAATGCATGTGGAAAAGCATATGTGGGTGTCAAGCTTGTTCAAGGGATATTACTGAGCATCTGGTTATGCACTGCCAAAAAGCTTTCCAGAAATAAATATTACATCTAATCAAAATGTATTAATAAATTAAGTCTATTAGCAAAGAAGGAAATATTTGTCCTTTGAGAGCCAGAGTTCAAACTGTGTCTTTTTTTATTTATTTACTTTTACTCTGTAGCAGAATTAAAATTGCTAACAGTTTCATAATAAATGCTAAAGGATATCCTTTCTCCCTACCCCAGATTAGGGTTATTTTTTTCACAGAGGATTAAACTACCTATCCCTGAAATGATATAATTTTAGTCTCCATAGGAAATGCTGAGATTTCCAGAAGCTGCTGGTTGTTGCTAAGCACCATGTTAACTTTCTGCGTGATGTTGGCAGGAGTGAAGGGCAGGGGAAAGACCCGTCTATCTGAACAGTTGTTGGACTTTGGTCAGTAAAGACATCCAGATAAAAGTGCGAGAATTTTGTGAAGGCTGATATTTTCTTGCTTCATCTTCTCATTCTGGTGAAATCAGACCAGAAGATTGCTGCATTTCAATTGGAAATAACAAGAAAGCTTTCAGTTTACTGCTCCACTGCATGTCATAGCAGGTGGATATAGTCCATCTTCTTGCTAAACTGCAATGTACAAGCTGTCTTGCATCTTCTCTACTCTATGCCATTAGCTCCAAAATGTCCACGTGATATGCTGCAAAGTGGGGTTGTAACACAGTTGTGGAGTCCTTGCAGAAATATCCTGGAAGTGACAGACCCAGTGATACAGTCATGAAAAGAGGGAGAGCTGAAACGGACAGCTGAAAGGAGGGAAATCAAGGCTCTACGAGAAATGGGAGAAACATCAAGTAATAGCAAGTTTTGCTTGCATTTTTTTGGTTTTTTTTTTTAAGTTTTCCTTTATAATCTGAGCATCTGTGCATCAAATTAAGGATGCAAGGTGCATCTGTTTACAAAAACTGTGAGTCTCCATCTGCACTGCAGCTTCTTTAGTTTTTGTTATCTGTAGAATAAATCTTAGTCTTAAAAAAGGAAAATCAAAAGAGTAAATCAAGATTAGGCACATAGTGTTTTCCATTAGTATCCCTGAGTTACCTAGTTTAGTGTTTTACGTTGCAGTGCTGTTCTTTACAAGGTATTTCTTTCATTTACATATCCCTAAAGAGATTGCACATAGTGCAGCCAGTACTCAGACTTTTCTTGATGATACAAAAACTCAGGATCCTGAAATGGTCAAAGAGAGACTTTTGGTTTTGACAGATGCTGACAAAGACTCTTCTTGTGTCTTTCTTTTTTTCCCCTCCACTTTCTTCACTCCCCCCCTCCTGCCCATGACTTGTCACAATTGGGGAAGAAGATAGAACAGAAAAAGTTAAAGCAAAATTCAAACAAAAACTAAGCTACTTGAAACTTGTGTTTTCTTAATCTATATCTAGTTTCACCTTGTCTTCTTTCTGTGTCCTTCTGATGCTTAGGAATGAAGAGCATGCAGAATTTATTTTACAGGGTCAGCTTCTTTTAGCATTCACTCCTGATCGCTTACATTGATCCGTTTCCCTGAAACTTAAAAGCCACACTAAATAAAACCACTCTATGCTGTTTTCTCTGGAGTTTCTTTTTATAAGTGACGTTATTTTTATATAGCCATTATGTGGGTCACGTGTTTTTGCAACAAATACTGCTAAGACATTTGGAAAAGGTTCATCATTTTGTCTTTTTCTTTTTTTGGAAAACCATTTCTGTATTCCCACAATGTGCTTATATTTAACATCTTTATTTCTTCTTATTATGAAATACCATTTATAATGGGAACTCCTCTGTAATTTGATACTAATGGTCTCAAATAGTATTTAATATATATTCCCTAGGTACAAACACCACTCTTTCAAAGGGCAAGGTGGAATATTCACCTATTTGTTCAAATGAAGGGTTTTGACAAAGACCAGAATTTTCACTTTGGAGTCCCAGGCTTCTTTTCATTCACTGTTGGTCCAGTATGAAATAAGGACTGCAAACACTGAAAAATACCTGTTGTCTTGAGTAATGATTGCAGGCCCTGAATGACCGAATCGGGCTTGATGTCAAGATAGAAAATCAAGGGTATTAAATAATGTCACATACATGGAAAATGTTATATCTACATTTTTCCAAGCTATAATGGATGGAATCTTTTAAGGTGAATGCTTTGGTGAAATAGTTTTGGTGTCATTGAAATATTCAGTGGATGGAGATTTAAGTAAAGGTTATTAAGAATTTTAAGCTGTTTACAGTGTGTCTGGGATGACTCTCAGACTAATAGTATAATTACTGACTGCTCATTTCTTAGAGGGCTTGTTTTAGACAAGTGAAAAAGAAGGGATTTTTGTCTCATGAATGAATTTGGTACTTAACATTTTAACTTAACAGAACATTTGGTACTTAACAGAACATGTCCTGTGTCAGGGTGGAGGCTGGTCACGAGCGGTGTCCCTCAGGGGTCCGTCTCGGGACCGGTGCTCTTTAACATCTTCATCAATGACATAGACGATGGCATCGAGTGCACCCTCAGCAAGTTTGCAGATGATACTAAGCTGAGTGGTGCCATCGACACACTGGAAGGAAGGAAAGCCATCCAGTGGGACCTGGACAGGCTGGAGAAGTGGGCCTGTGTAAACCTGGTGAGGTTTAATAAGGCCAAGAGCAGGGTGCTGCACTTGGGTCGGGGCAACCCCGGATATTTCTACAAACTGGGGGAAGATCTCCTTGAGAGCAGCCCTGCGGAGAAGGACTTGGGGGTCCTGGTGGACAAGAAGCTGGATATGAGCCAGCAGTGCGTGCTTGCAGCCTGCAAAACCAACTGTGTTGTGGGCTGCATTAAAAAAAAGGTGGCCAGCAGGGAGAGGGAGGTGATTCTCCCCCTCTACTCAGCTCTTGTGAGGCCCCATCTGGAGTACTGTGTCCAGGCCTGGGGCCCCCAGCACAGAAAGGACGTGGAGGTCTTGGAGCGGGTTCAGAGGAGGGCCACTAAGATGATCAGAGGGCTGGAGCCCCTCTCCTATGAGGAAAGGTTGAGGGAACTGGGCTTGTTTAGCTTGGAGAAGAGAAGGCTCCGGGGAGACCTCATTGCAGCCTTCCAGTACTTGAAGGGAGCCTATAAACAGGAGGGGGAGCGACTGTTTACGACGGTGGATAGTGATAGGACAAGGGGGAATGGTTTTAAACTAAGACAGGTTTAGGTTAGAGATTAGGAGAAAGTTTTTCACCCAAAGGGTGGTGGCACACTGGCACAGGTTGCCCAGGAAGGTCATGGATGCCCCATCCCTGGCGGCATTCAAGGCCAGGCTGGATGTGACTCTGAGCAGCCTGGTCTAGTGGTTGGCGGCCCTGCATATGGCGGGGGGGTTGAAACTAGATGATCACTATGGTCCTTTTCAACCCAGGACATTCTATGATTCTATGATTTTAGAAACAGTGAAATGAATTGCCAGCCCAGTTGATCCTCTGATTAAGTATTTGTATGCATGTGTGTTTTCAGATATTTCTTCAGAATCCAAGAACAAAAAGCATAGGATCATAGAATCATAGAATCATAGAATGGTTTGGGTTGGAAAAAATAACAGTAGCTAATTATATTTACTCCTAGGTTCTGTTGTTTTTGAAAACTACAGAAATAATGAGGATTAGGTAAGTGATCAGATATGATGCAACCTGAACTGAGATCAAACAAATCCTAAGACACTTCGGGTTATGAGGAGGATCTTGAGCTATTAATGTAAGGACATAATTAGGAAGCAGAAATTCAAAATGCCTGACATACCTTGGCACCATATCCAAACCAAAACCAGCCCCCATCATCTGCAAATCTGAAAGGTCAAATGCGGTTTGCTTCTTTCAGAGAAGCTCCACTTTTAATTTCTATTAAGTTCTTTTAACGAGTTAAAAATACTTCAGGTAGTAATATCTTGTTGTTCGTCATAATATCTAATCCCACACTTTTCTTAGATGCACTGTTTGTTAAACTATATGGGCCTAAATGTGACTTTTCATCATCAGCATTAGCCAAAGTGTTAGTGCAGATAGTAAAGGTCTCGTAATCACAGGGAAATGGTATGTTACTGAAGACTATCAGTTAGGATTATTCCTCTGGCAACAAGTAAATTAATGTTGCAGAAGTCCTCAGTGAAAGTGGTATTTAGTATGGGATTCTGCGTGACCTGGCTGACCTGTCAAATAAACAGCAGCCCCGGCAGCCCTGACAGAGTACATGTATGACATAGTTTCTTAAGTCTACCTAAGACTAGGGAGCAGAACACTTATTAATTTATTATTAATTAATGTAAACATTTTTTTTTATTGTGTGACAACAGTGTATGTGGCATTTGAAAAAGCATAGAGAAAAGTGACTTCCTTGCTCTAGGGAATGATATGTAATTAATATGAAGGGTCTGCTTTGTATCTTCAAAACCAGACACGGAATGATGGCTGCAAACCCTGGCCAACTGTGAAGCTGTAATGTACCCTAAGCAGAAATGGGATTACATTTTGTGGCCTTCTTGTTACTGACGCACAACTTGAGGATTTTACACTGAATGATAATTGTATCACACAGAGACACACCACCATTCTGAGATGCCACGGAAACACGGAGGTATCCGTATTAGTTGTGTAGTTTCTGTGAGAGCTGGTATGTTGCTGGCAATCCTTCGCAGCATGTACTTCAATAGAAACACTGAAACTGAAACAGAGGGAGAAAAATCATATGAAACAGAAAAGATATTAACTAGTCTACTAGATGTGGGAAAGGTAGAGGCATAGATTTAGAGGACCATCTTACTCAGCTGCTGCTTCATCCAACGTGTCAGTATCTGCTGGGTCAGGACTTAAATTTTTTTTCCCTGAGTGAATAACCATCTCAAGCAGTTGTATGGGTTGTTATAATTCAGGAGAGAAAACCTAGGTATTCAGGTTGTGTTACAGCATAGTTTTCTGGTTTAACACCTTGCCCCAGGATTTGTAGAAATACGTAAAGCACAATAAAACTATTGAGGAGAGGTAAATCAGTGCTGAAATAATGTCTTATTTTTTCTCTGGGATTTTATTTGATTTCAGTTCTCTCAAGTGAGTTTAAAGGAAAGAGAAACTAATCTTGGTATTGCTGGACAGATCTGCATTGACAAGACTGGAAAAGCAACTTCTTGTACCCCCAGTGTAGGTCCAGGACTGGCAACCACTAACCTTGCCTATGTCAGTGCTCCCCAGGAGAGGCAGAGCACAGAGAGAGATTTTGTGGGTTCTGATGCCTGTTTCCTGAGTGACTCTTTTGGGTGTAGGTAGCAAGGTTGTGAGGAGTCTGAGGGGAAGTGGAGGGTAGGGAGAAGGGGCTGGAGGGGTGGCCTCCATGAGAAAAGTTCAGGGATAGCCCCAGGCTGGACACAGCCAGTTCCAGCCAGCTCCAGTGGACCCACTGGAGGGCATGGCTGAGCCCTTCAGCCACGATGAAGCCTCGGGGAAGGCTGATTTAAGAAAGGGAAAAGCATTGCCCTACATTGAGTGAGGGGGGGAAAAGTGTGAAACAACAGGGGGAAGACGAAGGTGAGAGGAGGATGCGTTGCAGGTGCTGGAGCAGAGATTCCTCTGTAGGCCCTGGATAAGGCCATGGTGGAGCAGGTATGTGCGCTGCAGGATGTGGAGGACTTCACGCTGGAGAGGTTGATGTGCACTAAAGGAATCTACAGGCCGTGAAGAGCCCACAGATATTTCCTGAAGGACTGCAGCCCCTGGGAAAGGACCCATGCTGAAGCAGGGGAAAAGTGTGAGAAGGAAGGAGCTGCAGAGAGGAACTGGTATGAGCTGATGCAATAGCCTCCATTCCCCAGCCCCCTGCACCCCTCGGGTGGGAGTGTTGGGTGAGGACTTGGGAGTGGAGAAGTGGAGTGGAGCCTGGGGAAAAACAGGGCTTGGGGGGCAGGTGCCATTTCAATAGTTTTGTCTTTGTTTCTCACCATCCGAATCTACTTTAATTGGCAATATATTAAATTAATTTTCCCCAAGTTGAGCTTGTTTTGCCCACAACAGTAGTTTTAAGTGATCACTCTGTCTTTATGTAAGCTCAAGAGCTTTTTCACTGTATTTTCTCCTCTGTCCTGTTGGCCAGAGAGAGTGAGAGCGGCTGGGTGGGTGTCTGGCTGCTGGCCAAGGTCGACCCACCCCAGTGAGGTTAGACAGGATTATTCCAAGTGAGCTTTCCAAACAATCAGGAGGTAATGACTCAAGGTGGATCATTTTTAGGGATAGCTGGTATTAGAATGGCTGGGTGTGGACCGCAGCTGATACTTGGTAAAAAAAGAAAGGCTGTAAAATGAAACCTCTTCTCTAAAGTAACAAGTGATAGGACAAGAGGAAATGGCCTCAAGGCTGGGGGAGGTTTAGGCTAGATATTAGAAAAAATGTCTTCACTGGGAGAGTGATCAGGCATTGGAACAGGCTGCGCAGGGAGGTGGTGGAGTCACCATCCCTGGAGGTGTTCAAGAAACATGTAGATGTGGTGCTTAGGGACATGGTTTAGTGAGTTAGGTGGTGTGGGTTGACGGTTGGACTTGATGATCCTTGTGGTCTTTTCCGACCTTAATGATTCTATGATTCTCTCCATTTGAAGCAGTGAGTCACTCCAGGGATACTTATCCTGAACTTTTCCTAAAAAGGACAGATGAAAATACGTCATGAAAAGGGCATCATGCCTAGTTTAAAGCCACTGTAGTTTGTGTGCACCTGAACTAAGATCGGGAGCATGAGGAATTACATTTGGGCAACATTAAGAGTGCCTTGGCTTTGCTAATATGTTTGTGTACCAGAGAGAGATTGCAGGTATCAGAAATTTTCATTGGCTGTGCTCATAACTTATAACTAAAACTTGAGTTTTAATGAATTCCAAGGATGTCTCCTTGCTTGTAGTGACTTAAAAGTGAAAGATACTTGGTCCAAAAATTGCTTAGAGAGCCTGTGGATGTGACAGGCTGTCCATCCAAGAGTGTTAAAAGAAGAGAGGAAAAACTTTATTGAAATGATATGCTCTAAATGTAGTCACAGAAAATGTAGGTTCTTTCTTTAAAAAAAAGGGGGGGGGGGGTTGTGGCATTTCACAACACGCTGGTTGTACAGATGTTATTTGTTGTTCCTAGTGGAGTTTGAAAAAAAAAAAAAAAACTACTACAGAATTTGGGTTGTTTCATCATTCTGAGATAATCTGTGAAGAGAAAATACATTCTGTCCTTAGATTGCAAAGGTTTCAAGAAATGTCTTACTGGGCTGCTAGCAGATTGGGGAAGAGCAAGCTGTCATTTGCAGGATGTTGAAAACTGTCTACCATAAAATGTTGTGTTCTGGAGGTTATGTTCCTTTTCCACCATTGCTAACATGATCCGAGTTTGAAACAATCTAGTTGTTTGGTAAAAGTGCTTTCTGCAAAAGGAGGCTTGTAAGCATGAATTGTGAATGGCAATGGGATGGATCTCTTCAGAGGTTCATTTTGTTCTGGAGCCACTTTTGGAGCACCCAGCTGGAGCCTTGTGTGAATGACATCTCAAGACAAACCTGTTTAAACTTTTAAAAAAGATTTACTTCAGGAGATAAGTAAAAGGTCAGAAGATATTATGTGCAGGGAATGTTACCTTGGGACCATTTTATCTTAGTAATTACTGATTTCCACCCTGTGACTTGGAATTAAAAAGCTTTGTTTCCCATTGTCAGCCCTCTGAGCTTCAGACATTGACAGTATGGCAACACCAGACTCCTTTCTGCCTGGAAAACTGCTGGAGCTCCTCTTCCAAGATTTCACTGAAAAATGGGAAAACCTTGTTTTAATCATTGGGGTTGTAGGCCTTAAAAAGGAAGCGTGACTCATCACAATGGAAATCTAAAGGGCTTTGGAAATGTAAAGAACCACAATTCCTTTGTCAGGGGCAAGACAGGCTGTGTTATTTACCTCCATTTTTTTTTTTTGTGGGTCTTCAGACTGTACAGCAGGCCAGTAGTGGTTTTGGCCCACTTCTCAAATTTGTGAGGTGGATGTTAGTTCTTCCTTCTTTAAGTGCAAGTTAGAGAACAGGATTAGACATTAAGGTGACTGTCAGGATTCAGTGGAGACACCTGCAGAAGTCTGGCTTTTCTTGTCTCTCTCTTCTACCTTCAGTGAAAGGGCCTTGGGGAGGAGGCAGCAAACTGGTTAGAAAGGCCCAGGTTCATGTCTTCAAAACTTACTTCTGGAGGCCAGTCAAAGAGTATTTATGGAAGCCTGGCAGTACTTTCTCTTCCTGTAACCAAATAAATTAAATTACCCCACCCCATTACTGGAATGAAATGTTAATCTTCACTGCAGATTCATTTTTAGATAAGAACTGTGATGTTTCTTTGTACACTCCGACATGATGCTTAGCACCTGTAAGTCATTTGTCTTGCTGATTACGCTTGCAAGTAGACTGGAATGGTCCAATTCCTTGTAGTAAGTAATGAGCTCCATTGCTCAAGAACAAAATAAGAGATATGCAGTGAGTTATTACAGAACTTGAAAATTCGGTAAGGGAAAACTCATCTGTACATGACGCAGGATTGATTTCATTAATCACATTCTTCCATTAATGTAGTTTCCTAAATTTTGGCTTGTTCGTTCAGGTTTTTTCGGTACTGTATTACCTACCAGATTGCAGTATCAAAAACTTGGATTGTTATTATTAGTACTGCTACTATTTCAAGAATAGTGTAGGGCTTTAAGTACTTAGTTAATTAAGCCAGAATAGGTCTGAAGAAGTGAGAGATTCCTTTTCCTGGCAGGAGAAGTAAGGGTGGGATAAGACACACCTAAAATCAAACAGTTTTAATTACTTTTTGTAAACATCGCATGAAGAACATTGAATCCCTTAAGAGTACAGAACGGAAAAGGTACATGTGGAAAATTTACTGGGGTCTAAAGAACACATCAAAGGGGTCCATTTTTGTGTATATTTTGAAAACGGCTGTCTCTGCGCATTTCGGATGATTCTCAGCGTGATGTTGTCATGGTGCATGCATTCTCCCCAGAGCAAAAAAAAAGAAGATTCAAGCCCTCAAAGATTTGCTCACTTGTAATCCTATTTACAGCCATTTAAGATAAAGTCTGAAGTTTAATATTAAAGTAAATATTGTTAACCTTAGAAATAAAAAAGCATGAGAGTGATTGAGCTTTTTCCCCTCAGGAGAGTGGATAGGAGGAGAGAGAAAAATCTTGAATAAAATAATTAAGAGAATTAATTGTTTCCTTTTTACCTATCCAAGCAATGTATTCTATGTTTCTGAACACTGAGCATTACATGTCCTCTGGCGGAACAGTCCTCAGAATTCAGATTTTAGGTTGTTGAGAAATGCTGCATTTGTGTATGTGGGGAGGTGAACTTAGAAAGAGTGATGACAGGAAACCATTCCCAGGCACGCAGGTTCTGTGCCACAGTGAAACACGTGCAGGTGGTTGCTGAGAATGTTACAAATACCTGTATGAAGCAGCCTGGCATCTCATGCTTAGTTTCTGAATGTCACGAGGTGCATCATTTGGAATTGGTGCACTCTGTTCAGGTCTGTTTGGGAGCATAAAAGAGATTGGGGTTTACAGAGGGAGAGACCTGAGCCCAGCCAAATTTTCGTCCCAAGCTGTAGCCTCTCAAATTGTAGAAGCAGTAAGTTCACTTTCTACTTCTTTTGTCTCTAAAGATTTCCAGAAATCTGTGGTGGAATACCTAGACTTGTCCCCTGTGAACTAAAGGTATAGTAAGTATAATAGGGCAAGTGTGTTTCTGTACTTCATCAGTTCTCCTAAATACAAGAACCAAGAATATATCCAGGGAAATTGAAAAGCAGTTCCCTGACAGACCAGAACTGTTCTTACACTGCATGTTTCATCTTTGGAACTTGTTGACGTTGGTGTGAGGTAAAAAACAAGTCACAAAGTTTCAGAAAGTGCATTTAGGTTCCAGTTTGATGTTTAACTGATAAAATAATTTGACTGATAAAAGCATTTATTTGACTTTTTTTCATCCCTTTACCATCATTCAAATAGTTGACTTCTGTCTTTTGTGGTCAGTGTTACAACAGCTAATGTGTTTAAAATCCAGCCAACAAGCTAAAAATCAGAAACACGTTCTTTTTAGGGCTTTTCTAACATAGTTGTTTAAGGGTCCCATGGCCCTTTTAAAATATCTAAATGAAATCAGTTTTATTTATTTTGATATAATTGTTTTATGATTTCATTTTATTAATCAATACTTAACATTTTTTAAAGTGAAGAGGTATTTTTTTCACATCTTTCATATTATATTCTTTTCACCTCTTATTTTACTTTAAATATTTCCTACCTCTTCCTTGCACTTTGACTCCTTTTTTATTTGCTTTCTGTGCTGTCTCTTATGATGCCTGTAGGTAGTATTCAAGATAGAAGGTGCAAGCACTTAATATTTTTGTTAAATTTTATGCATATCATTCTTCAGAGATGTAAAAGAAAGTGTTTGGCTGTTGAAGCTCTTGGATAAAAGTGAAAGTGACATACATATTTCATGCATCACATAAACCTGTTTTGCATGCCACTGTCATCTTGCCTGAAGTTGTGCAAGATTAGATTCAAGCCATGCAAAACAAACAAACAGGACAGGTATATTGCTGCCACTTTGAACTGTGTGTATCACATTGACTCTTCTGTCAGATACGTTTAAACTGGAAAATAACCAGTGGATATGAATCATGCTCCCATAGAAGGTCTCAGACGCCTCCCAGCCGTACTCAGTAGCTGCGATAGCATTTAGCGTTAGGTAGCATTGACCAGTCTGTACAGCCTACCCACTCTGTTGTTAATATAATTGTTGAAAATGAGTAATTCCTTAGATCTTGGATTTATTTAAAATTTCTGTCTTTCCTATTACATCCTGAACCTCCTCCTCCTCCTTGTCAGCTCTCAATGCAATTGCTGACACCCTGGCTGGAGCTACCCCTGCGGGAGGGATCTCTCCAGCAGACAGCTCTCTCTGAACATATTATTCAGTCCTTCAGTAACGTGTAGCTGTATTTTGAGCTTGCAAACCTTCTCACACATATAGGTATTTGTATAATTATTTATTTTTAAGTTACCAATATAAGTGTTTTAAAAAAAAGAAAGAAGATGTCTTTGGATTTAGCTTCCCTAATGCACTGGTATTTTTTTTCTGCATTTGGAGGATACTTTGTCTGCTTCCGTGTAGATATTTTTAGTATGACTGGGGACCCTGTGGGTCATTGTGGCATATTTCCTCACCTTAATCTGCTGTTACTTATGCTAATGAAGCTTGTGGCTCCGGGTTTGTACTTCATTTTGGCATATCGCCACTTCTGCAGCAGAAGCCAAAGGTGACTTTATCCACTCCACCTGAGATGTTCTTTAAGTAGATTTTGCTTTTCCAGTGACGCAGCCCAAAAACTCTGCAAGTGAGCCAATTATGCATGTCTCGATCTCCTTGTAGGAGCATGGGTTCACAGCGTCTGATTTATTCTCTTTACTGTGTGGTGAAATTCCAGAAGAGTAGAAATTTATTTTTCATTTGGAGACTTTGGAAGTTTGGGGAAACTGAAACAGGGAAACATTGATACGAACAAACCTATGCGTGCACACATGTATTCCCTCTCTAATGAGATAACTGTGTTTCACATCACACTAGAGTCTCATCTCTGAAGGACTCTAGGTAGTTTGCAAACATGGATTAATTTTGAGTGTAACGATATACAGAAGGGTGGGTACATTATTATCCCTCTTCCAGAAATGGAAATAGCACAAGGGAGATTTAGTGAGCCAATGGTCATTGAAGAAATCTGTCTCAGAGGAACAGAATTTTTGTCTGATTTTGCATCTTCTTGTTTCCTTCTAGAATACTCCACTAAAGAGGGAGAGGAATTAGATTTGGAAACTGCTGCTTCTTGTGCCTACCTCATATGCCTTTGCTGACCCTGTGAACAGAAACTAACTAGAGCCCTACTAAATTGTTCAGCTTTTGCCTGTTCTTGGATTTCATTAGTATCATAAAATGTAGCTCATATTTTCTAAGTTCAGATGGGCCTTGTGTTCCTCACTGTCATTCTTCTGAAGTGATGGAAAGGGAAATGCCATGTTCCTGTAAGCTAAAGCCAGTCAAAACCTAGTTTTTTTTGAGTCTGGTTTTTGCTCAAACTTTTGCATCTTCTGAACTAGAGGATATGCTTAACCCTCTGAACAAGAACTTTCACTTCAATCTTTTCTTAGACCTCCACATGTCGTACTCTGGCTTTTTACAAGGAGCAATTCAAGATTTTAGTCTTGATCGGCCTTTTACAAGTACACAGAAAACTGCAGTGTCCCCAGGCATACTCATCCTTCCTCTCCTGTTTTCTCTCTCTCTCCAGTTTACCTGTCTGTCCATTTCAGAGGAATTCAGGAAGGCAAAGTCTGAGATTTTTTGGTATCCCAAGGAAAGGATTCCTGATTCGCTTATTTCTGAGCCTGAGCTTTGCATGGTTGTCTTCATCAAAAGCAGGGACAAAGGTGATATTTGTCTTCTCCTACTCAAAGCAGCAGGAGACCAGATGTTCGTAGGAATGGTGCTAATAATCTGCAGTAGGAACAGAAGTTCCTCTACAAGGAAAGATCCCCAGCTAAACATGTTTTTAACTGCTTTAAGGCACATCTACAGTGTGCAGTGAAGAGAGCCATGCCAGCTCCCATGAGCCAAATCTGGAAGCTGTTTAGCTAATTTGCACAGGGGAATGATGAAGTTTCCAGGGCTGCAGACTCCTGAAAGATGCTACATCCTAAGGTTTTGACAAATAATCAAAGGAAATAAGAGGGGGGAAAAAAGATCCCAAGAAAATGCTGTGGAAATTTAATCAAAACGTGTGTCTGTGTAGGTACATACGCATGTACATAAACACATGTTAACAAACAGAGAAATATTGCCAACCAACTATATTCATAGTACTCTCTATCCACTTCCTGCCTGCAATGTGGTGACCTTGTAAAGATTTTAATTTAGCATGAGTCTAAAAAATTAACTGGAAAGCTGTAATCACAGGTCTATGAATAAATACAGCCTTCTGTACAATATACTTCTTAATTTCTGCTGTTGTCCTTAAGTTGCAAGTAAACAAAAGTGACTCCCTTTAAGCTCAATTTCTCCCCAAATTGGCAACATTCACAAGTGCAGGAACAGAACTGAAAGTGTTTATGGCAGTCATGGTAATTATGGAACACAAGATTAACCTAGCCAGGGAAGATAAATATCTTGGTATTCACTGCGGTGATAAACTGACTTTGGAATGCAGCCTGACAGAGTGGCAGATGAAATTTGATTTTTCTAGCTATACATAGCTCACAACAGGCCACTGTAATATTTTTTGAATCTAAATGTTCTGAGAACCTCATGTTGTCTTTGTAGCATGGGTAGTTATTCTTTTATAATATTTTATGGAAAAAGTCTATAGCTTTAGTGATAAAAATAGGTGAAAGTCCTTGGAAGATACTGAAAATAAGAAACCAGCTTAAACTGTTGAACGTGGTTTCTGGCTTAACTGTGAATTAGATCTTTCTCACAGGCCACTTATTCCAGGTCGGTCTGGCTGTATAATTGAGTTTCATTGGTATTGTCTAGCATGCTCTGTCTTAGCAAAAAGTAAATAAAATTCTTCTAGGGGTTTGTCTCAGCTGTGCTTGACTGCCACAAAACCAGGCTAAATGTATATAATTTGTGAAAGAAAAATACTGTTATCTTTTCCCTAAATTGTGGAGGCAAGAAAGGTGATATGATGATGGAGAAATCAGAACAGCTAATAAATATTTGCTGTTCTGGTTCTCTGTGTTACTGAAGTACTGTTGACAAATATCTGCTCTCTGTTAAGTTCCAGTGATGTCTTCTATACATGCAGGGAATTTTCACAGCAATGTTCATTCATTTTCTTAAGTAAATACTTCAACAGGTTCCCCTCTAAGGAAAATCTTCAGCAATTTCAGTAAGTCATGGAATCTTTGCTTCAAGTCTTCAGCATCCAGTCATCAACATTTGCAGAGAGTCTCTGGTGCTGAATTTGTCTTCTGTAATGCACTCTTCTCTTTTACCTTCAGAGTTTAGAGGCACACAGATGTGCAGTATAAGTGCAAGTAGGGGTCTCATGGCAGCATTGTGTTCTTTTCCTGAGCTCTGTCAGCCTCTTTCTGTGTGAGTCAGAGAGTTTAAGACCAGGGAG
The DNA here is from genome assembly GCA_011057875.1 of Pterocles orientalis. Classification (NCBI taxonomy): domain Eukaryota; kingdom Metazoa; phylum Chordata; class Aves; order Pterocliformes; family Pteroclidae; genus Pterocles; species Pterocles orientalis. The sequence continues at coordinate 1,413,555 of WKFP01015237.1, read as the reverse complement.
GACCATTAGATTGTTCAGTCTGACCTCCTGTAAACAGCAGACCATTATGTTTGACATAGGTACTCCTTTGTTGGTCTCTAACTTCTGTTTGGCTAAAGTGTAGCCCTTGGAAAGACACCCAGGAAGACAACAACAAATGCAGTATCCACTATTACTCTTGGCAGTGTGGTTGCACCAGTTAATTGCCCTTTCTAAACAGATACGCCTTCCATAGCTGAAAGCTTGCCTCAGTCTTTCAGCTCAGTCAGCTGGCACACTATGCTACCTGTTACTACAAAACTTCCCATTCCTAATTTTTAGCTTGACTTTGCTTGGCTTCATCCATCCACTGACTTTGTCAATTGATGTGTTGATTGAGGACTGTGATTTCTCCATGTCCCTGGAAAATATTTTTCTGTGGTGTCTCCATGAGTATATTTCCCAAGTGTTTGTCTTCACTTTACAAATGTATATTTCCCTAGTTTTCATCCCTAAAGAGCAGATTGCTTCTTCTCCCCTTGCATTCACTGTGTGTCAGCTACACAGTGAGTAGCGCCTTACACCTCCTCTTCAGCTGTGCATAAATACACTACTCTGCTACTCACGAACTTGGTCCTGTGGTGGCATACCAACACTTCTAATTATAATAAAATTAAGGACCTGGTATTTGAGACATGCTTTTGTAACTGGTACTTGAAAATATTTTTTTGTCAGGTAACTGTGACCTGTTAGTGACTGAAGTGGTTAGAAACAGTTCCTTTCAATGGCTGCATTTTCTTTTGAAGAGAGAAGGCAATGGAAGGGTTTATGATGACAGAAAATCTGAATTATCCTATTTCTTAATGAAGGTTACAATTCCTAAAAAGAAAAGCAAATGTTATAATTTGGAAAGTTATGCTTGAGTTATTGGTCTTGGATTAACAGCCCTGTTGTCTTTCTGGCCTCTTCCAGTGTTTATCTGCACCTCAGCCTAAGGCTCCTCCACCTTTTGGGGTATAACCGGGTCATTGTGCTCTTGAACTTCATTTATACACACACAGACTAATCTGGCAAACCTCTTATATTGGTATTTTCCCTTCATTCAATGAATTACGTGTTGCTTTTTTAATTTCTTACTGCTACAACTAGTTGTAGAAGAATGGTTTTTGAAATAATTTCCTGCAGAAGATGATCCTTTTTAAAGCACTGTGTGTATTACTCGCTACTGTTGGCCACTGCTCTCTCTGCATCTTTGTTCCAGTTCATTGTTTCTGCCACATCCCAATGGAAAGTGAAAGATGAGAAGTGTGTGGGTAGTCTGTTTTGGACATAGACATGCTTAATGTATCTAAGTTTATTTTACCATCCTGGCATGTATTTCGAATAAGTAAATGCATTAATGGTTATAGCTCTATTAATAATTAAAAGTATATTACTGTTACTATAACGTACAGCTTTGTTGACTAGTATTTCTGTTAATGGGTACTTACTTTAAGGAAAAGATCAGCAAATTATTTCACTGATTTCCGAGAGCTTATGGACTAACAGAGTTAACAGCACTACTGTTTGCTTTCCTTCTCCTAGAATTTGTTTTGATGCCGGTTACTGCCCTGAACAGAGTTTTGAGACCAGAGTTCACTCGCTGCTGCTCAGAGTTCATGTTGAATCTCAATTCAGCAAAACTCCTGAGTATTTGAAAACTCAGGGTATGCCCTGAGCTTTGACTTGAGTGCGTATTTTTTTTAGGCAGGAATTTTTGTGCTGAGGCAGTTAGGTTCATGGAGTTTAGAAACCCTACAAGACAGAGATTTTCTTCTCGGAAGCTATAAGCTGTAAAGCATCCAATTTGTCAATCATTTTTTGTTCATGCTCTCAACTGGCCAAATAATTGTCATGTCTCTTCTATATTAGCTGTGTCATAATGCAGTATGTAGCGTAACATGCTTTGAAACAACGGTCAAAATGTAGTCAAAAATTATTTAATCCTTCAAGATGGTCGAAAGTGTTAGCAGAGTCCTTTGTTCGTCCCTTAAAGTATGTGTATGGGAAGTCCTTCTGTTTTAAAAATACTTGCCCAAATTGTGTTCTCGGTAATGAGGGTGTCACCTCAGCGAGGTTTCAGCTGTGAAACTCAGCAAAGGGCTGGGCCACATTATCACAGAAGCAGCTCACCAAATTCCTAGAAGGGATTTAAATCTTATTAGTGTGGATACTGTGTGATATTGAAGCTGACAGGGTCTTCACTTTAGGCAAGACTACTCAAAGGGGTTTTCTGGATGTGTTTTTTGGGGGGGAAAGGATAGGGGCATTGTTATACAGCAGCCTTCATTAAAGGTCAGAGATTTCTTTGGACATAAACCTCTGCTGCTGAAGACACTGCTGAAGACAAATGTTATTTGGTGGGGAACTTGAAAAAGACCTATTAATAAGCCATCAAGCCTCTCAACTCCCCATAGCCTTTTGAGGCCCCTGTTGAGTTTCAGCGCGGTTATTGCCTATCACATCAGCTTCTTTCTATACTGTCTCTTGCAGGCAGATACGAGCTCCCTCTGTCAGTGCGCTGAGTGCAGATTTGTTTACTCTGACCGTTCTCCAGATGTGCTAAAAACTGGGCATGCTAACACTGTGGTAAATTAGTAGATCTTACTAGGCTTAGTAGCTTGACTTTTGGCTTTAACAGCTTTTTTTTTTTTTTTAATGCTTTGTAGTTTAATATCTCAGCTACTCTCACCAGGGCCATATAAGATGCATTTGGCTCAGGGCATTGGCAGAGCAAGTTTGCTTCTACCTGGAGAGTGGGCAGCGGGGGGTTTCATTTGCCTTGGGAAGACTGTGCCGATGTTCCTCGAGACAGTGTGTTTCCTTGAGCTCCTGTCAGCGCTAGGGAAAAAACTGGACTAAGTCAAAGACAGGTCCACTGACTGCAAAGGACAGAGTGGGTCATGCCTGAAAATTAGTTCTTGATGGAGAAGAGAATTGGAAATTTCTCCTAATGACAAGTGAGGTAAAGAGAGGAAATGACCCAAAGAAGACAGAAGATGGAGAGGTGAGGGTGGGCGAAGAAAAGCTAGAAATACAGTGACGAAGAAGGTAAGAGTGGTGGAGAGATGGGTTCAGCCAGAGGTTACTGGCTGCATCTGGCAACATCACGATCCACACAGAAGCCTACACCTTGGTAAAGTCTGTGAATTTCAAGCACTTGTAAGGCAGAGGGAAAAATATCTTATTTCAGATTGCCCCAAAGTCCCAGCAGAGGAAAACTATTTTGTGAATATTTCAGGTAACAGGAGTGTCTCAAAAGACTTCCACTTACAAAATAGCCACCAAATGGAGACTTTCTCTTTAATAACTCTTCTTCCTTTAACTGCAGCTGCTCCAGGGGCCAGATATAGAACGATTACATTATAAATATCAGGTTTCCAGGGTAGACCAACGGTAAGCTAAAATGTCAGTTTGCCTGGTGCAAACACTTGACATATGTTGAGCTGAATAGGGAGTAATGAGGTTGGAGGCTATTTGTTCCTGGTCATCTCTCTTTAGAAATTTTTCTGGGTACACACTTGACAGGGAGTAGATGGCTGGCACCATTTCATCTCACCTGTTCAGAAAACATTCACTGAGTTAATGTGTGGGAGCTGAACTGCTAATGCACTGTGTGAACTTGTCTCATGGCTGGACTGTCAGAATGATTCTACTGTGGCTTTAATGAACTAGATGTGAGGCCAATTACACCCTATAAAAGCTGTAGTGATTAATTAAACTGTAGCTCTTACTTCAGTCTGTCAAACCTAAAGGCTACTGAAATACTAGGTGTATATCTGAAAGTGAAGTGAGACTGGAATTCATAAGGCTTCTTTTTCTTCGTAGATACTTTGCTTTAATATGTCCAGATGAGATGAGCAGCTGAATAAATTCAAGAACGTTTCCTTTTAAGAGATTGGGAGCTTACTTAATGATTCCCAACCTGCCCCTTTCATTCCTGTTTCTAATGCACCATCACTTCCACCCTTCTCACATCAAAGAAGAGATGAAAATGGCACCCTACAGAGATCATGAACACGGCTCTAAAAGTGCTAGCAATGAGAGGTTGATTTTTAGTTTAAAACGCAGCTAGCAAGCAGCGACTGCCTGATTTCGGCCCTCCCCCACCATCTTCCCTCTCCAGGGATGCAGGGAGCTGTGGCAGTGCTGCAGCCCCGTGTTTACCTGGTGTGTTCAGCTCCCGCACCCAGTGACTGGATGCCGAGGGGAGGGTTTGGGGATGCAAATACCTCATTTTAGCTGACTGGCATTGCAGTGTCTGAGCTATCGAGGGACACGTGCTAACACTTTGAGGGGTTTTTGTAGTTCTCTCTGGTCATGGCTTCCTCTCAGCCTGGCGGCCAGGTGTTACAGGATTGTCACATCTGGCCAAAAGGGGCTAGGGGCAAGAGGCATCCTTCTCCAGCAGGGCCTGAACCACCCTCTGCTGGGGAGGGAGGAGGGGGAGAACTCTCATAGCAGCACAGCAAAGGCTAAGAAAACACGAGGGAGAGATGGATGCCACCTGGCTTCAGGCACTTCCACAAGGACTGTGGTCAGGAGCAAGAGGTGCCACTGGGATCCCCTTTGGGAACTCTCTCCCTCCCCTGGGAGCAGCAGCGGGACACCAAACTTCTCCAGGCAGGATGAGTCCAGCCTGCAGGGCAGTGTCACGTCAAGTGGCTTTCTCAGAGGAGTTTCCATGTAGTTTCCAAACTCTGGTAAAATAATCCACTGTTTTATTCTGCATCTTTCAAAATCTCAGTGCTGTGAGAAGAGGGGAAAAACGAGAGGGAGAGAGAACAGTGTGGCTGTGAGAATGGCTTCCCGGGGAAATGGGGTTGCGTGCTCACACACTCACTGTGCCTAAGTGGGGAAAGCATTTCAGTAGGTAATTACAAATTAAGCATTTAAAAAGCATATCGTTTAGTGCGTCTGTTTTCAAAGAACCAATTAGAAGCTCATGAGCAGAGAGAGAGATTTTTAACTGTAGGTTGAAAGTTATTATAGGCATGAGTACCCCCCCAAAAAAACCCAGAATTAAACCAAATATTGAATCCAGTAACAGCTGGTTATTTTCCAGGCATAATCTTTCAATAGCTGCTTGAGAGAAGAGCAAAAATGCAGCCCCAAATCAACAAATTACAACTATCGCATGTAACGTCTACGCTCTACTAGCTAAGGTTGGTGGTTCTTGGTTTTAATTAATATAAATGCTCCTCCCCTGCAACAGGAAGTAAGTGATAATGATTTCTGTACAAGCTAGCATGTGACTGCTGCCTTCAAAAAATGCAATAGAAAGTTGCTTGAAAGTGTTGCGTTTTTTAAATGAGAAACTATTTAATTTTCTTTTTGCATATTTGATATTTAAGGAAATTCACATGTTCAGTCAAAATGAATATATAAATAAAATCTAGTAAGAAGTGTTGTTTAGTAGGCTGTTACATGTCTTGATAGCATATAATTTCTTGGCTTTATTTGTATTTTTTTCTCTCCAGCAGCGCTATTAATTTTCAATCCCTTCTGCTCTATGTGGGCTGTTGCCCAGTGACCTAAAAAGTGACGTGTTACCGATTTTGGACTATATTTATGCATATTGGGGGGTGGCACATAGGGTTATTGTTTGAGGAGTTGAGATGGTGTCATGCCTTTTTTCTTTTATAGATGTATTTATAGCATACACACACACCCTTTATATATATGTGTGTGTAGCTTGTCTTCTGCAAATAATTAGACATGAAGTTTATATTTAGGAAAACTGTAGAGTCTGGTGAGTGAGAGCAGGAAATGATGAGAACTGGAATTCTGAAAGCTTGATTGTCTCTTTCCTGCCTTTGTGAGGTGGGGTTGTCTTCTGCTGGCAGTGAGGCAGGGTATCCATTTCCCCTGAATGTCTGAAGTTGTTTGCATAGAAGAGGAGTTGTGGCTTGAGCAGGAGTTCACTTGGCTGGTATGGTATCTTGCAACCGTGGTCAGAGTAAATATTTTAAGATACTCATGGTGCTGAGAAGTTTAAGTAGTTTGGCACCAACAGGCATCTTGTGGATGAAGAATATAAGCTCATTGGGAGCAGTTAGGGACTTAACCTCCAATATATGAAACAACTAAGTCAGTCCAGTTTGTTATTTAAGAATACCCCCCACCCAGCCCCCCAAATCAACCATGTAGCCAGTCACTGTCAGTGAACATGTGGCTGAGGATGCTGTGTCTGAGCCTGGGTGACTGCCACTCATTGGAGGTCTGCCTTTAGAGGACATGCAGACCACAGAGTCTTCTTAGTAGGACTTTTTTAAAGTTATGGTTATGATAGGGCCAAAATGCATAGCAGACTATACAGCTGCACTTTAATTGTGTAGGAATTGTTAATATAATTAGGAAAAAGTAAAATATTTATTAAATTATGAATTACGTAGATCCTGCAGATATTACTAATTAGCAGGTACCAGAATAGTTTTTGTAAAAGAACACATAAATATTAAAAAAGGCTCACTTTGATTTTATGTGAGATTAGAGGGGCCTCATGTGATGATGTTTGCTTGTGTTCCAACTGTATTCTCCCTCATTTAGCCTAAGTAAGACAAAGATAAGCATTCTACATGTCTAATACATGCTTTAATTAATTTGTGATGATTTGCTTAATCATAATTTGTTGCCTTTTTCTAGCTGTATCCAGATGCTTAAATATTAACCGAGATTTTTTCCAAATTTTTATTTTGTTGACACATAAGCATCATTTTAAATAATACATTTTTGATTTCCATATGTCAAAGATATTTAGAAATAAACATTTTTTTTTGCATTTGTAGCTGAGAGCACAAACATCCAGCTGCCTCTTGCTTAGATGTTCTTTTATCTGAAACCCAACTGTTTGATTCGTGCTATTTAGAAGATGCTGGAGGCTCTGATGCTCCATGTACACCTCTCTGCTTTTTACTGAACATTTCTGTGTCCTCCAGCAACAGAGAATCAGAACCTTATTGTCTAAGCTGTTACGGGCAGCTCTGTCAAAGGGGTATAGGTCATTTGCTGTGCTCAAGTTGGTTTTAATTTGTCAGATGACACCAAGGCCCCCCACTTCGCAAGGACCTGTGTTTATAGCACAAGCTTAGTGCTCTCAGCTGAAGTTCCCTTCTGGAGTTGTTCACCTATATCACAGGCAGGAAGGGCGTGAGGATGTTTAAGAGGCTGTTTGCCATGAAAGATGTAGCAGCACATGAAGCCACTGGCATCAGTGACACCTGCATGGTCACATGTCTAGGAGCATATGGGGGCGTGATCTGTGATGAAGGGACTGCAGCAGGAGCACACAAGGTATGCCTACAGTTGCTGTTTCATCTTGGCATAGACTTTGTTTCCCAGGTCAATAAACCCAGATGCCATCTCTGGTGGCCCGTATGTGCACAGAAGTCAAAGCCTTGCATTGATGTATCTCACTCAATATTGAGAGCAGTTAATGAACTCACCCTACATAAAGGTAAGGGGTGGATGGGCAATTCAGTGTGATGATTAAGTAATTTTGTAACCTTATTTACCCTTTTAATCAGTGTGAAGGAAAAAGATTGCATTAAAAAATAGAATGGAAGTTGGTCTGGTGCATGGAAAAGCTAATTTGAAAGCAGGGAAGAACAAATTATGCCTCTCTAACAACCTGCTTGTATTGAGAAAATGGGATCATCAGAGGATTAAGAGTGAGTGACTTAAAGAAGCAACAGCATTTAAAACAATTAATTCACAGGTACATGGTAGAACATATACAACTGACATACAACTAACACAAACTTACAGAAGTTAGAAAAAATTGTGCTACTTTTTCACTTCCTATGTCAAAAATACCTGACAATGCTAGCATCTGACAGGTCCATGTTTTAAGTCCTTTTCCACTACAGAAGGTATTGAAGTAATTAATAAATTGTCTGATATTGTTTAATTCTATATTGGATAAATAATGCCAGGAAAAGACTACATGTGAGTTAATGAAAGCAGTATTTATGTAAGCCCTGAAGGGAAACTCAATGGAAACATGCAAATTAATGAACAGTTTAGTACTCAGGAAGTGCAAAATAGAATGACTCCATAGAAACCCTAGGATGAGTAGGGATAAATATAACTTTAATTCCTTGTTTGGCTAATTCTACAATGCTTTAGGAGATTAACCTGTTACTGTGTGTTTGGGTGATTAGCCTGTTACATATTGTGATTAACCTTTTAGTTATCGTGTCTGTAAATAATTTCTCACTGTGTGCTTGCTCTGGGCTTGTGGACAGAAAAGCAGATTGTTCCTTCGTGCGTATCCTGTGACTTGGCTCTCCTTGTAATTCTTCCTCTGTCCTCTGGTTCTGAAGCTGCTCTGAATTTTGGCTCAATTTCCATCCTGATCTTTTGTGCCTTTGTCATTCTCTCCTGTGACTCATGCAGCTCTTTGCTCAGATGTGCAGATTATCTGAGCTATTTTATTCATTTTTGGATTAATTGTTTTTAATAGTGCTTTCAGATTACATTGAGTGAAACTAGACATTCTGTTTCAATCTACTATTAAACTATTTTAATAATATTTTGGATATTAAAGACATGAATTTAAGTGAATTAGTGAATGGTAGACTCTTTCAATGAGACTTTACTTTTTTATTGCAAAAGCAAGGGTTTCATGTTCCTTATGTTTTCTTTCCTCTGGATATTTCTTTAGAAATTAGACAGTGCTGTATGGTTTCTCTTTTCATGTAACAGCTGTATCCAGGATACTTAGCAAGATATTATGTGCCATTCACAGCATTTTGTTATGTACTGAAGTTCTGTTGTAAAGCTGGCATTTCCATTAGAGTAGATCAGCGTGTCTTAGTCATCAGATGCCTATTACAATTATTTTATCACTTTTTTTTTTCCAGCAGAGTAATCGCTTTCTCATTGATCTGGACATACAACTGATAGATGGATGCAGGGAAAGGCAGTAAGCAGCAGGCTCCAACTGCATTAGATTGATGTATCAGGCAGCTTCCAGCTGGGTGTGATAGGAAGATTACAGCGCTCCAACTGTATCTCCATACAACTCAAAGTGGGCGCTGTAAAATCTATCCAAAAGATTCAGTGTAGTCATTGAATCCTCCAGAACTTCCCACTACAGCAGATGCAGGGAGTCCTGAAAGGGGAAACTTAATTTTGAAAGACGCTAAGGTTCAGCACATCGTCAGTATACGTACTGTGATTGTATCTGTAGGTACAGATCTTTGAAACAAAAATAACAAATTAAATTACCCAGAAAGAAAATTCTCCATTCTGCTTGCAGGTGCATAAGTTATTTTCCTTAATGACAACTTTGATGATATTAATATTAGTTAATATTAAAATAACAACAGTTGATATTAATAACAACGAAATTGCCCAAGGAGGCATGCAGTGCAAGAGAGGGTGGCTGGGCAGAGGAGGACAGCTGTACCAGGCGCAGCCAGTGAGGGCAGGGTGACCTGTCCTGTGCCAAAGCTAGGGGGTGGTGGGAGTTGTGCAGGGGTCGAGGGGTGGGAGGAAGGGCACCTTAGATGGAAGGGGACAGCCAGCCCCATTTTTTGTTGTTCATGGTGTGATGAAACTTTTTCCAAAGGGATTTACCTGCCTTTTGTACCCGCTGGTGTCCCTATCACACTCTTGTGTCACTGGGAGTCCTCTCCCACCTTTTGGGTAGGGGCACTGGTGGGACTTTGTTTGCTGCCCTCAGCCTCTGTCCAGAAGTGATCCCAATCACAAGTTTTTCTTTAAAAAAGCAGTTGTCTAACTAGAAAGTGATGGCAACAACAAAAAACAAATGCAAGTCTACTGCTTTTTTTAATATCCTTTATAAAATACTGTTTTCAGCAGCTACTTTTAGTATAGACTGTACCCTCTGCTTGTGTGGTGCATGTAAAAATTACACTGGAGGAGACAACCAGTATATAAATTGACTTATTTTTTCTATAGTACTTCCAGATGAGTTTTAAAAATCACTCATATAGCACAATTTAATGTTTATAGAAACAAAATTTTGTAATTAGGTACCATTTGCCGAAGCTTGATCAAAGAGAAACCAATAAAAATATCAACTAGTTTGTAAGTGTTAGAATGACTTAAAGATTTGGCTTTTCTTCCTGAACAACGTTGTATTTCATCCTGACTTTAGGACCTAACCTCACTAATGACTTTGGCACAGTCTCATATAATTAATTTTACATGAAATCAACTGGTCCAGGGCTCAGAATGAACCCACATGTCCACATCGTTTGTACAAAAATATCAGCCTTAAGATAATATTGTTTTTTCTCATTTTTTGTTTTCTCATATCTGTCCGTTCTTTGGCACTCAGCCCTTGAGACTGCGCTGTTTACTGAATGACTAACATGTACAGATTCCTGGTTTATCTGAGGCTCTGAAAAAGATGAGGCAGCATAGTATGTACAACAGAAACACTTGGGTAGTATATTTAGTCTATTTGAAAATGGTTTCTTTTTTATTGTAAACAACATTTTTGTTAAATTAGTACCACATTATTTTAATGTCAAGAATCCTGTAACTAATCCTAGTTAAAAGGTCCAGAAGAGCAGACTTCAGCTGGGCAGGATCCTATGGGAGGCTGCCCTGGAGAGCAGAGGGGCTCAGAGAACAAGGACAGTCCTTTCCAACCCACAGGAAATCAAGCAGGTGTGGCAGGAGGTCAGCATGGGTGGAGCTCACACACAAAACCAAGTACACTAAAGGGAGGAGCAGGCGTAGGCTACCCGGGAAGGACACCATGGCACTGTCCAAGCATCCATGGATGGAAAAGGGGTGCAGGAAAGCCACAGTTTAGCTGAAGCTGAAACTGGGAAGGATGTAAAGGCCAAAATTACAAGCCTCTGCACATATCTTTCAGCAAATGGAAGGCTGAGAAAAATGTGGGCCCACAGCTCAAAGGACCAGGAGACATAGTGACTAGGTTACCTAGGGAGGTAACGTTGGTTACTTCAGGTTTTTCTGTGTCTTCCTGCTTTTTCCTGGTAAATTCTGCCCTCACATCTCCTCAGCCTCTGAGCCAAGTGTCAGAGTTTGGGGGAGTGAAGAGTTTCCCACAGTGGAGGAAGATCAACTCTGATAGCTTTTAAGCCAGTTGGACATACCCAAGTCCAACAGGCTGGGCAAGTTTGGGGGGGGGGGGTTGGGAGCTGATAGAAGTCACTGTGGTCTTCAAAGATGTTTGCAATGACAGGAAAGAGATAAACATTGCTCCCAGCCTCAAGAAGGACAAGAAGGAGGATCCAGGGAATGTTATGGAGCAAACCCTCCTAACATGTTAGGAAACCATGTCCTAACATGTAAAGGTCAAGAAGGTGATTGGAAATGGTTGGCATGGAGTTACCATGGGCAAGATGTCCCTGACCTTCCTGAGTTGCCTTCTCTGATGAATTGGCTGGCTGTGTGCGTAAGGGGAGAGCAGCTAAGGTTGCCTGTTTTTGACTTCATCAAGGCCTCAGACTTTGTCTTCCATGCTGTCCTTACAGAGAAATTGGTGAAAACAAGCTGGATTAGTGCATCAAAAGGTAGATGGGAAATTGCTGAGATGGCTCAGGACATCTCATTGTTGTCTATATCTATGCAATGGGAAGATGTAGAGCAGAGACAGACTCTTCTCAGAGGTATTTGGCAAAAGGAAGAGAGGCAATGTACATGAGCTGCAGTGCAGGAGGTTCACATCAGGGGTAAGGAAGATGCTTTTCACCGTGAGGGTGGTCAAACAGTGGACCAGGGGCTGAGAGCAGTTGTGAGTCCCCCTTCCTTGGCTCTGAGCAACATGCTGTAGTTGATGCTGCTTTGAACAGGTTGTCGACCAGATGACCTCCAGGGGTCCCTTCCAACCTGAATCACTGTCATTCTCAGTAATTTCAAGGAGTACTGAACTTTAACTTCCCTTTTTTTTTTTTGTACATTTTCTGCAAATTTGCAGTGGTGTAAAATTACTGTAACAGAGTGGATTGTAATTTTAAGAACCATTCCTACAGAGCTGGCAAAGATGCTATCAGTGCTGTAAGGCACCAGACCCACCTTGCTTCCTGGAAGGAGCCATGTGTGTAGGGATTACTTGACCTGCATATAAATATGCCTGAGACTACAGTATCATTCCCCTGTGTAAACACATACAATTTCTCACTAAGTAATTAGGGCTGGGTTTGTGAAGGTGAAGGAAAAACCGAGAAGGGGAGGATGAAGGCTGAGAGCTGCAGCAGCAATATCACCACCTTTCGTTCCAGCGGCATTCACAGCAGAGGTACCAAAATTCGAAACAAATGCAGTTTGCTAAATCTTCTTGTAAACATTTTTTGTAAGTGAGATTGAAATCTCAGACTTGACTGTTATGAAATCTGAGCTAATTTAGTGTGCTTTGAATAAATATCTGATATGACTGTTGCATCATATTACCACAATTGCAAAGAAAGAAGAAAAGACTTGTAGATGCAATGAAAATGAACCAGCTTCCAATATGTGCAGCTGATTTTCTTATTCCTGGAATACTGCCTTAAGCCTTCCTGAAATATACCAATATACCAACCATTATTTCTGAGGTTATAGCTAAATTGAAGGAATATTTTGCCAAGCAACTATTTTAAGAATTGAGTTCATCTAAGTGAAAAAAACCCCCACTACACTAAATAGCAGGTTTTGTAAAATATCTAAAATTGGTTTTCAGACATGTGTCGAGGAGATAACCAGGAACTGGAATGTCTGAAACAACTAGTGTATATCAAAAGTGTTATCTTCGTTAGTACTACTATTAGTAGAGTGCTATTTACTTCTGTGTAAATGTGAAAAAAAATTACTGAGTGATAAAGGACTCATAGCCTGTTTTTTCTGCATTTTGTGAGTAAACTTCTCCAAAGTTGGTTGGAACTGAGCAGTCTTTAAAAGTGAACCCAGAAATGTAAAAGCTTTTGACTCTTTTGCTCTGTTAGTTTTTCTCCCAGCCTTCAAGTGAGTACTTTATAAACATTTTGAGAAAGATGTTATATTGTCGGGGGAGTAAGCAATAAAAAGGCTAACTAAAAGCAAAATGTTTAAAATAAAAGTCAATTTAGTGCAGATGCTTTAAAAGTCATATTTAAAATGAATGGGCTAACAGTAAATATTTGAAAAGTATGGTTTGCAACAAAAGCCTAGCAGTACCCATACTGAGCTCTCTAAGAAGAAATTTAACTACAGAGATTCATTTGTGCATGATTGACTGTTGGATATTCTCTTTATGGTATGTTAAGTTTATATGCTGTGGGTACTGTATTTGTTTTGCTGTAGTTTCTGACTAATTCCTAAACACAGGAGAATTTAGTGGAAAGAATGAAGTATTAGTTTAAAGTTTCATTGATCTATCATGGGAGATTTTGGCTCATGTTCCTGTCTAAGGCCCTGCTCTTGGCTTTATTTATCCTTTTCGTTAGTTCCACTAGGGCCAAATAGTGTATTGCCTTTTCCTGTTAGTAATTGTGTCAGTGCTGACGCACCGCATCCTGAGAACAGGTCTGGAGAACATCCCTTCTAGGTTGATGGGAATTTTTCATATACATAGTTATTTATGTGGAGAAGCATTCGAACTTGAAGCCCAAGTGCCTTCCAGGGAAATAATTCCCTATCATCACTTGTAGCTATTTAAGGTCATTTAATTATGCTGAGATAAATTGAGTGAAAGAAAATAATTTGCTTTCAGTCATAAAATCTGGCTCCTCTAGTAAACATTAAGTTAGTGAGTTTATTAGGTTGAAGATATTAATTTCTACTTTTATTTATGGTCCTAAGAATTTCAGATTATGAAGAAGTGCCCTCAGTCTGTCATTCATTAGTTCTGTACTATCTCTGGCAGAATTCCAGACAAATTTATAGAGTGCTTTTAAACAAATATGAGAGTAAACTAAAGCTGTCATATTAGTTCATGTTAGTGCTGAGCAAACTAGTTCAGACTCGATAAGGAACTGTATTACATCCATTCTGAATTCAAGCCAATTTCTTATATTTAGAATTGAAATCGAGTTCAAATTTTGAGGTCTCAATACATTTTTCACTTCTGGTAGACCTGGAATTCCAAGTGGCCAGGTACCACATAAGACTATGCCTTGGAAGTACTAAGGATTTGTAAAGGAAAGGTTTTGGTGGTGGGAGGGTTTTTGTTTGTTTTGGGGTTGGGTTCTGTATGTTTTGGTTTTGTTTCAGGTTTTTGGGCGATTTGGGTGGATTTGGTTGTATTGAGTTTTTTGGTGTGTTTTTTGTTTTTTTTTTTTGAAAGACCTTTTTCATCTTGGCATTGAGAGCTAAAATGTCAGGTAGAACTTAGCCAATGTTCTGGGTAACTGCACATGTATAGTACTGCCTCTGTGGTTTGTCTGAGATCAGATCATTTTGCACCTATAAGATTATCTTGTGTAAATGTAAAAAGCATTTATCTTTTCTATTTGGAGTACACAAATGGGTTATTTAAAACTAGTTCTGTGTAGAATAGAGAGGTCATCAGGACAAATAGTTGTAGCATATGATTTCTTCTACAAATTGTAGCTGAGAACCTCTCATAAATTTTCAAAACACTGGCCTTGAGGGACGGTTATAATTGCCTATGACAAGCATGCTTAAAATGGCAGATAATTTCCATACATTTCTTGAGTTAATACAGGATTTGAGAGGTCAATATTTGAGTTTATGAGTGATTATTTGGTAGTTATGCATAGCAAGCCTTCCATATGTGTTTCAGCATAGCAAAACAAGATCAGTTCAGACCTCGGGTAATGGATGTGGTTCTGTTTGCTTTGATGTTCTGAATGTGCCTCTTGCTAGTTTGGACCCCACAGCCACCCCCTCCCTGGGCTGAGCAAGCCCTGCTCCTGTGGCACCTCCTCATGGGGCCACTGCTCCTGCCCTGACCATCCTGGGGCTCCCCTGGACTTGTTTGTCTGTGTATCTGTTGTCCTGGAGGCCCCAAACACTGATCTCACGACTGCTGAGTAAAGGGAGAAGATGAGGTCTCAGTAAGGTGTTTCTTACCATAAAAGCATAGCTCCAGCCACCTTGCTTGAAAGTGGCTATGCAATACCAAATCAAAACAGTATTTTACACTTTTCTCATAATAAAATAATTCACCGTGTAAAAACACAGAAAGGGGACAAGGCATTTTTGTCCCTGTAAACTGAAGGCATCATGAGAGGATCAGCGTGATCCCCTCCTTCATTGCTTTGTCCTCTGGCCAGGGGGTGGCCCAGTGCTGGGCCGTTATAGCTGCTGTGCTGGTACAGGCGAGCAAAAGGACAGGATTATACCGGTGGAGCAGGGCAGCATGGGGGGAAGGACTTTCTGGGGGTCACCTTGCTATACTCACCCATTCATCAGGGCTGTCCTATGCAGTGCAATATTTTGCAAAAGGAAAAATGCTGTGAACAGCCTTCATGTTTTCAGCAATCATTTTCTGTAATTTCTAAATTTCAGACAGACTTGTTTTTTATTCCTTCTTGCCTTTCAGATATTCAGGATATACCTTTAACCTGAATCATCAACAACCGTTCTGCAGAAGATGTTGCAGGGCTGAATGAAGGCTTATAGTCTCTGATGTCCGATACAGCCTTTGCCTTAACAGAGCCACTGCTGTCTGGTTTTCCAATTAGAGTGGCCCTGTCTGTTCTGACATCTCGGCAGGGGAAAACAAATTGATTCATCAGTAGTAGTTGATTTCTGAGCCTGTAAATCTAGCAAGTCTGAGAAAACGGCTTTATTAAAACCTAATGGCATATCATACCCCTCCTTCAGAGTGCAGAGTTATTTTATGTTCAAACTTCCCAACATTAAGAGAACTTTGTTCCTTTCAGTTTTTTATAGAGTAATGACCAAGAGACTCACTTTTTTTGGATTGAAATACTAACTTCATTTGCCATTTTTTATTCAGTAATAAATTGATTTGGCGAGGAGGGACTACAACATGCAGATTATTCCAGTGTGAGTGTATGGATTTGTAAGTCCTATACTTCAGTGACTGGATGATGAAGAAAAAGTGCTCCAGCAGCTTTTGATTTTTAAGGTTTTGTTTCTATTTATAAATGCTGTTAGGATGGCACAGCCTAAGCAGAAAGACAAATTCAAATCACACTTTTTATGTAATAGTGCTAATTTCTCTAAGGATCTGAAATGTCCCATTCATCAGTTCTTTTATCTCTTGGCTTGATGAACACTTAAAGATGAAACATGTAGCTATCTTAATCTACTCTGAGATACAGCATTTTTGGATACGTAGATTAGAACCTGCACTAAGGCAACCGCATAATTTCTTACACTGGAACAAGGCAGCCCTGACAAGGCTAGAAATTTTTTCTTCCTCTTGCTAAGCTAATTAATTTTTGAAACCCTGCATGTTGGATTTTATTTGTTGGGGTTCCCGCCCCCATGCAGTCTGAAGAGAAAAAAACCCAACAAACTATCCCAGAAGATTTTACCTGCTGAATTGGACATTATAATCAATTTTGTGTACTTAGAAGCTGTTGCAAATGGATGAGAGAGGGATATTAATGGTAAGATAGTTGTGGAAATGAACAAATCACAAGTGCAATCAATCTCACTTGTGTCTTCAGGGAGGAGTGTACCGCAGGGTTTAGCATGAACATGACAGCTTGACAACTCAAGGTTACTTCACTTTGGGCAGCGTGTGGTGGCAAGATTGTAGCTCACAAGAGTAACTGGGGTGGGCTGAGCCCTGGGGAGGGGGTCAGTGGCTACACAGGGTTGGGTGCTCTGGGGGCTAATACCTGGAGAGCCGCAGCCTTGCGGGGTAGCCCCTGGGAGTGCTCCTCCTGAGATTCAGCCTGAGCGTCCCATGTGTCTGTTTATGTCCCTGGTCCCTCTCCTTCCTGCTGTGCAACACTAGTTCAACATACTTGACTTTGACCTTAAGGATAGGAAGAGTAACATATGGGAATACTTGGGAAGAAAGGTGGAAGCACCCTTCTTGCTAATGAGAGGTAAAACCTCCCCTTAGTTAATATGTCCTTGATAAAAATAGTCACTGTAGTTGTCATTTTCATTCTTTGTGGTTACGCCTGTGCTAAGATTTATTTGTTTTCATCAAAGACAGTGAGACCCAACAGATGTAGGAGGAAGATTAAATAACAACAAAAAACAGGCAAACAACAGCCTTGTCTTAAAGTACATTTTTACATATGAAACAACAATTTTGTTGTGAGAAGAAAGCCTCTGGTTCTCTGCTACTACTTGAAAACATCAGTGCTTTTTATTTGTAAGTGTCATGGGGTTTAAGCACCTGTTAAACCTGATGTAAATAAGATTTTCTGGCAAAGTGAAGCTGGGAGAAAGCTGACATGTCATTCGGGGTCCCCAGGAGATGCAGCTCAGGGACAGGAGGGTCCATCCCTTCCCATCGAGGTCTTGCTGCCCATCTCAGCTGGGAGGACCCTGCTAACCCACAGCAAACATTGTTGGTGACAGTCAGGAGTGAAGGTCATGATGATTTGGGGCGGATTTAGGTGTCAGCAAAAGTGCTGAGCTCTGCAGACATACAGAACAGCAGCCTGTTGTGAAAGCAAATAATTTTGGCCAAGGAAGTCACTGCCAGTGGAAGGGTTTCGCATCTGACAGATCTGATGGAAGTTTTTTGGGTCCTGGTCTCTGATAGTTTTCTCGACCTGGATTAATGGTTCCTGAAGTTCAGTCCCTGCGTAAATCAGGAAGAGAGCTGAGTCTGCTTCCTGTTACAGTTTTACAGATGACAAGCTGTAGGTCTGTAGTCCTGCTTTGCATGGCTGTGCATTGTTTTGGGTTTTTTTTAATCATCTCTATGGTTTATAAATTTATTTCAAGACACAGTAGCAGCTTCCACTTGTCTTTTATAGAAAAATAAGACAAAACCCAGTTTCCTATCTTTAAAATGAGAAAAATTTGAGTCCAGCATAAACGTGAGCGTAACTTGAACTCTAAAAATTTAAGAGAATCGAGACAACTGTTTGCAAAGTGGTAGCTGCCTGTGCCAGCGATTAATTAATTTAAATTGAACAACAAACCACTTCTTGTAGCTGTACTCCCTGGTTTGTGACAAATTGATTAAGTCAGTTGTATTAATGAGGTCAGCCTGTTGTGGGATATTTCTAATTCCAGAACTAGTGAGGTCTGAAGCTGTTGAACTAGGAGCCACCATCTTCTGCTTGGAGGTTGTAAAAGCCTCATCAAGGCAGCTGGTAATTTGAAGGGCTGTAAAATCTTAGCACAACACTTCAGCCTTTGACAGCATGGCACAGTGGGCACCTATGAAATGAGCAAAATGCAGCAATAATAAGACTTTGGTTTCTAGCAATAGTGAGAGGGTTGAACTGGTTGCTGTTATTGGAGAAAGTTGTGGTATTTTGAGGCAATTTTTACTTTATGAACCTGTTCTTTTCTGAAGCTCCTGCTACTGTAAACATGTGACCACTCCACATGCAAAAGGGAAGAAGGAAAAACGCTCTCCATTTGTAAGAAGCTATATTGTTAGCTTGCACTATTTTACGTTGTTTTGTTTACCTTAACATTTAAAGACTTTTTTTTTCAGGGGAACACAAAATCTAAAGGAACCTGGACAGGCTATAGAATTATTACTTTTGTCTCCTCCAGAGAGGAGATAAAGCCAGAAAATGTTTTTGCAGCTAGTTTGCTAATGGCTAAGAAGGAAGAGCTATGTTCCTGTATAACCTTCTGTATTTCCTTTTGCTCCTTTCATGTGACCCAAGAGAAATTTGACAGTTCCATGTCCCAGGCTTTAGGGAAAGGAACTACTAGTTTTAGTAATAATAAACCCTTTTTTTAGCTGTACATTATATACCGAGAAAAGGCAAACTATATGGATATGTCTTCTGTGCCTATCTGCCTCTTTTAATAGATAATGTATTGCTCTGTCCACAGCCTCTGCCTAAAAGTTAAGCCATGAATAATTCAGTTCCAAATCTCTGGTACACTTGGGGGGGCTGTTTATTTGCATTTTATGGCCAAAAGAACCCAATAACAAACACACCAAACCCCAAACTTCTGCGTTTGTGGTTTTACCCAAAACTGATGTTGAGATTGCCATCTATGATCCTTTCATTGAAGGGACGTGTGGGTTCTTGTAATTAAGATAGCCTGGAGCTTTACAGGCTTTGCAGTTTGCGTGCAGGAATTTTGTGTGGGTCAAATGGAAGAAAAGATACTTGAATAAAGACATACAACAATATTCTGTGTACATCAGTGTGATTTGTACAAATGGTAAGCAGAGAGCAATTTCATGTCACTTGTAGTAAAAATATGTTCTAAATAACTTGACTGTAAATAAAT
This sequence comes from Pterocles orientalis, assembly GCA_011057875.1. Lineage (NCBI taxonomy): Eukaryota > Metazoa > Chordata > Aves > Pterocliformes > Pteroclidae > Pterocles > Pterocles orientalis. The sequence goes on along the minus strand of WKFP01015237.1, from coordinate 1,394,268 downwards.
GTATCTTTAATGCCCATGCTAGTACTAGTTTGGCCTGAATCAGTTGACTGATGTAGCATGAACCCCCATGCATGTTTAAAGCTCTTCTTTTTTTTTATTTTTTAATTTTTTTAAAGACTGAAGTCCTAATCCTTGGCTTTGATCTTTTTTGTGTTATGAATAAAAGGTAGGGAATAACATGAACATTGCTTTCACATCCATAGGCTCTGCCTTAGTGGTTAAACTGAATCATTTTGCTTTAAAACACTGAGTCTGAAGCTGCTGTACCAGGGGAAGCTTTACAAAGCTGGGACGGTGGAGCTGACATTTGAAGAACTGGGCTGTGGTGTCACAAGTTAGGCCAATAGATGTCAATCTAAATCCTACAGAGAAAAGCAAACTAATGAGTCAGAGAAACGTACTGGCGCTGTGCGTTTGCCCTCAAGATCTGAAACATTTGTTGGTTTCAGGGAAAGAATAACTTCAAGAAACTCGACTTGGAATTTAATTTTAGATGCTTTCAAAGATTGTGATGTTTTAAGAGAAGAATATGCTTTTTAGCCATAAAGAAAAATGCATTGCAAGTTTTGTTGTGCTTGTAAGCAGCTCACTTCCCTCCTCCACCCCCAGGAAAGCGCAAAGAGTGCATGAAAAGAGCTAAATTACAGGGAACTGCTTAGTACAGTCTGGCTTAACAAATGACTCCTGTCACATTAGCTGGAGATACCTTTTGAGAAGGCACATTCATGCAGTTTCTCTAATGATACTTTCTGTCTCTTATACAAAAGACCAATAAGTAAGGGGAGGGATAGGGGATGGATGCAAGAGGCAGACGGTCCTTCCCGCTGGCCTGCCTCCGGGGCAGGGAGGTGTCAGTGAGGAAAGGGGCCAGGACTGGCAGCCCAGGAGCCCAAATGTGCACCCTGCCTCCTCAGTCATTGCCTTTCACTGGCCATTACAGCCCCATGTGTAATACCTCAGGTTGTCCACTGAAAGCCCTGATTATGTGTCCTCATCAAATGCCTATGAGCTTACCTGGAAATTGGCCACGCTTCACAGCCAAGATTAAACATATGGGGAAAATAGTACAAAATCAAAATCAGCATAGAGCTGCTGATGTTCATCATTGTATCCGCTGTTTGAGCTAGAAAAAGGGCTATATTCAAAACGTGCTGGTTTAGGTAAACTTTTTTTGGTTTGGTGGTTGTTTTTTGTATGGGATTTTTTTGTTGTTTATTTGGGTTTTTGTTTGGGTGTTTTTGTTCTTGTTTGTTTTGGTTTTTTTTTTTTTGTGGCACCCCAAAAGCTAGGCAATTATCTGCTGAATCACCTATGGCTTCATATTATGGTTCTGAAGGGGTTTTTTTTGTTTTGTTTTTATAAAGAAAAGAATAACTGTAGATAGTTTCTGACCCAGCAGCCTTCTGTCTTGCTGAATCTCTGGGTGCCACAAAGCTGGGAAGATATACTTGAGGATTACCCCTATGAGTTTATTATTTTTTTTAAGGCATCTCCCCCTCAGATGCCCAGAGATGGGGGAGATGTTGACAGTACAGACATGCAGTTCACTCCAGCTTTGCCAGATGAATATTTCAAGTTGGTTGCAATGATTTAGGTTGGTAAAGAGTAGCTTCTAAGGGGACTGGAGAAGATGGCAGACTTCAGGCTGTCCTGTTAGGATTCTAGGTTTGTTTTGCTTCCATGAAACTAAATAATGATGCAAAATAAATGCTAGCAATTGTGCAGCTACCAAACTGCTAGCTTGTTTTCTGAGAGTCATTATGGCAAGCCTGGGAATTTTTATTATAGTATTTTAATTCAATGGGAAGGTCTGTTTCAACACCGGCATGTCTGAAATACACACCATTTTACCTCTTTTGTAGGAGTGGTCAGAAGCAATAAATGGCTTTTAAATCAGAAAGTATTTGCTAAGTAGGGGATGTAAATTTGTATGATTTGCAGAGGCATTGAAAATCAAGGCCATTTCCAGGTGTTTTTGAATGTGCTTTGAAAATTTCCTTTTCTGAAAGCTTATGCTGTATCATTATAATACCTACAAATTAATGAACATTTTTAAGAAAAGGCTATATCTGTGGTAAACCCCTAGCAGTATGTGAACATTTCTTTATCAAAGGGTGGACATAGGTGGTGGCAGGGAAAAAGCAATGCTGAAAAAGAAGTTCTGACGTGCTCTGATGAGATGGTCTGATGAGGTTCTTGGTAGGGCTTTGATGATACCAGCATTTTTGGAGTGATCTAATGTATGTTGGCAACCAGAACTGTCTGAAGTGAAGAAAAAATCCACTTTTATTTTTTTGAAGACAGTGTGAAAATATAAGTATTTTGAGTAAACTTATAAAATCTGCTACTGATAATTGAAAACAGAAATCCCGCTATATACATGCAGCTTTAGTTCTGGTGTTCTCCACTTTTGACTTTATTTTCTTCAGTGTCTTTTGATTGTCCAGATCTAGTTTTGAGTGCACCTCATTCTCAGGTGGCTGGTAGCAAACCCTTATGATCTGCTTCAGAACTTGGAGACTTTAGCCTGCTTATATGTGTGAAATAAATGACATCGTGTAAAGCATGATCACAGATCTTACAGAATTAGATGACAGGATGACAGTATGTTACTCACAGTTCAGATGACTGCAATAGAGAATGTAATGAGCCATAATGCTATTATTTTTCACATTAGAGTTTTAATATTGTGTTTTCTACATCTCTTAAAATATCATGCATTAAACATGTTTCAGAAGCTGCAGTCAGTTATGTATTCATAGTGTCATTGGGGGAAAACAGTCTGACAATGGCATGGAATGACGAAAATCCATCCTATGGCCCGTCTCTATCCTCTTGCACTGAAGTTGTTAAAAGGAAATATAGCAGCCTGGGAGGACCTCACATTTGAAAGGTTCTATAGTCATACCTCAGAGGTAATATCGTGATGTCGTGTGCCGCCAGCTGGGTTACAGACATAGCCCATAGTGTCTGGACTTCAGCATATGAGAAGATAGGTGTCTCTGTTCAACCACTGCCCCTGCCTTAAAGTGAAATCATAGCAGGGAGATGCTTTTTTGTGTGTGACTTTGAGTACTTTGTGGAAGTCTGGTAGAAAAGGGCAATTGTGTTTGCCTTCTGGGAGAAGATTAAAAATAGGATTTTTGTAATCCTGGATCCAATTTTTCTGGGGGAAGGGAAGGTATTTTTGACCCAGTAATGCTTTTGACTGCATATCTTTATCACAGATACCTCAAAGCTGTCATGCTAGAGAGCAGAGTGAAAATAGCATCAACCAAAAAAAAAAAAAAGAGAAATTACTGTTCCATCAACCCATCCCCTGAAGTCATAGATGGTGTTGATTGTATCTTATCTTAACAGTATATACTAGGGAGGTAAATTGCAGTAACAATAGGAGACAGCATATCTGATTCGATTGAGAAACATAGTTTAAAAAACTACCGTATCACATTTATTTGGATTAAGCTTTTGAAAACTCTGAGAGGCGAGGTGACCTTTTAGATGATTAATCCCAAACTGGAGATTATTTTTTGTGAAAGAGAAGCAGCAGACTCAAAAAAAAAAAAAAAAAGAAAGAAAAAAAAAGCCAGTGAGTCATAACACTGTTTTTCTAGGAGATTGTCTTATTGGCACCAGAAGAAGGAAATATAAAACTAAATAAATTGCTGAGAGACCCCACTTTACTGCTCTCTGCAGAGCTAGGCACAGCCCCAATGATGAAAGAAGATGCCTGGGCTATGTGGTGTGGTTTCACCTGCTGCGGTACCTGTCTGTAGCGAGGGAGAAGCTTCTGCTTCTCAGCCACTGCTCCCCCAGCACTGCTTTTCCTTGGGGTCCCCTCTCCAGGGGCTGGGGCTGGGGTGGGAGCAGTTCCTGCCTTAGGGGAAAGGTGCAGGAGGCTACATCTAATGGGGACCAAACCTGTCACCTTGCACTGGCTTGATAGCGCTGCACTTACTTATTAACATGATGCCACAGTAGAACAGTTTGTTCCCTGTTTCTGTTAAGAGGATTTTCCTGTCTTACAGTGTCAGAATCCTGCAAAATTTCTGCCTGATTTTTGTGGAGGCATAATCAAACTTTTTACTCAACTCTGTCCCTGTAGACAGTTCTCTGCTGGTGTTCTCTTAAAATAAACCAGTTCTTTAATGAAACCTCCTGTAATGAACTACACTGTCACTGTAATTTTGTTTATGAAAAAATATGAAAGACATCAAGGAAACTACAGTATATGTGTAATGTTATTATAAGGGCCTTCTGCCAACACTGGAAACGACAGTTCAGCTCTTTGAGAAGATGGAATATGTTCGCGTGCAATGGAATTACAGTTCAGTTTATGTTTCTTGGAAACTTAGTACTTACATTTATTTTATGACAACTCCAATCTCCTTAAATGTAAATTGAAATAGATCTGTGAGGCTGAGGTAATGGAAGATGCTTTCTTTACGTGTTATTTTGGTTTGTGTTTCTTTATTGTCTTTTGGCTATTAGGACGGTACTAACTGTTAGTGCTTCTCTTATTTTACAGGCTTAGTGTTAACTTGATTCTAAATAAGGGGATCTAAGTAAGAAATATTTAGATTAGCAGAATTATATTGTGGTCTTACACAGTTCATAAGAGCATTCTGGTGTATATCCATGATAATAAAGCTGAGTAGTGCTTACACTGAGCTATTCTGGAACTATGAATAAAGCAAAAAAACCCCAAAAAACAAAGGATAAAAATTAAAAGAACATCTTGACTGAAGAAAAGCTATATATAGTTTCTAGCCTTGTTTTGCTGTCTTCTCTGGGATACAGCTTGTGTTTGACTTTTGTAAACTTTTTCCTGAGGGGGGGATTAGGCTATGATTTTAGTGGAATCTTGAAGAAGTTTCAGTAGGTGAAAAGATGACTTACCATCAATTTAACCAAATATCTAGGATGAGAGCTGTATAAATAATTTACTGAAATGTATGTACTGGCTGTACCATGCAATAGAAAAAATATATTAGAAAAGGTCATTTTTTTAGATATGACTTTATTCTTTTCCTTCAAAAAATCAGGAATTGGCATTTTTTGAAAAGCTCCGTATGGAAAAGCTTTCCAATGATATAATTCATCTAGCTTTGAAGCGTCATTTGGAAATTAAACATGAAGGTGCTTTATTTAGAAAACATCAAAACAATCTCTTTCAGGGGAAAAAAAAAACAACAAAAATCCAGCTTCTGTGTGTTTGGGGCATGAATCACAAGATTAAATTAAGTCCATGAATATTGAAAAGCTAGGTTATTCTGTGAGATTTTTGTTTTGTTTTCTGTTGTGTCTTTGAAGTTGCCAGTGTGTCCTGGGGTCCCTGTGACTGAGCAGTTTTGATTCAGCTGTCCCTAATCATACCTGAACAGGAAGAAGAAGGCGCTTCTGTCTGTCTGCCTTTTTTCTCCAGGATGGTGTATGCTGGAGACAAATCATGTGTGCTGAGGGCTGTGATCTGAGTCTATTAAAATCACTGTAAGTCTTTTCATAGATTTCAGTGAGTTTGAATTAGTACTTTGAGGAAGGATTAGCACCCCTGCCTCTGCTCCTCCTTTCCTGGCCTTTGAGAATAGGGAGAAAAACTGACATAGACTTTGGGGAAGGAGCTGGGCTGAAAGCGGTTCTTTGTTTCTCTGTGGTTGGGAGGCTGTAAAAAAAAAATAAAAATCAGTGAATTCTGCTATTTTCTTCCATAGTTTTAGTGCCATATATTGAAGGAATGGCTCTGGACCCAGATGATAACCATAGCTCTCCCTGCCACTGCCATGCAGTCGTGTGTAGCCTGTCCGTAACCCAGAACAAACCGCTCTTCCTGGCATCAAGGTGCACCAGCCCTGAGACAATTAAATTGCAAGAAGGGCAAAAGGGTGTATACAGTGTTTTCAGAACTTCTTGCTAAAAGCGGCATAGCCCATGAGCAGCTGAAAGAAGGGGAGACTACAAGGCACAAGTCCTCCTAGAAATGTCTGGGGAGAAGACAGCTGAGGCTGCTTTTTGGAAATGCTCTAAAGAGGGGGGGCAAGACTCTAATCTGGCACAGAGTCAGAGCTGGTGTAACCTCAACATAAAGCTTATGCTGGACCCTGTAAGTCTTGGCAGTCACCCTGCTGATGCCTCTAAATCACGGTAGGAAGAATCTCTTCTGCTGTGCGTTTTCATACAAGCCATGGCTGAGAAGTCAGTGACACTACTCACTGGAGTACTAATTACTCACATGGATAAAAAGTTACTAAATCAAGGCCATAATTGTTATGCAAGTGGTTTACAATATGGGCAATGTTTTTCTCCTGTTTTTGGACATGGTATTTTTAGTAGTTTTTGGCAGAAACTTCAGTTTAAGAGCCAAAACTGATGCTCACTGAAGAGTTGGATAAGCATCGCCTGTTTGTATTTGAAGGCACCTCTGCGCTGCGTGCAGACATGCTTTGTGGTTTCCATATGCATCTAGTATTTGCATCAGTGAGTTTCTTTTTCATTGTCAACTATTAACACTTGTTATGAAGGAAAACAAATGGATTTTTTTTTGAAGAATCATTACAGGTGCCTAGTGGAGAAGGGACCACAAGATTGTGGGTGATGCTTTGTTCTGGCTGTTTAGTATTTAACAAGAACTGAATTTGTGCAGTTAAATGAGATTCAGAACATGTTTTATTGTGCACATAGTCATATGTCCGAGGAAATTTGTTAACTTTTCCACATTTAAAATGTATGGAACTGCTAATTTTTTAGCATAGAGAGTTGTAGAGGAGTACAAATCAAGTGGTATTTTGAAATCTAGTGTCAGAAATATATTTGTGTACATGTATTTACCTGGTACGATACTAAAATAAGCAATTCAAAATTGTTTATAAGGAAGCTACTGATATTAAAGCTAAAAATCACCAAACATGACTTTTTAGTAATAAAAACACCAAGGTGAAAATTAAAATTAAATACAAGCACAGTAAACTGGCACATTGTACTGTTAGTTTATTGATTTTGATCTCTGTAGCATATGGTAGTTGCATGCAGCTAAGGGCTATGGCCACCTGTTAATGCTCTGGAGTACAAAAGAAGAAAGTATTTGGTTATTCAGCGGTGAAAAACATGGTGACGTTCAAACTCTGATTAAAAGCAATTTTCTTTTTTTTTAATACATTTTTTTTCAAGTATAAGTAACTTTCCAAGATGAAAACAATGCTGTAGATTTTATATTGGTTTATTTAGAGGAAATCTTAGTTGTTTTTCCCAAAATCCCCATCAAGGCTTTAAAGAATTTAGAGTGAGAAATTAGTTAGCAACAACTAGTAGCTAGTTTCCTGTCAAAGAAAATGTACCAGGATTTTTTTTGCTGCGTTTTAATAAAAAAATAATTTATGCGTTCTTTGCAATAGGTCTCCTAATATAAGATACCAAGTTATCAGAGTGTGTAACAGTACTGTTACTTTATCATAAACAGTTCAGAGGTTCCATGAAACACTCCTGGTGCTTGTCCAGAGAAAGGCGCAGAGCCATTTCTCCCCAGCTGGCTCGTGGGTGGCTGGCGGGGAGGCAGCTCCTGGCCCAGGGCAGGTGGGTCCCCGCCAGCAGCACGGGCTGGCTGGCACCACTCAGCCATGGAAACAACGGGCTGCTTCTCCACGGCTGGAAGCAAATCACTGCTTTGCAGTGGCAGCTGCACCTCCTCATGTGCCCTCCTTGGCTTCCTGGAGGGAGACAGACTCTGTTTACATCAGGTGGAGTACGTAAGGTGTAATGGTGTAGTTAAGCTGTGGCTGTCACATATCATCCACAGGATAGGAAGGAATTTCTCTGCTTACTGTATTTCCTCTCTAGTTGCATCTTGGTGAGAATTCAAAAGACATATGGACCCACGGGAGCCAGCTGGTGTTTATCCAGTGGTCATTCTCCACTTTGAAAAAAAGCATTTATTGGAAAATGCATGTGTTTGGAACCAATTGTAGTCTCAGGTGGTGTGTTGTTGCCAGTTTGTGCACTGAAAGCCTAGGAGTCTGGAAGGGTTGCTTTTTAGACCGGTATCCCAAGCTCAGGTGCAGAAGGAGACATGGCAGTGCTGTAGCGTGGGTGCAGGGAGGGTGGGGAAGAATGGGGCTGTTCTTGCTGGCAAGCGGACAGAGAGGCAGCTGAAGTGGGCAGCTTTGAACATCTCGCTTGGTGAAGATGGCCCAGGGGTCTTGGCCGATTGCTCAGCACTGCTAGGTTTTATTGGTAACAGGTGGCACTTTAAAAGTTTGCTGCCTGTTTTGAGTTAATTAAAACTTTGCAGCTGGAGCTCTTTCAGCCCCGAGCTTTGAGATGTTTGTGTGGACTGCAGGGCTGGCACTCAAACTAGACCTGAGAGTCAGTCAAAGTGTTCTCCTGTAATCATTATACTTTTAAAACAGACTAGATAGCTTTATCTGTTACAGTGGCAGATGTGAAACATACCTTAATTTTGTGTGCTGAATTATTCAAATCACTATGGACATGTCTGTGTATTACTCATCTGAAGTTGACACCCTTCTTTTTCTTCCCTGCTCTTCTTTGATTTTTTTTTTAAGTAGGCTTTCTTGTGGATTATTTCCTGAACCAAGGAGGTTTAGGGCACATTATTTTTCATTCTATTCAGCTTCCACCAATAGAAGGGAACAATTAGTGTTCCTTACAGTATGGTCTCTTGTCCACTGTAAATTAAATCGCAACTATCAGCTCATTTCACACAGGCAACTGAACTGCCATCCTGCATTATTATATTAGCAGAAACAGTATTTCATGATACATTTGAGCATAAATAGTTAGATATTGCTCAATATGTGCAGCTGGTTGACTGGAAGAGTTTGACTTGTGCTTACAGAAATCTGAACTCTGATCAGTGCTAACTGTGATAACTGAAATCTTACTGAAATTATGGAACATTTTCATAGGGTGATGGTGTTAAAGCTTCAGCTAAGTGTTGAATTTTGAGGTGCACTGATAATAACAGATTACTAAAATGATGGTAAGGTATTGATGGCAAGAGATGCTGCAGAGGTTTCAGAGGCAGATGCCCCCAAAACCACGGTAGCAGAGCAAGGATGGGCTACCTGTCCATGTGCCTGTCCCCTCAAACAAAAGGGCTTGTCCGCTAAATTGAACCCATCAGAACAGAAGCAGCTTTTCTTTCCTCTGACCTGCTCAGGTCCCCTTGGTGGGGGAAAGGTGTGTTTTCTATTTAAAAACAGGAAGGCATTTATACCTCTTACTTCTCATTATATAATCTCATATGTGCTCTGTTAAAAAGAGATTATGCCTGAGTGTGTTCGTGCTTTCATAAAAAATGTTTCAGTTGCCAGCTAGGGGAAATCTATGCTAAGTCATCTTACGGTGTTGCCATTAGTTAGCTCTGAGCTAGAATAATACTGCAAGTAGTATAAACAATGTGTAAACATATAGCATAAAAATTGGAAAGAATTACCAAAGACCGCAGACACCACTTCCTGAGCCAGACCAGAAGCTTTTTGTAAGCCAGCGCTGACTGTTTGTGGACAGTGGAAACTCTTTCATTCAAAAGCAATCTCTGTGAGCAGTAGGCACAATCATGACAACCTGCGCCCTACCTGTGCTCAAAGGAAGATTTCCCGGAGTGTGCTGAGCTGGGGGCTGCATCAAGGCTGGGCTGGAGTGCTCTCCAGCCTCCTGGTTATCAAGGACCCTCTGAGATAGAGGTACTGTCATGTGCCTTAAATGACATTTTGCTTTACTTTCTCGGGTAAAAAGATCACAAAGAAAACAAGCAAAAAATCCTTTTGTTATACAAGATCTGCTGGTCAATAATTCCTCATTTCCAGTGTTTCAGCTAATAAACCCTGTTCACTTCTCTGTGCTCTTCATTGTTTTTTCTCAACATCTATGGCTGAGCTTAAAGCACTCTTGCTGTGTAGCAGGTGTAAGTCGGGCCCTACGGTCCTGGTGGCCAAGTGCAGGTTGTGTGAGCACCCTGTTCATGCAGGTGTTTCTGAGGATGGCTGCTGCAAAAGAGCAGTGCAGGCCACCAGCTTCCCTGGGGGTGGGGAAGGCCAGTGCTGCAGTGTGACAGGCAGGATGTGCCCCCCTCCCCTCTGCCAGGAGAGTCCCACTTAGTGGTTTTCAAACATCTTTTATTTCTTTTCCCCCAACATAAAGATTCCCAATCTTTTTTTTTTCCCCGTTATGCAAATTGTTTTATAACTCTGCTCATAATTTCCTCTCATTTCTGTGCTTTTTTTAAGTGAGTCATACAAGCACACAATGGTTTGGGTTGGAAGGGGCTTTTAAAGATCAACTAGGGAGGGGAGTGGGGTGGGCAGGGACATCTTTAACGAGATCAGGTTGCTCAAAGCTCCATCCAACCTGTCCTTGAACCTCTTCCAGAGATCATTGAATCTCTTGAAGAGATGGGGTATCCACAAGTTCTCCATTGTTCCAGTCTCTCATCACTCTCATAATAAAAAATTTCTTCCTCATATCCAATCTAAACCTTTCCTCTTTCAGTTTAATACCTTTGCCCCTTGTACTGTCACCACAGGCCCTGGTAAAATGTCTTTCTCCATCTTTGAGTGACAAGTTTATTCCACAATCATAGAATCATAGAATCGTAGAATGGTTTTGGTTGGAAAGGACCTTAAAGATCATCAAGTTCCAACCCCCCTGCCATGGGCAGGGACACCCTCCACTAGACCAGGTTGCTCAAAGCCTCATCCAGACTGGCCTTGAACACCCCCAGGGATGGGGCATCCACAGCCTCCCTGGGCAACCTGTTCCAGTGTCTCACCACCCTCATAGTGAAAAATTTCTTCCTAATGTCTAATCCAAAATGACCACTCCAATTAGCACTCCAATTCTTCCCTTATCCCCTGCTGGAGCTGAGGAGGGACAGCAAGCACGGCAGGAGGACCACAGCTGCAGTCAGTCTTTTCCTGAAATAGATCCTTCAGAGAGAAGAGCTTCATTTGTCTTTGTTGTTAGCTCCCAGGTGACTGTCAGATTGCTGTGGGAAGAGAGGAATATGTCAGGAAAGGAAAAATTTTTAAGAGAGGTCTTGTAAGAGTGTAAGGGCGGCACGAGAAGCAAGACAGCAAGCTCTTGGTATAGGTGCTTTAGGTACTATGGATGTGCTTGTGGGAGTATCGCTGAATGGGCTGAATTGTTAAATGCTGACTCAAATTTACCAGCATCTTTACAAGTGTGCTTTCAAAGGGAAGCATCCCCATGAGAGCTCTGTTCCTAACGACAGGTATGTTACCAACTGGGAGCTTGCTTACTTTCCAAAGCACAGCTTAGTCCAAAGTCTCAGTATTTGAACTTCTGAAAAATCCGAGTGTTTTCTATTCATAACTTTTTGCCTGTGTTTCCCTTCCCCTTACAAACTCTTGCACGTGTTACTTTTGCCTCAGTTACATTCCTTTTCCAGCAGTGCCTAGCAAATAAGTGGACCAACAACAACCAATGTATCCAGCATTTATTCAGCGTTCAGAGTATAAAGCAGGGAAGTTAATGTAAGACTCAGTGCTGCAGACAGTTGCCCAGACACTGTGATTCTGAGCCTTACACCTTGAACCATGTGATCTAATAATATATTCAAAATTAATAAACCTATTTATAGCGTTCGTGCTCTTGGTGAATGAGCTGTAGACTAAATATTATCTTAATAATACAGTGAATTAAATGTGAATAATTATAAGAATAATTTGTGTTAATCATAGAAGGTTCATGAATAGAAAGAAGCAAAGTTGTCAACTTATTCACTGTAAGTTAGATGCCTCGCTCTCCTGCTAATTAAGTTCAAGGCTCTGAGTAAGTAGCTCTAAGTTGCTTTGTTACGTGGTGAAGTGAAGCTCTGACCTGGCTGGGCCGCCTGAGGCACAGCACGTGATGGGGGTTCATCATCTGATAGTGCAGGCTCCAGTGTGCTTACTCTTCTCCAAGTAAATCTCTGCCTGTTTACTAATTCACAGCAGGTACTTTATAACAAACTCAAACAACCTTCCAATTATGTGACTAGAAGAAGAGGGAGAAGTTTTACAATGTGTTGTTCTCAGTGATTTGGAAAAAAAACCTCACTTTTTTATTTCCCAGTTTACGTTTTGTTAGATAATGAGGATGAGATCTATCTTCATTTTTGCATAGTTACACAATTTTTTTCAGATAATCTTATTCCTTATTTCTTTTGCTGTTGCTTTGTATTTGCTTACTTTTGGTTTAAGGATGATCTTGCATATTCTTGAGCAGAAATTACTGATTTAAGTTTTGTTGTATCTCTGATAAGCCTCTTCCATTCATGGGCAGGGAGTGCACCAGATATTAATGCCCTGTTGTCTTTCCCTCTAGTTAAATCCCTAGTCCCTGCAGCTTGCCCTTATTGTTTGGTAGAGGTAACTTACTTTGCCTATCTACGTTTTTTTTTTCAGAATACCAGCTCTTCTCTAGACTCTGAAGAAGTCACTGGTCTTCTGTGACACTGGTCCTGTCAGAATTACTAGAGATAATGCACAATGTCATCTGTGTGCCTAGGCACACAATAAAATTGAAGTTCCCATTCCTAAGATGAGTCAGCTGAGTGTGTGTGGCAAAATATTGCCTCAAATCAGACTGACTTTTGGAGCCCAGATATTATTTTTATTCTTAAATGATCTTGTTTCAGGTTTATTTGTCGAGCTTCTGACCATTTTATTCTGTTGTCAGTTGGTTACAACTTGCACCCAAGTTGCAGATTGAATCCTCACCGGTTTGATGCGCTCAAAATATTGCTGTGGGTAGAAGGAGCAGATCTGCTGGACAAACCTAGGGTGTTTTGTTAGTCTAATTAAAATCTTGGCAGTCTAATCAAAGAATTCTTTATCCAGTTGCAATGATATTGACACTTAGTGATCATATTATACACAGTTAATATGTATACACCAACTTCTCTGTAACCACCCTTTTCTCTGGTGTTAGCTCACCTTTCTGCTATCCCTCTGTATCTCAAGATGGAAGTTTCAGCTGGACGAGGAGGAGTTCAAAGAGTCGTCACACCCACCCCTCCACCTACTCGCCCTCCCTTAGCTGCAAGGAGGATGATGTTGCTGTTAATGGTTTCTTCCTCCTTGGTCCACAATGCACATAGGGTCAGTTTGGGATATGTGCCACCACACTCCTTGCTCTGCAATTGCATGTCACACCTGCATTTGCTCTGTGTGGCATATTTTATTTTATTTAAATGTACTGACCAGTGGCTCTTTATTACCCTTCACAGGCTGCACAGCTCTGATGATGAGGAGTACCACTCCTGAGGGATTTGTAGCCTGGGGTCTGTGGGGATCACCCTGAACCTGTGCTCTTGGGTCAAAGATGGTTCATTTTACTCACAGTAACACCTTGGGTTTACTGTCCAACAGTTATAGAAGTGCATGTAACAAGAGTGTCGGGCCCTGGGGGGATGCTGCTCCTGAGATCCAGCCTCCAACACCCACTGCACAGCATTTGGTCCCCATCCTGCCTTCCCAAAGCATCCAAAGTCTTCTAGGAATAGTTATTTAGAAAGAGATAAATTGTAGGAGAGAAAGCTAGGAGCTGCCAGTGTAATGAGGCTGGTGGGCAGCTGGGCATGCACACGTCCACCTCTGCTGTAGTCAGGCGCCCCGTGGTTAAATCTCCCCATTCTCAGAAGAATGTTTCTGACAGCATAGCTGAGCATAGTGTCTCTTATTCTCTCAACCTCCGGGTATGGATTGTAATGTTTTTGTTTTTCTCTGCTGTCTTTTTACATGCTTTCTAAGTTCCATTAATCCTCCCGTGGGATTCCCTGTACATTTACAAACTAGTATTCCAGGGCAGTCTGTGTGTGTGTGTGTGTGTGTGTGTGTATGCGTATGAATGTGTGGAGGGAGCGGGAGGCAAGAGGTTCCCCCTTTTTTTACTGCCTCCACATCCTATCAAAGAGCCAGTTTACATTTGACAGAAGACTTGATGAGCTTTGGCATTTTATATATGTTCAAATTGTCATCCAGAATGATATTTATTTATTTATTTATATATGACTTGTGTTATTTTTATGATATGTAATAAATTTCTAATCTTTTTATTCTCTCTGGATCTTGGAGGAGTTTTTAAACTCTCAGTGAATAAAAAAAAAAACAAACCAACAAACCAACCCTGCTGAAATAGAGGCACCTCTGTTAAAAATTGGCCAAAAAATATTTATTTAGTAGTTCTTGAATCTCTTGCCCTGTTTGTTTCAAGGATGTATCTCTTTCATGGGAGTTTTTACACTGCATTTGCGTGAACTGACTGCTGTTTGTACATAAGACGATGTATTTTTGGCAATGCATTACTTTTTGAGGGAATTATTTTAAAAGATGCCTTTAAGACACCAAAGGTTTACAGCTGTCTTCTAAGAAGTTTGTTATGAAAAGAAATTCTTAGGATAGACTTTTTGCAGACTGGATCAGGCAAGCGAAACCAAGCTTAATGCATGACAACCTCGGCCTCTCTTGAACTTCAAACTTAGAATATTTTTGGTAGAGCCTATAAATCTTTGCCATACAATGGCAGCATATTTATTTTTAAATAGCGGGGGTGAGGCTCAAGGAGAAAGCAGTTTAAGGACGTAGAAAGAGAGCTAATTTATAAGGGCATATCCACAAGTAGAGAAAGGCATACAAAACACTAATGTGAGCTAATAGCTTAACCCTCCTCTGACAATTTTTATTGAGCCCCAAAGGTGGCCCTGTGTAAGATAACACAATTTTCTGAGTTAAGGCTGAACTCACAGGTTAAGATAAGGTTAAGACACCTCACACTAGGGTGTCCACATGAGGAGTGTGTCTGAATTAATTACTGAGCAGTAAATTCAAATGAAGCCTTTGCACAATGTCCCCCATGTAGACAGACACCAAGGTACCTGGAATAGACCATGGGATTCACTTGGAAGATGAGTGCATAGCCATCATCTCAGGCTGCCACGAGAATGTTTTAATGATATCTATGTATTAAACAGCATTGAGGGGATTTAATTTTGAAATAGCTTCTGGCAAGAGCTTAGCACAAGAGTATACATTGCAATTGCTATCTTTCAGGCAACTATGTATGTTTATAACATATTCTGTAGTCAAACCGTGTGTAGTAACCCGGTAGTAATGCCCTTGAGGGGCTCATCAGTGAAATTTTCTGAACTACGTTGAGCTCTGAGGCCTAATAGTCTAGGAATGATTTAGGAGACAGGCAAAGTATTCCTGTAGTAGTCCCATCATGCCTTCTCAATGTTTTCTTCTGATTAGCTGTTGTGCAATAATTGATAAAGTTGATCATGTCAAGAGACATTTCCTGGGCAAGGATTAGACATAGACAATTCAAAAATTGATAGATTAGTAGTTTTCCTACAACAGAAATTAAGAACTGTCACCACAGGGAGCACATACAATGGTTCATAACTTGCATTGTCCATCACTGAATTGTGACTGGGCTGATGGCTGTGCATTAAGAAGCTCCAAAATGGTTTATGCAGATTGTCAACCAGAAAGGATACATGTTTATCCCTTAGCAAATGACCACTGGAGTATTTTTGTGAACTGTAGTTATGCAGAAGACTTCAGTGGTCTTAAGCGTTCCCTTATTTCTAGGTACTTGTGAACTAAGGTACTTAGAAGCCCATTCCAGCATCAGGTAAAGCGATTACCCTATTTCTGTCAAACTCCGTATTGCACTGAATCCTGAACATTTACTGTTTCCTCCCACATTCCAGGTCTGTATGTCTACTCTAAAATGATACTATAGTTGTGTGTTTGCATGGGTGTATATATTTGTGCATATGTGTAGATACAACCCACATGAAAATATTGTTTTTACTTTTCAGTGTGAGTTTTTAAATCAGTCTTCAGGGATGGCTATTTCTAATAGGTGGTTATTTCCTTCTGCTTTCTCCCATTCTCTCTGCTTCTAGTGAAGCTCTTCAGAGAAGGGATAGGCACACAGTTTTAAATAAAATAAAAGATCTTATTATTTCAGTTTCTCTGGTGATGGATGTTGGAAGTGCAATTAACCTCTTATTTTCCCATGCCATGAATTAAATTCCACAGAGATGTGTATGTATGTGATGAATGTTTGGGGACTTCAGGCAACTCCATTTCTCTGTATGCTTTCAGGCAGGAAGAAAGGAGAAGAAATTAAAATGTTACATTAATAAACAAGAAATTTTGATATAATGACTACATAATTAGGAAATTTAGGATATTTCTAAAGTAATATCAGTGGAAACAACCACTGCAACTTGAGAACTGGGAAGCAAAGGCTGGTATTTTTTTTTAATGCATTAATTCTCTAAAGTGAAAAAGAGTTTTTTGATTCCTTGCGAGATTTTGGAAATGCTAAATTAAGGACTTAGATCTGTCTTACATGTCTTTCTAGTCTTAGTATCTGTCCTTTCTCCTGAATGTAAAGGTATGAGCCCAATATTTAAAATCAATTACAGTTTTGTCAGCACTGCAGCAGCTATCAATGACCACATTGTTATGCTTTGCAGAATCGTATCTTTGTTTTTCTTGTAAAACTGTGGAAAAAGTAAACTAATTTTTTAACACCTTTTTTTAGTAGACAGTTATCTTTTCTTGTTCATGCTGTCACCAGTGGTTGTCACTTCTTAATACATCTAGTTGCTTAACTTGAAACAGGAAAATCTCTCGTCCCAGGAAAAAAATCCAGAAAGTAAAACCTCCACAGAAGCCTGATATTGATAGTTATAAAAATGACATACTGTTTTCCCGCTCACAACTGAAATGAAATGCTGCCTCCACACCGAGCCTTTGAATGCTGATCTTCAGCTTTGAGCGTTTTCCTCCATACATTATAAATACTTGAAAGCATGATATATAGTGAAAGGGTGCAAAGCTCTTTAATTGGTTGTTATGCAAACATTGCTGTACTAAAACGCACAGCACTGTTAAATTCAGAGGTGGCTGTAAGTACAAAAGATGAGGATAATACCAGTGATTTAACCTGTATTGCACTGTTCCCATCCAAGCTTACCAGCAGCATTTTACCTTTGAAGCACTGGAACAGAGGAAATAAAGAAATGACCGTGTCCGTGGGGGTGAAAGGAGCTGGTATGTCGGCAGTGTGTTGCTTGGTTTTTGAAGTGGGGCACAGGAAGGCGATATGTCCAATCCCCTTTTCCTTTAAGAAATGTTTGTGTGTCTGAGGAGACCTGCTGTCTGCACCAAGTTTCTGCTGGTGCCGTGGAGTAGGCTGGGGCGAAGGCTGAGCTCCCAGGGTAGCTCGCCAGCAGCTGGGTGACATGAACTGTTGTCATCCAGAACATCTGTTAGTAGAGTCCCATAATTTAGCTACATGTAGTGTCTTTACACTTCTTTTTGCTTCTTTTGAACCAGTCACTTGCTGATTTTCTTTCATTTTTGGTCTCTCTTGTATCCAGCTCTTGTGCTAAAGAGACACTGAAAATTTGTTCTCTGTCCATTAGAATTGTGATTTAGTACACCTCAGTTATGTTCAACAGCGGTCTCTACTTTTTCAGGCAACTTAAGTTCATACAAAATGTCCTGCTGGGTCAGAGCAATGGTGCATCCAGGCCAGGATTATTCCTCAAGCAAATGGCAATAAGAGACGTTAGTCAGGGAGAGCACATGAGCCTGGTAGCTTTCTGAGGTCCATTCTCTCATCTGCCCCCAGCATCTGCAATTACTGTATAAAATTCTAGAGGTTACATTCTGACCCTGTTCCCTCTAGTATCTGTTTATAGATCTGTTGTCCATGAATTAATCTAAACATATTTTAAACCAGCTGATAAACATCTGCCTCCATAACCTCCTTGGGCAGCAGGATCCAAAAGCTGATAGCCCACTGGCTGAAGAAACACTTTCTTATTGTTTTTTAAACCAATTGGTCATTATATACCCCTAGTTGTTCTGTTGCAAGATTTGGTAAACAACTTCCTCATGGAGCTTGTTCATCCCCTTCGTGCTTTTCAAGTCTCAGTCCTATCTGTCCTATCTCCCCTGAGCCTTCTCTGCTACAAACTGAAGCACCTCAGCTCTTTGTGTCTCTGCTCATGAGGCAGCTGCTCCAGACCCTTGAATGTTTCCAGTTGCTCTAACTCCACTTCATCCTCTTGGAGACCAGAACTGCACGCAGCTCCTCAGGTATAGATGCACCATAGACTTTGCAGCAGCAAAGCGAACCCCTTTGGTTTGCTACCAGCACATATGGGGTGCCCAGCACTGGGCTGGCTCCTTCTGTCCACTCTGCACATTGAAACAGTCATTCTGGAGAACTGTCAGTGATATTGCCAGGACCTCTTCCTGAACTTTCATCTTCCCATTTGGGCCTCAGAGCCTCCCTGGCATAGTTAGTCCCTTGATACATTGTGTTACACAATGCTGTGCTCCTTGTTTGGTTGTGTGCATCCCCTGGGCAATCTCTTCCTTCTTGTCAGGTTCAGAGGACCTAACTTGAATGCTCATTTACACTCCCCTCACTTTACCTTGAAGACTCTTTAGTCATTTTTTGTATGGAAGCCATTTCTTCCTAGCTTTCAATTATTTCTGTTGTCCTTACTTTTCCTGCTCTATCTTTTTAGTGATAGGGGAAGTAGAACAGCCCACAGTATTCAAAGTATGAACATCGGAAGCCTTTAAATAATACCATAATGATATTTTGTATGGTGCTCTCTATTTCTGTCATAGTAATGGCCAGCATTTGATTTGCTTTTTGACAGCTTCTAAGATGGAGTTGATATTTTCATAGACCTTTTATAACTCCGAGATCTCTTTCCTGAGTGGTAATAACTAGTTCAGAGCCCATGCTGAGATACGTAAAGTTGAGATTTCTTTTTCTCCATGTATTCTCGATATTGAATTTCATCTGTCTTTTTTATCACCTGGTTGACACTCTGAAACTCTTCTGCATCTCTCTGCAGCTGACTTTCATTTTTATTTCCGCAAATACCTTAGCACTGTTAGGAAACTTGAAAGTTGCCTTCTTTTTGAGATCCATGTCATGATATAAACATATCATATATGTTGACCAACCCTGGCACTGATCTGTGTGAAACTTGACTCTTGACATACACTTCTGAGAAAGCTGAATTCTTTTGGCATTTTTTTCCCTTTTGTCTTTTGATTGCTTGGTTGTTCATGAAAATGGATCTCTTACCCCCTGACATTGTTTTTTATTTAAGGTCTTTAATGAGCAACAGTATTGAAAATTCTTTGAATTGTATAAACTAGGTTTCTCTTGACTGTGTGGTCACTGATGCCTTCAAAGAACCCTACCAGATATATGAAGCGTGGTTTCCCTCTGTAAAATCCATTTCCTCACTACTTCATGTGTGGGTCTGTTAATTCTATTCTTATTATAATTTCTGAAAATTATACTGCTCCCATGATCAGACTTACTTGTTTTTTATTCCAGACGTGTATTTTAAAAAATGTGCATTGCATTTGACACCTTTCATTCAGCTGATGTTGAAAAAGTTTTACACTGTATCTGAAGTAGTTATTGTGGTTTTTGATCTATTTTGTACTTGAAATATGTATCATCGTAAAACCATTTCAAGTCTATTTGTATGCTTTGAATGAAAAAATATTTCTTTCAGTTGCATTGATAGCCTTGGTAGACTTTTATGCATCTATATTCTGATGAAGAATATCCTTATGAGAAGATAAATTTATCAAACTGGGAAAAAAGTCATTGGAATGGTTGCTGAGGGACAGAGTACATTAATCTGAAATATTTTTTTCTGTTTTTAAAAAGAAAAAAAATGTTACTTGTGCTGCACTGGTAGGGAATAAATCAGGTGTTTAAACACAGACCATTTAAAATAAGTTTGACAGTGGCTGGAACCTTCTGGCCTGGTGGTTCTCACCCAGGGCCTGTGGAAGATCTGTGCCTTTCAGGAGAAGTGAGTATAGGGCAGGCAAATTACCATGAAGCACCTAAAATAGTTTTAAGTAAGTTCAGGCACCTGCAGCTCTTATAAAAATTCTACAGAGTTTGTAACCAATATTTTGCTCTCCAAATCTCTGTGCTGCTGTTGCCCTCCATATGGGACACGTTGCTCTATCGTCCACGGATTGATTAACTTCAGAGAATTTTAAATGCAGCTCACTTTCTCCAGTGTTAATATACCAACTACTTTTACTTATGTAACATGCATAATCTATGATTTACTGCATAAAAATAGTTTGAGGTGCATTTTGCTGATGTGAGAGTAGGCAGCTGGGCTGTATGTAAGAGGATCTATAAGAGAAAACCCTGCCAAATATTTCTATTTTCCATATTAATAATAAAGCTGCCCCAGTTCTGATCTAAATTACATTTTTAAACTTACATTAAATGTTTTTAGAGGAAGCAGTTGTTTTCACACAGCACACAATCCCTTTGGACTTTTGTCAACTCTCAAGTCTAATCACATAAGTGTTTGTATACATATTGCATAAACAACTAATATGCTCAAAAAAACCCCAACCAACCTGTAATTTAAGGTGTACTAATGAAATTAAATGTTTTAAAAAAAATAAGATTTGAAATAATTCCTTAGAGAATGGACTTTTCAGGTTTTGAAATTCCTTAGTTGGACCTTCTCCATGCCATTATAATAATTAAATGCCGTTTGATTGCTGTTGTTTATCATTAATGATTAAAAAATAATTGTTTAGTAAATTTTCCCATAATCTGTTCTTTTTCTGAGTTACAGAACATCATTGGGATATCTTTAGCAAAATTAAAACCATCAGGTAGTGTGAAGGTGCACTGTATTGTTCTTCCCTTATAACTTTCAGTCTGTTTTCTTTCCTGTGTTCTGTTCAGATTCACAGGTATCTTGGGGCAGCATAGGTTCACTGCAACTAGACAAATTAGTGAGTAGCTGGCAGAACTGATTTCCCAGTCTTCTAAAAAGTGCATGCCTTCAAGTGGTATGTATGCATGTCTCCAGAAAAGCTACATGAATATTAATGTAATTTATGCAGTGATAATGACTCTTACAAATTTCAGTCTGTAGGTGACTTGGAGTCCTGAACCCATCATTTTGATCTTCTTTCCTGTACCCTGATTGCTAATTTATTAGCCATGGAGCTATTTTAAAAATCATGAAAAATGCACAATCCATTCTGTACTTATCTCTGAAATAAGTTAAATTTTTTTAAATATTTATTTGTTTAGTAAGATTTTGCCATTTGTTGTTTTGCTGAATAGGATGGGCAGCTTGCCAAAAAAAAAAGCTAATAAATCTGCAAGGAAAGTAAGTTTTTCACTTTCTTCTCTACTAGATGGGAGAAAATTATGCATGCTTTCCACTTGAGGGTCAGGCACTACCTAGACTACTTTACAAAGCTCATTGTTTAACCAAAGCACTTCAGTTCAACAGTGTTATTCATCAGGAATTGTGTATCACATATTTTGGGGTGATAAGAAGATAGAGTGAAAACATTACATACAGACAGACAGATAGATATGCCAGTCTTTTGAAAGGATAGAGAGTACTTGCTGTTGCCAGAGTGGAAATGAAGTGCATCTCTTGTATTTAGCAGTAGATAAAAAGATGATAGGAAGGAGGAAGGACTTTAAAGAAAACCTTTTTTCAGGTCTTGAACTAGGTTTTTTTTCTGGTATGTTAGAATTACGAATTAAACATTGCACTAAGGAAATACACTAGCAGATCTTTGGTGTTACTGATCTAATCACATTAAAATATTATGAGCACTCTGCATATTAATTATGTAATGTCCTTTTATAATGCTGTGGATGTTATGTGTTTGAATTTACCTGAGATTCAACTCATTTCTTTTGGGCCAAATGGATAATTTGGTTTTTAGACATGTACTTCTAATCCTGACAGAATACAAGAGAGAAAAACATGAATATGATTAAATTTAGGAAGGAATTTCACAATCGAACCAGGTTCTGTCATAGGACAATAATGTTGAGCCGTTTTTCAAAAATTACTTATATTTCTATTGAGTGAATTACTTCTTTTTAGTGGGAAAAAAAATTCTAGGGATACTATTAGTAAGAATTTATAGGCAGCTACTTGCAAGGCAGTCTCATCCAGGCTTTGTGCCCTCCTGAGCATCATTGGCCAGTTTGGCAAGGTAAACAGCATTAGTGATATCCAGTATGTCTTTAAGTAAATTTTTTTTTGTTTTATTCTCTATGGGTTTATTTTTACATTCCCTCACAACACTTTTGTGTTCAGTGTCCTCTTTTTTTAATCATAGTTCACTTGCAGAAACATCGTTTTACAATCAACTTGACATTTGTAGTGTCAGCTTTGCAGACTTGCGTTAACCTCATTCCTCATTTTGCCATCATCTTGATGTACTAACCTGCATATAGACCTGCACAGAAATAATTTAACATTCATCCTAGTGTGTGCAGTAATGTCTCATTAGACTCGAGCTAACAGAATTTTGTCATCATAATTTGCTGTCATAATAACCCAGTCTTCACAGGTGTAATGTGACAGTCTTTTGCCACTGTAGCTAAAGCTTTGAGCAGTTGTCATCCAGGGGACTTCGGGTGAAATCAATGTGATTAAAAACCAGACCCTTAATAGTCCCATACTTTAAGCACTTTGTCACATATCTTAAACAATAATTAATCATGCAAGTGTTTAGCACATGTTTAGCTTGTGTTTGTTTTCTGTGGGAAAAAAAAAAATTGAAGGAAGAGTGACTGTCAGAACTGCTAATAGAGTTAGGTCTCAAAGTTGTCAATGTACTTCTGTATCCATTGGACTGCTCTCCTTTCACAGTGCAATTAATTTTATTTATGAGATGAATGCAAACTTGTACTATATGTGATAGGTCATATTAACTGGTCTATAATTCTTATTTCAGAGAGTTACAGAAATATGGGGATGAAAGGCATTAGATTTCTTCTACTGCACGGGCTGAGATAGATCAAACATACTTTGTTGCCCTTGAAATAATTTGTTGAACTTTTACTTACAAGCTTCCACCTAAGAGGGTTTGACAAACTCTGTGTGTGAATGTTTTCATTTAAGTAACTCAGTAAACTCACAATTTTCTCCTAATATCAAAGTTGACTGTACCCAAATGATGTCCCTCTCCTCAGTACACATGAAAAATAATAGTGTTGTCATCTCTAGATGCTCAAAAGCAGCAGTTATCTAGTCCTTTGCCTTTCCTTTCCAGACTAAACACATGACATTCCCGCAGTCTTTCTTTACAAAGGAAACTACACGCTTGGTTATTTCTCATGATAAGTGCTCTCCAAATCATCTGTGGCTTTCATGAACTGTGTCAAAACTGGACACAGCTGAAACATTGACTGGAGCAGAGTAAAGCCAAGGGAGTACGTGATGGGGTGACTGGGATACTGCCTAGGCGGCTGGCGCTTGAGTTGCATTTCCCTAAAGAAATCTGTGTTTATGTGTAGCAGCTAACACATTTGCTATGCAAAATGACCTTGAGTTGTCTTTGGCAGAGCTGATACAGCTTGCCTGCAGACCTAGGTGAATTCTCTCTCGTACATATGGATTGTTGACTCTGATTCACAATTTCCTCTTAGTTCCTTATTGATATTCTTTGCAGTCAGTTTGGCATTTTTCCTCTGCTCCTTATGTATTGTATTTGCTTCTCTTCTAGACTAAACTTGTTTTTGTTTGCAGTTGTTTGTTTTTAACCAGAGGAACTTCTTTTCTTACCAATGACATGTAGGCACCTAAATACTGTATTCAAACATCTTCCGATTATCATTCACATTTCTCTGTTTAACTTCTTTCTCCTTACGGATAAGGGTTTATAATTATTTTCAACTTTGTGAAATTGGGTCCTCTTAAAAGACTTATAGATACAGACATGCATATGTTACCATCGCCAGCACTTGCTTATACATGCACTCAGTCTATCAGTGACATAGATGCATGCAGATGTGTGTGTGTGTGCGTAAAAAAAATTTAGGATTTCACTATTTACATGTGATGCGAGTAATTAAGTTATTATTAGCTGCATAAGCAACTGCTCATTGTGGAGCCTGGGATCAGTTCCTCTCTAATGTTGATGTTGAATAGACTTCCCTTGGGTGAATTGCAGTGGCTTTCAGAATTGGGTAAATTTCATATGTTGTGGACCCACTCTGAGAACATAACTGCACCAAAGGGATTTCTGTTGAACTGGAGGACCTCATGTGTTGCGCTGTGTCTCACTGCTGGTCTCTGTGCCCAGATTTTTTTCCTGTGGACGGTGAGAAATGAGTAGAAGAGGGACAGTCTGAACTTGGCCTTTCATTATCTGGACACACAAATAAGGGTGTACCAACAAAAGAGAAAGCCAGAGAGGCACCCCCTCCCCCAATTGCAGGAGCCGACTTTAGGTACTGTCTGGAAGAGGATCCTCTCTGCAGGCTGTGTGGGATGTTTATGCTGATTGGACTAAGTTGCATGCCTAAATCTAGAGACATGAATATTAGTTAATAAGATGTTCTCCCTTCTGGTCATCTGAGCCTCTCTGGAGAGTTTAAGATTGCAGTCAACAGCTCTATGTCTAAGTAAAGACCAGTAATGAGTGGCGTTCTGCAGGGATCAGTATTGGGACCAATACCATTTAACATATTTGTCAGTTACATGGACAGTGGGATTGAGTGCACCCTCAGCAAGTTTGCTGACAACACCAGGCTTGGTGGTGTGGTCGACATGCTGGACAGAAGGGATGCCATCCAGAGGGACCTTGACAGGCTTGAGAGGTGGGCCAATGCAAACCTCATGAAGTTCAACAAGGGCAAGTGCAAGGTCCTGCACGTGGGTCAAGGCAATCCCAAGCACAAATACAGGCTGAGCAGAGAACGTATTAAGAGCAGCCCTGAGGAGAAGGACGTGGGGGAGTTGGTTGATGAGAAGCTCAACATGAGCCAGCAATGTGAGCTTGCAACCTAGAAAGCCAACCGTATCCTGGGCTACATCAAAAGAAGCATTACCAGAAGGTCAAGGGAGGTGATTCTCCCCCTCTACTCCACTCTCATGGGACCCTACCTGGAGTACTGTGTCCAGCTCTGGAGTCCTCAGCACAGGAAAGATGTGGACCTGTTGGAGGGAGTCCAGAGGAGAGCCACGAAGATGGTCAGAGGACTGGAACACCTCCCGTATGAGGACAGGCTGAGAGAGTTGGGGTTGTTCAGCCTGGAGAAGAGAAGGCTCCCAGGAGACCTTATAGCAGCTTTGCAGTACTTGAAAGGGTTTTTAAGGGGGAGGCACTCTTGATCAGGGACTGTAGTGATAGGACGAGGGGTACTGGCTTTAAGCTTAAAGAGGGCAGATTTATATTAGGTGGAAGATTTTTCCTATGAGGGTGGCGAGTAAATAGAACTGGTTGTTCTTTAACTGAAACTTTCCAAAATGGGTAGTGATTACTGCTTGTTTTCTCAGTGTTACTTGCTATGTTGAACTAGTAAGAAGTGAGCCTATCACTTCTATTGTGCTAGATGCTCTCCAAAAAAGAGTTACCCCTATTCCACAGTGGCTATGTCATGAAGGAGGTAGCTTGCTTGGGGAGAGCACAGACACAGTAATGAACTAACATGCTGGTTCATATGCTAGAGCATGTTTTCAAACAGAAGTGTTTCATAATGTACAAATACACTGAATGGAAACTGGATGTTTTTTTAACAGCCCCTTGCATGTGAGAAGGCTTTGCCTTAATCATCATGTGAACTGCTAATTTTCTGACTACAAACTTTTGTTTATATCTTCACATTTGTAAGCCCAGAACCTACCACTTTCTTCAGAATTTAGAGCAAGTGATTTATTTTTTTTTGTCTTTTACTTTCTCATCTGCATATCAAATAAACATAAAGAGAAAAAAAACCTGATAAACCCTTGAAACCTGTACTGAAACCTTCTACAATGTATTACTTTTTGAAGTAAAAAAAGGCTAAGAAAAGAAGGGAGTTCGTTAGTAGCTCACATTGGAAAGAATTTTTTTCTTTTTTTTTTTTTTCTTGCTCATTTTACAGGAAAATCAGAAGCCGTCTGTTTACTTCTGTTGTGATAAAGCTGACAAAGATTTGTTTTTCCTCTGTTGCTAACATGCAAGTGGTTTAGGGGTTTTTTTTGATAACAGGAAGTGAATAATAAAAAGACGCGGAGCCAGCTTACCACCAGAGCAAAACCTCACGCTGCATATTACTGCTTAAAAGATTTCCATCCCAGTTCTCCTTTCACATCAGTCCCATAGTCCCCAGAGCTCAGCCCTTCTTCCCACACAGAGAGATGTGATAGATTTGCAAATACTGGCAAGAGCACAGAGACATCTTGTTATGAGCCTAATAGCTGAACTGAGCGACAGGCTTAGATTGCCTTTGGTTTTTTTTAGGTCAGCATTGGCAGGGAGTTAAAAACAGGGTGGAATAAAGGTTGAAATATTTTCTGAAATTATAATCAAAAAATCATCTGTCTTAGGTTCATGCTGTAAGCGCTCTGCCTGATGTTGAGTTGTATTGGCAAACAACGTGGCACTGGGATGTTTAAAAAGTCATAAGAGGTTTGTAAATCAGTTCTGCGCGGCATGCTACCTATTTGTTATTTTCTTGTTTTACGTGTTAACAGGAAAGGAGATGCTGTCTGTGTTAGGTGATATAAATAGCAATATGGTGTGCTTTCTTTTGTTGGGGGTTTGTTTGGTTCTTGTATTATGGTAAATTACAGTCAGATGGAAGATTTGTTACTCTGTGGAGGTTGTTAACATGAAGTCCTTATTTGATTTATTGACGTTGAATTGGGGACCTCTCCTCCCGTATAAATTATTCTGGATACTGTAATATTTCTTTTCTATGTCAAAAACATATTTTTTCAGTTGTGTCATGTTTTTTTTTTTTTCCTTGACATAGAAGTCCTGAATTTCAATATTGCTCTTTAATAAGTTACAGGTGAGGATGAGTTAGACACCTGAAAACTTGCTTCCCATGTCCAGTCTAAGGTTTGACCATTATCTTCAAGTCCTAACTTCCCTCTGGTTTAGCTTGCTGAAAAAATAAACTTGGCTGCCAAATTTGGATGTTGAAATCCATTTATTTTCTGAGGTTGTGCTGATGCATGCTGAACCCAACCTCCTAAATGGTTCCTGAACAGGCAGTTTATTGTTGGGCCTTGTTTTCAGATTGCTATTGGCCTCTTCGGCATGATCTCCAGCTCTGTGTTACTGTCATGCTCATACAATTAGAAAGGAGATATTTTCAACTTTATCAATACTTGGGTTTTGAAAGGACTTCTCAAGCAGGAAAATAAACTGCCTCTGTATAAAGTGTTAATGGGTGGATGAAAATCACCCTGCTACTGAGAGGAAGACAATTATCTTTCATTTAAGCCATTACTGATCGTGAAAGAGGAAGGCAACCCTAAACTAGAGCAGCCAGCAATCATTAAAAAAAAAATAATTTTTTATCATGCCAGATTTTCCAGATTTTACAACCTCTCTGTGACTTTGAAGCTTGTTCCCTTCCCCTCTTGTAGCACAGGCACTGTAGTCTCACAGCCCTGCGCAGTGCTGCTGCAGGTTGGAGCCTGCTACTTGCACCATCTAGAAGGAAGAGTGAGGCAGGTGACCTCTGCCTACTTGCATTTATTGCGTGTACGTTAATTGCTTGACATAGGTCTACAGTGAGGCTGTGACTTGCTCTCTGCTGTTGAAGAGAGTCAGAGCTTTTAATGCTGGTTCATATAAAAAAAACCAACCAAACAAAGCAACCCAAAAAAATCTATAAACAAGCAAACCTGGTCAAAATGATAAACCTCTTCCAGGTTGTATGCACAATATAAATGTACACCATGCTGGCCAGTAGGGACTGGCTGATGCATATAAAACCTCTTTTCAGTAGAGTTGATGCTTCTCAGTGTTAACCAATTATAACATTCATAGCTGCTGAAAGTAGTATTTAATTTTTAAGAGCCTCTTGATTTTCTTTACACCCCCAAACAGAAAAAAAAACCAACAAAAAAGCCCCCTAAAAGTCGAAAACCAACCAAAAAAACAAATAGAATTGAACACTCACTTTTGTTATTTCTCTCTATTGCCCAACAAATCTTGACTATTTTCCCGTCGACTGCAGGAGCATCAATAGGAGGAAGGAAAAATATTTCTAGGCTGAACATTTCTGCACTCCTGTGTATGTACTGGATTTTCTCTTTAAACACAAAGAGTTTTGAACTCCCCCAGTAAGAAAAGGGGATGCAAATTTGAATTTGCTATATTTGGAGGATTGTTTAAATCGTAAGCTATTGTAAAAATTTCCACTAACATCTTTGAGACATATTTTAGAAGAAAATATTGAGTAGCGCTGTATTTCTTGCAGAGCATGATCTGAATATTCTCTGATGGTCTTAAAGACATCGTCAGGGAGGATGAAGAGTCCACATGAATTTTGTGGATTATGACTGGAGTTAGGTGTAAAACAGACTGCAGAGCTCTGTTGTGATGAAGGCCCTCTGGTCATATGCAGAAACAGAGATTTAGGCACCCGGAGAATTTTGAAGAAAAAGTTAGTCACCTTGAAATGAATATGAGCCAGGAGGATCATAGTTCTAGCATTAGACACCTGCTTTCAAGACAGCTTTCACTTGTAGTCTATAAGTACATTACTGGGCCTCAGTTATTGACAGCATTTGCCATCAACGGTGGCCTTAGATATTTTAAAACAGAACATTTGCACAATAAGCAGTTCCTTTCCTGAGTTTGCTCAGTCTCCTTCTCCCTCAAATAATCAAAATGCTGCTGCTGTCGCAGTGTGCTCCGCTCTGCTTCAGATTATTTTCTACATCAGTTCATGACTTGCAGTTCCTGTGGGCTGCAAATTAATCCTGAGGAGTCTGATGTTGTGTTCTGTACATCCAGGTTTTCCAGGGTATTAATTTGACTACTGGTGTAGAAAATGCCCGTGGCTGTAAGGGTATGTTATGCACTTAATTTTTGTGTTTGTTTTTTTTGTATAATCCAGGAATTTGCTTATAAACCTGTAGTCATCATGACTAGACACTTTAATGTTTTAAACTGAAAAATAACTTTTTCAGTTTTTTAGGGATACATTTTTAAAAGTAATGAACAGTGTAAGAGTCTTTACTCAAATGACTTTTCAAATTAAGCCATGAATTAATAACATGATTCTTTACGGTCTGTCTCTAAAGGCCGTATATACTGTACCAAGTATATACTGTAGAAAGCAACTTTATAAAAATCTTGGTTTGGGTGGAGGATGCCATAGTCCCATTCCCAGGCATTGTGCGGATGCCTGCTTTTCCTTCTCACATAAACTAAGGAGACCTGGGATTGAATGCAGGGGGAGAGCATGAGCCCAGGTCCCACCCATTTGGGACCAGCAGCTTTTTTGATTTGGGAGTCAAGGGATGTTCCCACTGTTAGGAAGAAGCAGTGACAGGCAGCTTGTGTACAGTCTTGGCTCTGATTCTTCTGATGGGTGTTTCTGGGCCGTGCATAGCAGCAGTACCACATGGTTTTGTTGAGAGTGGAAAGGTCAATTGTAAGTCAATAGCTTTTTTTTTTTTTTTTTCTCTCTCAAAGCGACTAATCACAATCTGTGTTAGTATTTACACACTTAGTTTGGGGACAGCGCTATTTTTGGGCTTGTTTATTTTTCCCCTGCTTGGGAAGGAGGTTGCAATATGAAAAGTCTCGTCTGGGAGAGAACAGCAGAAGACAGGCTGGTTACCACTGCTCTCCCAAAAAGGGAGGATCCTGTCTGGGGATGGGCTGGGGTCATTTGCTGAGGAGGAGGAAAATCTGTTTCACAGGTCTCTCAGGAGAACTGCACAAAAGGGAGCAGTAAATATCTTCACCCTGCTCTGTAGCACTAAATGTTCCATGGGAAGCCGTAACACATTATATAAATCCATTGCACATGCCACCCTGGAAGCAGAGCCTTATATGTCGAGTGCATGGGCTGTCCTATTATGGGAAATCAACTTTGTTTTGAGGGAAGCACAGAGCATTGCTTCTGCGCAAGTCCTGGAATTTGAAACATTTAGGGGCCTCCAAAGAGCACTGGCATTAGTTACCATGCTGGCTGGGTGGAAGTGAGGATCCCTGCTTCTCCCTGCCTGGGACACAGACCCTGCCGGCAGCCAGCCCAGAGCTGTATCCCACCGGGGTGCTTTCTGTGCTCTCCTCTGCAGAGCTGCTGGGGCTTGTGCGGGGACACATCTGTCGTTATGCAGGGACAAGCCTAATTCAGCAAAAGCTACTGGAGCAGCAAAGTTGGAATATACTTTGCCAAGAAATATTTTGGTGTTGTTTTCTTTTTCCTCTTTTTTTTTTTTTGTGGAGAGATTTCATGTCCGCTCACATGCTTTGGTATGAGGAAGTGGAAGATGATTGTAAGTATGAACAGACTGACATGATTTATCACAATATTCACTTTGACAGAGCAATGTAGTGCTATGCAGCCCACTAACAGCATGCATTTTTAAATATTTACTTTCCAATTCTAAAGAAGGAGAGCATTAGGGGGGAAAAATAAAGAGAATTCTTTTGCCTCTGTTATGGGGGTAATAACCTGTACATTTTATACATATATATATATATATATATATAAAAGAACTGCTCCAGAAACAGTACCCTTTGCTACAGAAACAGCTCTCCTTTGAGTAAAAGGAATCCATTTCTTCCTGAGGGTCATCACTTATTAAAACACAGTGTTAAAAAAGAAAGAATTGAGAGATAGACCAACACATCTGAAAAAAAATGGTGTCATTATTCTAATAATTTGGCAAAACATCAAAGGATTAAACAGTTGCTTTGAACTCTAATGGCATATGCAGTTTCACTGCCTAACATCAACTTGTGGAGTAAGAGAGCTCTTCTCTGGCCACTGAACTGTCTGAAAACAACCCAATGAGGGGGTGTCAGTTTTATTCAAAGTGAGCAGCAGCTGAGCTCTCCCATGCACTTCCCAGAAAAGAACATTCATGTTTTCCAGACTTGTGCTTGTTTGTTGGTTTAAAGCTGTCCTTTCTGTGCAATGAGAAGAAAAACAGAGCTAAGACTAAAAGACTGAAGAGAGCCAAGAATGAAAGAATTACAGGGAGTTTAAAAATCCATCTACCATGTTTCCCAATTATCTTTCTTCTTCCTCCCCCACCCAGGCCCCCAAAACTGGTGGTGCTGGGGGAAAAAGAGGTGTCAATATTGTCCAGACTTAATCTATGGTCCCTGCCCCCTGTTTTGTAATCTGTTTTGGCTCTTCCACTTTCAGCTTAGTCCTGTGTCTGTATAATAACAGAATTCCTCTTTTTCTCTATTTTTCTGACCATAAAGGTCATGGAAATACAAACACACTGTCATTTTCCCCCTTAACATATATGGACTGTATGAACCTTCCTGAAGATAATGTTAAATTTTGTTACATTTGACAGGAAAGAAGCTTAAAATAGAAAATTTAAGGGTGCAGGTGTGGTCTTACGCCACAGTTTGTTTTCCCTTTTTTCAAGATGAACTCGAACTGTGTTTTCTTCTGTAGTAAGATAGGACTTCAATAAGACTTGAATCAGCTATAAATTTTCCAGACAGTTTTGTACTGCTAGGAGAGGTCCTGCAATGATAGGACCCTTTGCTTGTTGGACACAGTCCGACAGTAAAAGAAGGGGTAGAATAATGAGATCATCGTCATCGTCACATATTAAATAATTAGGAGACAGCTTGTTTCACTTCTGAAAATATTGGGGGTGAAGTTGTGAAGAAGAAATGTAATGGGTTTCTCTTAAGGGATTTTACTCCTGGTTAGCAAGGGGGAGATAACATCCTCTAGAGCAAACCACTAGTGGACCTTTTCCACCAGTCCTCTTTGGAGAGGAATAAGTAGGATTTGTTGTCTTCATTTTTCTATATACTCCCTTTCCAAGGGAGTCACAATATCATCCCAGACTGCTCATCCTCAGCCTTGAGGAGGAGACAATGCTGCAAGGGAAGCCAGGCAGGCCTTTGCTAACTAAAGGGGCAAAAATCTTTGCTGCTTAGCTCAAAAGTTATAATTGCACTTTGAAGATGTAGTAGGTGAAAGAAAGAAAAAAAATGGCTCTTTTAGAGCTTTTGAAAAATACGAATAGAAAAGCAGAGTTGCATCTAGTAGATGAATAGCATTTATGACAAGAACCATTAAATCACTTGCTAGATCATGTCACATAACTATATTTATATCTAAAATGAAAGGGAGCTATCGTAGCGCTTC
Source organism: Pterocles orientalis (assembly GCA_011057875.1). NCBI lineage: Eukaryota > Metazoa > Chordata > Aves > Pterocliformes > Pteroclidae > Pterocles > Pterocles orientalis. The sequence continues at coordinate 1,362,078 of WKFP01015237.1, read as the reverse complement.
TCAGGAATTATTTAGCTGAATTGATTTACTCACTGGTATCCTCACTCTTTTAAAGGGTATGGCATTTTTCTTGATATAATTTTGTATTGCATTGTCAAGGTTTTTCATAGTTGTATTTCAATAAAAAAGGAAAACTCCATGTCTGCGCTTTGTGACAAAGTGTGTCCAAAATAACACTCTCAAACTGATTCAGGACATGTCACTTGTACTTGTTGCCTGTGCTTGCTTTGCCTCTTTCTCTATAGTGGATGAAAACTTTTTTGCTCTTAGAGGTGACAGCAGTTGCTGACATCTCTGCACTGTTTTTTAAATCCATCCTTTCTCTTTTCCTAAATTCCCCTCTCCAACCCTCCATCCATCTCTGCATTCACCTCTTCCCTTTTCTCTTCTGCTCACTCCCGTGCCACAGCAGTAAAGGCACGTTCTCCATTCCCTGCTTTCTGTCACTTCTGCTGAGAATGACCTTTGTGAAAACAAAAAAGGTATTTATTCATTGGCATCCTTAGTCTGACATGGAACCAAATTCTGCTTGCAGTTGCACCCAGGCATCCTCTTTCTCTGCTTGGATTTGCAAAGTTGCGACTGAAAATAGAATTAATCATCAAACCGGAGCCAGTGCAGAAAAGAAAATAATCCTGCCTGAAATTTGGTGGCCACAAGGGGTCTCTTACCAGTTATCATGGGTTTACTGTAGCAGGGGTCCATCTAAGTTTGTGCTTTAGCTCAAGTCAGAAGTGTGTTTCTGAAGCAAATTCCCAGATGTCCCTGCTTATAACCGTGTATCGGTGTGCATTGCCCTGCATCCTTCTGGGAGGCAGCTGAACTCGGAGGTGCGCTCTGGGTTCAGCTGATGGGCACAAATTCTGAGCAGGTGTGCAGGGTGCCAGGGTCATACTGAAGCTCCTCCAAAACAAGCCTGGTGATGCATGCACACGTTGGGGGGAGCATTGGGTTGGCAGTGCCAGCCTCTTCACTTTATGATCCTGCTCCTGTTGGGCCACGTGTTTTGCTGTGGCCCAAGACAACTCAGTGAGATAGAAGTAGGATGACAGCAAGTTTCTTTAGATCTTGAATGTGAGAAAAGAACTGCTCATAGAGTCACTACCCAGCTGGCGCAGGAGGGTGCTTCATCTGTCTGCTCCTACCTAGTGTCTGCTCCCTTGCCCCTGGTCCCCAGGCAGCCCACGAGCATCACAGTTGGTCATGGCTCTTTCCAGGATGGTTATTGAGCAGAGGACCACATTCAAGGAACAGTAGTCATGCAGGATGTTAGGGAAGAAACTGATGATCCTGTGAAAATTAATCCCTTCACTTTAAAAAACTTCCAAAGGAAAAGATTAAATTATGTTACTAATAGAATATAGTTACTGATCAGATAGTTATTTATAACTGAAAAGGTACAGTATTTGTAGAAAAATGTTAACCCTTGAATAATACTGTGAAATTATTTGGGCTTCAGAGTTGTCCACAGGGTTAAGCATTTTTACATGATTGCCAGAGGGAACAGGATTAAGCTCATGTATTTTTGTCATGGATTACTGTTAGACAAAATCACATTGAATGGGATTGTGAACCAAGCAGCCTTGATTTGAACAGGCTGACTTGTTGATTTTCACCGTACATTTTCAATTAAACATTACCCCAAAGCTTAATTATCGTTTAGGAGGATAACCATTGTACTGTGTTATAGCTAACCGCTGGAAAAAGACTCCTCAATAAATCTAGCAGAACTTTATGGCATTGGGTTGCTGTTGAGGAGGATGCACTTGCAATAATACCCATCACTGTCAGGGGAAACAGAACAGCACCGGGAATTTTAAATAATTGTGCCTTATCAAAGACTGAGCTTTATGGAAAGCAGAAATAATGGTTAGTGGAGTGTGGCTTTGCAGAACAGCTTGCCGTCTGGGCTGCACTGGGGAACATGCTCCTTCATCTTCCAGGAAAAAAACACATGGAGCAAAGGAGTTGTTTGTTTAGATTTGGAGTACTTGCTGCAGAGACCACAGAGACTTCCCTTCTACGTTACTTGCCACATGTGCAACAAGTTGGAACATTTTTAATGATGCGTTTTGAAGGACAGCTAGACCGGATTTTAAGAAAGTAATAATCTTTCTTGGTTCTTGTTGCAAGTCCCATTTTCATTTTTGAGTATTATTTAAAGCACGAGGCTGATAGTATTTGGGAGGTTTTCTAGTCCTTTCTCTCTCTAATTCTCTGTTTTTAAATAATCCATATATATATGATTAAATTTTTATCTGTTACATAGAGTCTTTTATTCCTAAAGGCAAAATAGAGTTTGTAAGTATTTCAAGCATATGCAGAAGAAAGAAATAATATTATGCAAGCAAAAGCATATGTTCTTGTGATTTTGAATATGTTCATAGAAGATAACAGTTCAGATGGTACATTTATACTTAATTTCTTTCCTAAAACATTTTTAAAGGATCATTATCCTCATCAGAAACAATTTAACATAATAAGCATTAGAAAGATACAGCTGTAAAAGTTTCCTCATAGAAAACATTACAGAAGTATGTTAGTCCTAAGGGTGGTTTTGTTTTCTACAGTATTTTTCTATGAGGTATCCTAATGGTTTGGGGATTCCTTTTTAATAAAAAAATGCTTCAGACTCTTCATTGTGTAGAAATGACCTAAATGGGGACTCCAAATATCACATTTTGCTTACCTTGCCTTTGCTAAGAGTTTTTGAAAGATCCCTGGGGACCTAGAGGGTTTATGAGCACCACAGAATGAGACAGAGTTTTAGTCAGGTTTGTGCCTGTTCCTTTTGACCTCTTTATTACTCTGGCTGTCAGTAAAGTCTGAGAAAGCTGTGGGTCTCTTAACCCTCCAAATGTGTCCCAGTAAAAGCAACAAACCCAGTATCTGATATTCTTAATATAAATTTAGAAAGGGCAAAAATTTACTTGTAATGTGCACTGGACTAGGTACATAGCATTGTCCCGCCAGATGTCCGATAACCTGTATTTCCTATAAGATGTGGAAGTTGTTACCACTTGTGAAAAATTGATTATGCTGACTGCGGGAGCATGCCTGTGAGCATGGGATACCCGTGAGGGAGACCTCTGGTCTCGCCCTATTGCTGCTTGCCATGTTCTAAAATTGGCACCCACCCACATGGCTGAGTGTCTGCATGCATGCCCGCTCGTTTTTACATGAACTTATCCACGAGTAAGGCTTTTAATTTTGCATAGCACAGGGAATTTAAGGAATTTAGAGGGTGATTGGAATTTGATATTTCTGCCTTTTTATTCTGAAAGATACTTTGATTAAAGTGTTAGTAGGCTCAGCTAATGGAGGCGTTGCTGCTATTTCAGATACACAGGGTAAGAGATTTGAAGGCAAGCCAAATCACAATGAGATGGAATAATGATGTCTTTGGTTTATTTTTCACTTGGTACATTCAGGTTTTGATTGGATTCTGAGTGAGGCAACAGTTTTCTCGCCCAGAAAGCAGTGTTGATCCTTCGAGGCTTGCAGCCTGTTATCAAAGCAGAAGCATTTTCTTGTGAAGGTCATGGACGGCAGTGGCAGGAGACAGGGAGAAAAACCAAAGGAGTGGCAGGGGAGGAGGGAGAGAGGAAGGAAAGAAAGAAAGATTTCCTTATTGGTCCTAATGAGGTATAAGCTTCTCATAAGGAACATCTCTGCAGTGAGACCTATTACTGCTTTGACCCAGCTAGCACTCTGCTGATGGCGTATATATCAAAAGATTTGTGAAGAACTCTTGAGGTCTCTGTCCATCTGTCCTACTCCCTCCTAACCCTGTTCCTGCTCTTGTCACACACAAATATTGCAATAGTTCCTTCGCCTTGTTCTCTCATTCTTTTTTTTTTTCCCCCAGTAATTTAAAGTTTTTATTTGGAAAAGGCTGATCATAAATTATTTCTCTCTGAACAGAGCTCAGAGCTTCCTAGCTGTTGCTGACATTGTGGAAAATTAATGCAGGCGCTGTATTTTCTAAAAGGTTAATAACATTATACAGTTAGAATTATTGGAGGTGTTAAAAAGCACCTCGTGAAGTTTCTGGATGATGGATGCTGTAAATAAGCAGAGAGGAGCCTGTGACACATTCTGATATAAATGGCTGATGGTGAAGATAGGAGTAACTGAGATTTGTGCCCATTGCTTCAATAAGGGGAAAAATGCTGTTAGACATAAAGCTATCCTGTCACATTCCCGGGCTTATAGAGCATAAGCCAGTTCCCCAACCATCCCTGGCTCTCTAACCCATCCCAAAGCTGATCAGTTGTTAAAAACCGTGAGGATATCCATTCATGGTTGAGGGGAGCAAGAGAGATGGAGGCACTCCTTGCTGCAGGGAGATCCAGCTGGGACTACCTTCAAGGTAGTGATTCTGCCCAACCCAAAAAGGGTTCGTTAAAACTGCCTGTCATATTGAAGTGAGAGAGGAAACTCAGAAGGTACCAACCTGTGACAGACTGATGTTGAATTTGTGGACGTGGTATGTACAGCCATACTAATTCAAGCAAACTCAGTTTAGTCTTTTTTGTGTTCCTTTTAGTGAAGATTGTTAGCAGCTCAAAATAAATTATTATTTTGCACTGGATTTCCGGGACGCAACAATATTTTATCCACTTGATTTTATTTACAGTCAACATTCTCTTATCATGTGATTTAGTATGTATTTTATGCTTATTCCCTGCCCCTCCCTTCCAAGCCCTGCAAATGATGCTGAATATAGAAATCAGTATATTTTTATACCGAATTCTAAGGCCACATTTATTGATGCTCTTTTGACTGATGCTTACTCACTCTCCAAAAATGTTGAAGATCCAGATTAAAGTGTTTGCTCTGCTTATGCTCTGTGTTTACAGAGGAGAAAGTTTCAGTTGCATCGGATGTTGAATGGAAATCAAAGGTGAAGCCAAGTAACTTTTCACAAAAAGGAATTCTTGTTTTCTCGCCAACATGAGAACAATTCCTTTTATGGTAGCCTGTAAAGGACAAGCACGTTGTAGGCTTGATTCTGTCCCTTCTGTTCTTCCTAACAGTTAAATAAATCAGTTCTGAAAGGTCTAACAAGAGCAAGGAGGGAAACTTAAAACTGTGAAATAAATGGTGAATTTCAGGAGCAGTTATCTAACAACAGAATGTATAACACTTAATGGAAAAAAAAGCTTTATAAACATAAGAAATCATCACAAATCTGATTTTTTTCCAGCAATTATTTAAAGTTTCATGATACCTGCATCCTTGCATACAGGATGGCTCAGTGATACTAGTGCAGAATGAAAAGATGTTGCTTAAATCAAAATGCTTTCTAGAGAGCATATAAGTTGAATTTGTACTTAACTGTATCAAATTCCTCTATTAGGAATAAAAGATATCCCCAGTGAAGTGATATTTCTGACCTGATTATCTAATTGGTATAAAGTTTTAGAGAATGTAAGTTGGGGCACATTTTTGCCTTGGGAAAGGAAATGTATTGGATGATGTTGTCCGTCTCTATATCCTGTTCAAAACAAGGCATGTCTATTCAGAATCAATTCAGAACTACTGCTATTTTTAAACACAGTTGCTAACTTCATAGTGTTGTTCAACTGTTACAGCTAAAAACCATAATTGGAAACATTTTATGTTTTGAAACAAACTGAATGATGGTGAATGTTCACTCTTTCGTCTTGCAAGGAGTAGCCTATTTTTTCTTAGGGAATGGCAGCTGAATTGCGAAGCCCAGACTCTTCTTACTGATACTGTTGTCAGCTCTCTTATTTTCTCTTCAGTCCTTTTACCACTTTCCCTTTTCCCCAAGTCATGCACATCCATTGCACTAGTGCTTTAGCTGCTTTAAATAAGTCCTTTCCTCCTCAAAGAAGACTTGCTAATTTTTTGCATATTGTCTTAAGCTGTCTTAACAGTCATTTTGTCAAGTCTTCCCAGCTGCTGCTACTGCTGAATTGATTCATTCTGCTTTTGACATGTTGCAGACAAATGTGAAGCAGTTTACTTGAACCAGTAATCCTCCCCTTAACTGAAGAAAGGACTTGGTTTGAACAAGGACTTGTTCCAAATGTGGCCAAAGTGTTTTCCCCTAAATCTGCTTACCATAGACACAAAAGCTGTTTGCTTCTTATCTGGGAAATTCTTGCCTAGAGAGTGAAAAACATGTTAGCCCTAAATAGTAGCCAAGGAGTTTTATTTTTTCATGGTACAATAAGTCAGTCTGTGGAGGTTTGGTTTTTTTTTTTTTTTTTTGACGGACTATGAGTTCCTAAGAGATGTTGTGTCTGTCTTGGAGTGCTTCCAGAAACCGTTGCTCAGCCTATAAACTGACGAAATTTCACAGATTCACAGACCAGCTGGGGCTGGAAGGTGTCTCTGGAGATCATCTACTCTAATTCCCTGCTCAGAGCAGGGTTAGCAAGAGCAGGTTGCTCAGGGCAATGCCAACTTGGGTTTTAAATATCTCCAAGGATGGAGACCTCACAACCTCTTTTGACAGCCTGTTCCACCATCTGACCAGCATTCTTGCAGTAATTGCATTTTCTTCTTATGTCCGTATGGAGTTTCCTCTATTTCAATTTATGCATGTTGTTTCTCATCTTGTCAGTGAGCACCAAAGAAAATAGTCTTGTCTGCCAGCTTCCACTGAGTATTTATAGTTATTGATAAGATCCCACTGAGCCTTCTCAGCTCCAGGCTGAGCAGACCCAGCTCTCTCAATCTCTCCTCATCTGAAAGGTGATCCAACCTACTCCAGTAGACCCCACCTGGAGTACTGTGTTCAGATGTGGGGCCCCCAACATAAAAAAAACATGGACCTGTTGGAGAGAGTCCAGAGGAGAGCCACAAAATTAATCAGAGGGCTAGAGCACCTCCCCTATGAGGACAGGCTGAAAGAGTTGGGGTTGTTCAGCCTGGAGAAGAGAAGGCTCCGAGGAGACTTAATAGCAGCCTTCCAGTACCTGAAGGGGGCCTACAGGAGAGATGGGGAGGCACTCTTTATCAGGGAGTGTAGTGAGAGGACAAGGGGTAACG